>OZ059831.1:34095758-34551466 GCA_964057195.1 Orthosia cruda | reverse complement strand
GTGAAGATGAACTGATAAAAAAGACCACAGATGACCGCTGGAATTTTTGTTTTATTTTGTGAACGGTTAGACTTTATTTTTTTAAGTATTTTTTATTGCTGGTTCATGCTTAACTTTGTATGTGAGAAAATTATTTATTATATGCCATGATATATTTCAGTGCAGGTATGTTTATATGCTTTTGTTAGAGATAAGCAACCTTAGGATGTCTTAAACCAATGTCTTGACCACCTATAGGTACAGGTAGCTCATACGTTTTAGTTGAATGCTTGTAAAAAAATATGTCGTTTTTGTGGCAAATAAACACTTTTCTTTCTTTTCTTCTTTCTTTCTATTATGATGCGTTGATGAGAGAATGTTCAACTTTTTTGTTAGAAAAGAGAATACCTTTTCTAAAAAAAAGTCGAAGTGTGTAGTAATCGCAGGTAAACATATTCTCGTGATATAATTTAAGACAAAAATTCTACTGTGTTTAAGTTTAAAATTTCTGAGCAAAGGAGTCAAACAAAGAGAAAAGTTCACAACAAAATCTAAATAGCACAATACCCTTAGATAGGAGCTGTACAACTTTTTTCCAGTATCTCTCCACATACAGAGAGAATTTCGAAACAAGTGTAATTTAAAACATTCAGCTACTTTACAATTTGCAGTGGCGTGAAATTTTGTTAAAATTCCGTGTTCAACTAGCGCGGACATTAGAAGGCGGGCACTTAATAAATGAACCTCCTTGTCTCTGCGACTCAGGAATGGAGGAGAGTGAAATAGTACGATTTTTATACTGTGCTTTACTGAAATCTTCACATAATAATATAGGGCGGGTAATTGCAATAGTTACAGAATTAACGTTTGATTTTTTTACGGACTTTTTTCTCCACTTTACTCAACATTAGCCGTAGCTGCGTAGTGCCGTAGCCGCGTAGCGTTGTAGACGTGTGGCCGTGGCGGCGTAGTAATAATTGCCTAGCCGTGTAGCAACGAAATCGCGTAGTTGCGAAGCCGCATACAGTCGCGGATTCAATAAAAAACCGTTTAGGGATCCGTACCAAATGTTAAATATCTTGGTATTTTTAGTTTAATGGTTAGTAAAATATACTTAATAACATTGTCACCAAATTTCAGCTATCTACATAGGTCAAAGGGAAGTTAAATAATTCTTCGGAACAAAATTTTGTGACAGACGACGGACAGACAGACACGTGAGTGACAGCAATAGTGTTCCGCACCCGAAGGGTCCAAAAAAGTTAAAGTCAAATATTTTTATTCAACTAGGCCAAAAAACGGCACTTTTGAACGTCGTACACAAATTATAATTAAAATTTACAAGTAATAAAAGTTGATTCTACCGTGCATTCGGAAAAGTGGCTTGTTATGGAGAAGAATGCACAAGAAACTCCATAGGCGCTGCGGTTCGTAGACCCTAGGGCGATGTTTAACTGCTGACAATGACAAGCGTTTTGTTATACTGACGCCTTTTATTAAAGACAATTGACAGTAAAAATATAAAGACACCTTTAGTGCCCAGTTTAGCGATAGGATCTAATTAATAGGCTCTTTTATATAATCTTAATTGATCATTAAGGACTTAGGCGCCTGTATTTCTGTCTAGTAGAATAACTATTCAGAATAATCGGGGGCACTTGAGACAAAGGAAAATTATACCATAAGCACTAATCCTGTGCTTTAGATCCCCTGCTGAATTTAGGAATTAATTATTAAACTACTTGTGCTTTTGGAGAGTTACTCAATTCGGCTCTATTTTAATTCTAAATATAATTATAGTTGACAAAAAATATCTATAATCAAACTTAAAATAATAACTCGCGACGAACCAAAAGTGTCGCTTATTGATCTATAGGCGATAACCAGGCAGGAAGCGCCAATGGAAAGGGCTTAAATATTAAATAAGGCAGACGAAGTCTGTACTCCATTCATTACTTATGAGGGTTTAAAGTAACTCGATCGGTACTGTGACATTTATACTCTGTATATAAATAAAGGTTTCATTATACTTTTTGTTGAACGAAACAAAACAATGCTTTTAAAAAGTTTTTGTTTGTTTAGTGGAAGTCCTATATTTCATTATTGTGTTTATTGAAAGTTTCAGTTTAACTTTTCAAGTTAGTAACTTACTAATTTTATTCGTCTGCTTCCTACTGGATGTCTGAAATATGTTTGGCTTTTGTTATTTCAATGTATCCGTCTTTAGTTGTAGTAACCGCGATTGTTATTATCTAATTAAGTTAGATGATGAATAGTAAATGTATTTTTATATCTCAGCTGTTTCTCTTAGGCTCATTTTTTGGATCGGTAGTTAACTCAACCAATGGTTAAATCTACTAACCAAAAATGGTCATATAATTAATTCTCTAACTTATTTGACAATTTGTTAGACTAAAAATAAATGAAAATTGAAACTAATGCTAATCCTAATCGAAATACTTCAAATTTCGAACGCGTTTATCCGTCAATTGTTAGTCCAACAAACGGTCAAATAATTAACTCCCAATCTTGTTTAACTATTTGTGAGGCTATCAATTAATGAATAAAAGCGAGTTACCGAAATATAAAACCATTGGTTAGCAGATTTAACCATTGGTTGAGTTAATTACGGATACAAAAACTGGGCCTTAGTGACCTTCCTGATGAAACGACGATTTAAATTTTAAGTACCTATGTTCACAAGGATGCACTGCGGTGCAATTCGACCAATTCGTACTTGAAATTTTCTTTGAAAATACGTGCACGCGATATCGAAACGATATCGCCTATCGCACCACCAGGAAGGTTCTTTACAGTCACTACAACATGTTCGGAAATAGGTTCTTACTAAGTAAGCGAATACAAAAATATAAGAGTCCGTAACCTACACATATATGAAATTGCAAAATCCCACTACAATATTGTCCTCGAAAGATTTTCTAGAAATTCTATAATATGAAATGGGATGGCAGCAATCCCGAAGATATACGGTAAACAATGTTTTCGAACGTTTTCTACAAACATTTCTAACATTGTACATAAGTATTGCACGCAGACCGCGTTTTATGACCCAGACTTTAATACTTCGAAGAATTGATAATAATCTTTAGAAATGTTATAAAAATTGATAGAGTTAAATGTTCCGAGTGATGGTCGACTTGGCATAGTAATGGTGGTTTGAAAAGTCAAAAACAAGTCGATAAGAGGTGTAAATAATGCCCTAATGTGGCTTAAGCCGGATCATAACTCGTATAGCATCATCGGAGTATATAAGGATCGCAGCTGGTGGCGTTCTGTAGTTTCTGCGTACTCCTATGGAAAAAAGACGTGACATTATGTCATCATCATCATTTCAGCCGAAAGACGTCCATTGCTGGATATAGCCCTTTCCCCAGGCGTCACCAAATTGACCGTTACCGTGCGTCTCGTATCCAGCGGATGCCCGCAACCTTAACCAGCAGCCTTGAGTATGAAAAATCGACCAATCACAAAGACGGAAATCTATATCGCATCTTTCATCTCGCTTGTGATTGGTCGATTTTTCATACGCTTTGCCCTTTGCCTTGCCGAATTCTTGCCCTTCCTCCAGGCGTCACCAAATTGACCGTTACCGTGCTTCTCGTATCCAGCGGATGCCCGCAACCTTAACCAGCAGCCTTGAGTATGAAAAATCGACCAATCACAAAGACGGAAATCTATATCGCATCTTTCATCTCGCTTGTGATTGGTCGATTTTTCATACGCTTTGCCCTTTGCCTTGCCGAATTCTTGCCCTTCCTCCAGGCGTCACCAAATTGACCGTTACCGTGCTTCTCGTATCCAGCGGATGCCCGCAACCTTAACCAGCAGCCTTGAGTATGAAAAATCGACCAATCACAAAGACGGAAATCTATATCGCATCTTTCATCTCGCTTGTGATTGGTCGATTTTTCATACGCTTTGCCCTTTGCCTTGCCGAATTCTTGCCCTTCCTCCAGGCGTCACCAAATTGACCGTTACCGTGCTTCTCGTATCCAGCGGATGCCCGCAACCTTAACCAGCAGCCTTGAGTATGAAAAATCGACCAATCACAAAGACGGAAATCTATATCGCATCTTTCATCTCGCTTGTGATTGGTCGATTTTTCATACGCTTTGCCCTTTGCCTTGCCGAATTCTTGCCCTTCCTCCAGGCGTCACCAAATTGACCGTTACCGTGCTTCTCGTATCCAGCGGATGCCCGCAACCTTAACCAGCAGCCTTGAGTATGAAAAATCGACCAATCACAAAGACGGAAATCTATATCGCATCTTTCATCTCGCTTGTGATTGGTCGATTTTTCATACGCTTTGCCCTTTGCCTTGCCGAATTCTTTAGGCATTAAGGCTGCAGAGGCCTTCCTACGCATCGTCTTCTGGTTCGCGGTCGCCACCACAGAACTTTTCGGGCTCCATCGGCCATCCATTCTGTGAGCAATGTGCCCTACCCACTGCCACTTAAGTTTTGCTATTCTTCGGGCTAAGTCGGTAACTCTGGCTCTCCTGCGCATATCCTCATTTCTGATGCGATCACGCAAGGAAGCTCCAAGCATAGCCATCTCCATTGCCCTTTAGGTGACATTAAGCTTTCTGAGGAGGCCCGCTGTGAGCGACCACGTCTCGGTCCCATAGGTAATTACTGGCAACACACACTGGTCATAGACTTTTGTCTTGAGACACTGCGGTAAATTGGGCTAGCATAACTTTCCGAAAGCCGCCCAGCCGAGTCGGATTCGACGGTTTAACTCTTTCTCGAAGTTAGACCTACTCAACTGGACTGTTTATCCCAGGTATACATAATTGTCTACAACTTCGAGTGTAGAGTCTCCAATCTTGATAGGAGTGGGTGTTACATGGACATTCATCATGACCTTGGTGAGTTTATGTACATATAGCATCATCAGAAAAATATCTACCTATATATATATGGGTTAAATCCTGTAAGTAGATACTACGGTGTTACGGATTAAACTATTCAATTAATCGTATTGCCTGATCACTGGATAAACATAGCACGTCGTCCAAAACATCATTAGCGATTTCCACCTACAGACGTACAGCTAGCACCACAAGGCACTGGAATGATCTTCACAATTGTTTTATAAAGGCGAAAGTTTGTGAGTGTGTTTGTTACTTTTTCACGCCAAAACTACTGAACGGATCTGGACGAAATTTGGTACAGAGATATATAGTCTGGAATAGCACACATAGGATACTTTAATTATCTCGGGAATATGTTCCTTTGGGATATTTTAGACATAAACGCGGGTGAAGTCGCTGGCAGAAACTAGTATGTCATAATTCTCAGCTACCTCGATGTTATGGGTTGCGAACGCTTTGCAGCAGAGCATGATGTCTTGGATTCGATTCTTGTGTCAGGAAAAGTGTTATTGGCTTTTCCATCTAGAATTTTTGATTAAGAGCCCGGAGTCTGGATTCATGTCCGTATGAATAGCCGTAGGTTCAAACCCTATTGTATGAGTGTGTACTGAAAATGGAAACTACGACCTGTGTCTCTGACGGTACCAACATAGCGGATGACTGCAAAATCGTCAAGACATCGCAACGGTATATTAGAAGGTGTATGACTAGCTAATATACTAGGGATGCGGTAAAGCCGCGTGTCACGTCGGTTATAAACTATCGACATCGATAGCGTGAACCAGCGAGAGCGAGGCGAGACAGACGCGCGTGATTAATTATGGCGTCCCTTCGCAGGATAAACGTAATGATAGTTTAATTTATTTGGATGACCCAATTCGCTTATTGGTTATTGAATGGAAATTATGTGGAATTGATGAGGGCTGCAGCTGATTTGGAGAGTTTTATTATGATTAAAAGACGAAATACGATCTATTATTTCCGTTTACAAATATTCCGTTTCAACAACTGTACCATGCGAGACCTTTGCGAGGCCAGCGTTAATGTAATCGAAGTGGCTGAGTATTGGTCGAAGAAAATTTAAATTAGGAACAAAGAATCATCGACACGAGGAATTACATATATAGCGGTCTATGACCAATCTACATTTATTGACATTCTTAATTCGAAAACTGAAATAAAGACACAAAGCCGTCCCAAATCGACATTTATCCTTAACTTATTTTACTAATGAAAAATTGTACGTAGCATATTGTTCAGAACTGCTATTGCTATGCTGAAACGATCATTATCGGCTTTTTGATCAAAGAGAGACAAAGACAAAGACATTTTATTTCAACTAGGCCACAAAGTGGCACTTTTGAACGTTAGATACATTAAAATTTACAAGGAATAAAAATTGATTCTACCGTGCATTCGGAAAGTAGCTTATTATGGACAAGAACGCACAAGAAACTCCATACTTACTCTTTTAAAAAAATATGTTTTTTTTTACAATATTTAGGTACATAAGTACATACATTAATAAATTTATATGTGTGAGGACAATGCTCCCAGAATCACTACATACTATACTACTTACAGGTACAAAGTATTAAAAGTACTCACACATGTACTGTGCAGTTACATAATAGATACTAGAAAAACACTAGCATCCGAAGCAGTTAAGTTAAGACCATCGAGATCTTTTTTGTTTGTTGCCAGCGATACCTATTAGCCGCCTTTTAGGTATTCACTTCTCACCTAGATTACCACATTTCTGTCGTTATTCAGTTATTCTGTAAAAATCTCATCGAGGAAACTTAGGTTAATTGAACATGAAGTCAGGTGCCAATCCATCTATATACACCATTTAAAAAAGCATTACAAATTTCTACAAACCTTTTTTACAGTCCGTTCAACCGATTTGCATAAGAAGTATAAACCTGTTACCAAAACTAACTGTTTACTACAGCTGCCATTTGTCATATCGCCAACGAGTAAATAGAAGTCAAAGTAATGTTATCTCAAATGGAGTATACTTGTCAAGGTAGAATGACAGTTCGGTTTAAACTCACTCCACCTAAGTATTTACGGTGAGTTGTTTACAGAACAGACCGGTTGTTGGTCATAGTCTGAGTCTGACCTCGCCTAAATCTTAAAAAAAACGAAATATCAAATTATATCAATATGTCGTGAAAATTGACCCTACCTAATTAACGTGTGTTTATTATATCTTGTTCTACTTTAATTATCCGGCTGCTGCTCAATATTTTTCGAAACACGAGGTCCCGTTAATTGGATCTCGTACAAACGGATCGGATTTCACAACATCTAACCAGCAACAGATGCACAAGGTCTTGTTCTTAAAACGTTATAATACCAAGGTATTTATTAATAAGAGTAAGAAATAATGCTTTTTTACAATAAAATACAACCGGCTTGAATTTCGGAAGTCGGTGTTACTGATTTTGTTCCTTAATTTTTTGTAACGACCGATGTTTTTTACTGATAAAGTATTTTTATTATTCTCTTTTTAGTTCTGGTAACACAGACATGTAATTGCAGCAATCCCGAGAGATTTGCCGTTATTTATTGAAGAGATTTGTTGTATATCTATCTCTCTTTATTAGATCTTCACCAAATTCATATGGGTGATCCCATATGAATTTGGCTTCAGGAAAGTAGTCTATCAAATACAATAATTTTCAAAGTTGGTCGACAATCAACAGATAAATCGTTGTACATACACACAAAAAAAAAAAGAAACACGGTCGAACATAGAACCTCATCCTTTTTGGAAAGTCGTCCATATCATATTACAGTTACAGTACCTGGGCGACCGAGCTCTGCTCGGGTGAAAATAAAGAAAACGACGTTTTCTAAAAATGAAACCTAGCTATATCGATTTGCCGCCCCCAATACCCCCTGCATACTAAATTTCATGAAAATCATTGGAGCCATTTCCAAGATTCAGATTATATATATACAAGAATTGCTCGTTTAAAGGTATTAGATTAGATATATTAGATAAGATAAACACCAGCAATTGAAATTCACCACTCTGTGAAGAGCGAAGTGAAGAGGTGATGTTATATTAGGGATAGCTTTTCGCGGCTTCGCTGAAGTAGCTCAGCACACGGTTAAAGGGCAAACTTGTACTTAATGATCAACCGGTAGAATGTCAAAATTAGCGTAACAATTAAAAAACCTTTGTGTCTGGCTTGGATCCGCGTTTCCAGCAGTCAAAAGGGTTAAATTCTAAATATTCTTACCGGTTTTCTTGTGTAGCAAAATTTTTTTTGTTTCTTAATTATGTTCTTGTGCAAATTACCCAACTGGAGAGCACTTTAGTTGTGGAAATTGCCTAAATTTATGACTACCTATTTGTGAAGCTTATTAAAATGAAAAACATTAATAAATATTTAGTGCGTAAATATTTAAAGTTATACCAATATACCTCAGTGTGCATGTACCAATAGAATAAAGATGTAAATATGAATATCTCTGGCAGAACAAATTGGTAAAGCTTTCTATTATATTTCGGTACTACAGAGCAGAGATTTCAACTTTCTATCAAGTTAAATATACCATAAGCTCTAATTCAATAATAATCCACATTTCTTGGAGACTAGTCATCATCGACAGAATACCAATTTATTTAAGTGAACAGTTCGTAGTTTTCAGTAACCAAACATCTATATGAATTATTCATACTGTATACCCCCTTCTAGGCCGCCCATTGTGTCACCCAGTGTAATTTTTTCTTCGTCTATACTTTCTGTAACTTATATGGTGTACATAATAAAGAGTATTCTATTCTATTCTTTAAACATTATTTATTTTCAACCAAATTAAATAAAAAGCAGGCGGCTCAATTCGTCCGGAACATTAAAAAAATAGTGTTTTCCCCGATAATTATTATAAACGACAAAGTCACCTGGACCAATTTGGAAAATAATTATTTTGTTTGAAAGGTCTTCCCAGGTGATCCCATGGTCATCTGGTCATGGTCTGATGATGGGATCCTGGTGAAATCGAGGGAACTCCTCCAATATTATGGCCACACATAATATAGCGAATTTGTTACTTTCATCAACAATGCAATCATTTGCACTCAGAAAGTATCATTCAATTTTAAGTGGAACTGATGACGAAGCTCATGGATAGCCACTGGAACTCCTTAATGTTAAGTATATTACAGGTCAAAGATATCTCGAATAGTCAACTGACTACGATGATGCAAATACTTACTCGTAAAAATAAATGGTACTGATGAAAATGGTACCATCATTGATGATGAAACTGGAAGGATCCCCGAAATAAAACAACGTATCTTAGTCGTGTTTGGGTTTATTTTTCATTTCATGGAAATTCTCTAAACTTTTTAACAAAAAAAATAACCGTCTTCCAAAATAAAAGACTATAAAGTGTAAAATTACTTTCTTTTCCTTAGTCGGTGTCGAAAAACGGAAAACAATAGGTACCAAAAACACCGACTTCGGCAAGGAAAGTATTTTTCGCTTTGCAGTGTTTTGTTTTGGAAGTCGGTTTTATAGAACACGTTAAGCGTGTTGGAGAACTCCTAAACTTTCGCCAAATGGGTTAAAATTTTGTCTAGTCGTGCAGATTTATCAACTGAAATGACTATGAAACTATCTCTTAATGCAACTTATATGAATAAGACAAGTTTAAAGAACACTAACCACTATATATCAGCAAAATATAAAAAAAAAACTTATTTACGGGGATCAATAAAGTCGTCACCTGCCAGTTTCCCACGTCTCAATTATCGGGCTGTTAACGTAATCGACGATTAAGCGCCTGTTAATTCTAGTTTCAGTTTCTCAACACCCAACTGTGACAAGCGTTTAACAATTTGTCACATTTGAGAAAAATCTCGAATTAACCACATGTTACAGCAGTTTTGGGTTTCTGAGAACCATTTTCAATGTTAATCTCTTGTCAACGAGCCTAATTTATAATTGTTGGAAATTGGTCGATTATTCGCAGATTAAAATTAATATTATGATTTTAAAGGCTTATATTACGATAAAAAAGATAATAGGGGTCGTCGAAAACTGTGGTATGGATTGAGTTATAAAAAATATGTTAATTTAGATCAATTATTAATTAGCAAGATTTAAAAAAAATAGGATGTTACAAACTTTTTAAATTAATTTCATTATAAAAACTTGACACAATTATCAAAAATAGTTATTTTGTATTTAGGTAAATAAAAATAAAATAAAATAAATTACTGACCTGGGAATCGAACCTTCCTCACGCGCATTAATTTTAACTGTACCATGTATTTAGTACTTATCGAGGTCAGTTTCTGGATAGATTTGTGTTTAGCTTGAAGCGGCTGGGGTGGTGACCGCGCCAGGGTAAGCAACACTTGCCAAGGTCAGTCTTGGGATGGGTGACCACTTTTTTTTTGGATCGCTTTTTTATGGATAGGTGACTCCGCCAGGGTAAGCAACACTAACCAATTTCAGTGTTTGGATGGGTGACCATCACCACAAAAATTTAATTATTAATTAACATTACCAAGGTCACCCAACCAAAAACAAGCGAACCCAAAAAAAGTGGTCACCCATCCAAACACTGACCTTGGTAAGCGTTGCTTACCCTGGCATGGTCACCCATCCAAAAACAAGCGAACCCAAAAAAAGTGGTCACCCATCCAAACACTGACCTTGGTAAGTGTTGCTTACCCTGGCGGGGTCAGCCATCCAAAACAAACGAACCAAAAAAAAGCGGTCACCCATCCAAAAAAAACCTTGGTAAGTGTTGCTTAACCTGTGTGGGGTCACCTATCCAAAAAAAAGCATATCAAAAAAAAACGTGGTTACCCATCCAAAAATCGTCCCTGGTAAGGTTTGCTTAACTTGCGGGCTACACCAACCCAGCCGCTCAAGATAAAATACTATTACGTTATAGTAGTGAAGGAATTGAATGAATACTAGCTAGGGTAGCCAACTGAAATAAATTATTAAATGTAACAAGCGATTACGTAATTTCTCGATGATGCAGAGTTGAGAAACTCACTGACAACTGACGGCTGGTTAATTTGTGACAAATTGTCAGCTGATTTGAGATGTGACGTCGACTTCAGAAACTCGCCCTAAGGAATCAGAGCGACATTAAATTAAAAACGTGACAATTTTACTGAATATTTTCCTAGGCAACAATAGGTGTTGGGAAAAATCGTGCAAGTTGCTTTTATTTACAATAAATCTTAGTGCCTTTTAACTGTATATGAAAGAGCTATGTGGAACAAGATGGCCGCTTTAGGCACGTACTCACTTAGGTATGTTATAGTGTCGTTTTCTGTTTATTGTCGTAAGACCGAGTGCCCGATTGTGCGGTTTTATTAAAGATTTTTCTCGATGAGAACTACCAATGCGTGATGGTTTAGTTATTTTTCTTATTATTGGTGGCTTGCTGCTTTTAATTTTGTGGTGCAAAGAGGAATTATAACGTCATTGTTAGTTAGGTTTTCATGCATAAATCTTGCAATATTGTGGAGGTCAAAAAAGAACCTTTGTTTAATAAATTAATTTGTTTTTTTTCCACGGCTTAAGCAATGCACCTACCATGTTATCTCTTCATCAACCTTAGTTGAATGGTACAGAAAGTTAAAGGCAGTGGTTTTCAAACTATGGCCCGCGGACGATATTTGTGGCCCGCGACATTGCAAATAATTTTAGTAAACAATGAAAATACAAAAAATTGCATGCATGCAAAATGCATGAGGTTAATTAAAAAGAATTGTGCGAGAGAAGAATATGAGTAAAAACTTGCCCAGGTTTTCGCAACTAGCAGCATTCAACCGCTCAGTGCGGCCAGCATGCCATTGTTTAACCGTACCTGCTGTACCACACACTTCTTTGTTTATAAATTACGCGCGAGTAATAATAATATACTTCTTTAACAATATTATAATAGCGGGATTATCAACAAAAGTGCTACTAAAAGTAAGTCATCAGCATTATCATCGGCCTTTCAATGTGCCCACTGCTGGGACAAAGGCCTGCTCTCTGTGAGCGAGGGAATATGTAATACACCACGCGGGCCCAGCGGTGGATGTCATATGTCTTCGAATTAATTTTTAGTACAGTTCTTTTCAAAAATTGTTTGGAAAGATCTTTGGTCTTCCTGCGGATATCCTCAATCAAATCATCAATTCGCAAAAACAAGTTAAAAAATTCACTGATTCTGAATTAATAAAGGAGTCTATCTATGTCAACTGAAAAAATAATGGGGTAATCGCGTTTTCACACACAGCTCTTAAAAATATATCAATACTTTGGTGGTGTCAACTATCCAATTCACAAATATACGGACTGCATACCCACCTCACATTGTACTTACTATGCGGCCCTAGGTCTGAAAAGTGTGACGACTGACGTCCACTGCGCTATTGTACCTTTGTGCATGAAGTTAAATAAATAAATCGTATAAATAAATAATAAATAAATTATTTTATTTCTCTTCACATATAGAAATTACTTAGGTATAAAAATATAGAATATGTGAGGAGCTGGTGTCTGAGTTAGGCAGAGGAATGCCTGTATTACAAAATCACCACGTCCCCACCAGGTAAATATATATTGAGAATCATTTTTATTATACCCAATACATTGAATCAATTCCTTTACAACGAAAATATTCGGCATCTATACATATTACAGTAAATATAATAATACGAGGCAACGTAGCAATGTTTCTTGCCTCCCCATAGGCATAAAGCTTGTATAGGTGTTGCAAACAAACTATTTGTTATTGATAACGATCACTTCGTAATTAAATTGGGCACAGTGGGCACAGCAGGCGCCGATGAAGGCATAAATTGTTTTGTATCTACGTAGATCTTAATTAATGAACATCTAACTTTACGTTGTAAATAATGCTAAAATGACGTAGGTGTGTCGATACCTAACTCATTATTTTAATGCGTTACAGGGTGGAATCATTATATACATACCTTTTTAAAATATGGACAGAACCGATATTCTTTAGATTTAGAAGAAACATTTGTCATTAACAAAAACAGTAATTTATATTATGTAGACATAATATTATTATAGATTCTACCTTTACGTAGTACAGTAGTGCTGTTCTAGGTGTATCGTCTTCACGTATTTTTATTTTTAAAGTTCGTTCTTCTCCATAACAAACTACCTTTAAGAATGGACAGTAGAATTAATATTATTTTCTAACTTGTAATTTAGTCACTCAAAAGTGACGTTTAATAGCCTAATTGAAAGAATAAAAATACTTATATTTGATTTACTATGCAGTTTAAGGTGTGCCACCAACATAATAATTTATTGTATGCCTTCTGCTTTTTCGTGAACATGTTAAAGAAATATGAGTCATTATAAACTAAAGAGAAAACAAATTACTGCCAAGCACGATGACAAATGCCATGACATGTGCCTAATATTCTTCAAGAGGTCTATAGTTCTTGAACATAGTGTAGTCTCATAATAATAAATCCTTGCTTCAGCTGCTCTGTAATAACTTATTAGCATAATGGTTGCACAGCTGTTACTGAATTATGTACTTGTGTACATAGCTAAGTTTTATTTTTAAATGGGTCTTCATTTAATATTCTGCAGGGAGTCTGTGAAGCTGCATTCGTAATACTGTCACGCTCCAAATGTGACGTAAGTGAGAAAGTCTACGGCTGACGTTCTTCTGTTATACTTTTGAGATACCATCTTCTTCTTCATCGTTCTGTCACTGCTGATGATTGTGACTTGTGACCAAATAAGACGAACCCGGTACATGTTCCGACAGCCTTCTTTATACAATCGGTCCATTAACTCATTCTCTCGTAATTCACTACTGCACATAGGTCTTTGTCATGCTGCTCCAGAACACGGTTCTACGCCTTACACGTCCAGTCTGTCTCAGCTACCATTTCAAGTTCGTGGGTCAGCCTTTATATCCTTCTTAATAAGCAGGCCACGAACTGCCCTGAAATTTGTTTTTTCCTTCGGTCCGGTAGCTATCATGAGATTTTTCTAAACTATACCTAGGAGATGGTATACAATATCAATATGTATACAATATGTCGTAGACCTCGCCTCTCGTGCTTGAGTTCGTGGGTTAAAATCCGGGCAAGTACCAATGTGACTTTTTCAATTCATATGTGCTTTCTAAGTTTATCTTTGACATCGCTGACAACGGGGAAGGAAAACATCGTGAAGAAACCTTGACTTATAGTTAGTATTTGTAAGTTTGTGCTTCATTGGTGTAATTGCTGCAAGGCGTTCCAGTGCGAGGGTCATCATCATAATTTCAGTCGAAAAATGTCCACTGCTGGACATAGGCCTTCCCCAAGCGTCGCCACACTTATTGGTCCTGTGCGTTTCGCATCCACCGGACTCCCGCAGCCTTGACTAGGTTGTCGCTCCACCTAGATGGAGGCTTTCCAGCGCTACGACTTCGGATACGCGGTCGCCACTCCAGAACTTTTCAGCCCCAACAGCCATCCGTTCTGCAAGCAATGTGCCTTGCCCACTGCCACTTAAGTTTGGCAATTCTTCGAGTTATATCGGTAACCTTGGTTGTCTTGCGGATGTTTTAATTTCTGATTCGATCACGCAAGGAAACGCCAAGCATAGCCCTCGCCATTGCCCTTTGGGTGACTTTAAGCCTTCTTATGAAGGCGTTCCAGTGCGAGGGTAAACAAATAAATATCCAGAAAGCTAAGAGCACGCTTCTGTCCTCTAGCAAATTGTCCAGCTCTAAAGACTTTAATCTAGGCGCCTTTTTTCGAAAAACTTCAACATAAATCTTGTCAGTCTTTTCATACATATTGAAATTTTAATATAACATAGTCTATCAATGTTGGAGGCTACTATTACTGGGGGAAAGGCTGGGGCAATACAATTTGCGTTAGTGTGAAATTTCCCACCCACCGTGGCAAATAATAAAGCGAGGGTAGGGACTAAAGCGGGTGCATTTTACGCCAAATAGAATTTTGACAATATGCTACTTCATAAAAGCAAACATTACTCTAAAATCAAAACCAAAGGGTCCTTCCCTTTGGTTTTGATTTTAGAGTATTACGGATGTGATTGCCTTTTAAATGGTTTTATTGTGCCGGTTAATGGCTACGTTTTGTTACTATTTAACCGAATTTTAACAAAAGGGCGGTTTGGCATTAAGTATAAAAACAGAAGACACCGACTTCTTTGCTAATTTTTTTTATATCGTTGTCACAACAATTTTTTTGAAGACGCTTGGTTTTTGTATAAGTATATTTTTTTATCAAGCAGATAATTATGAGTTAGATTCTTCTATGATGTCTAGACATCTTTAATAGATAACCTGATTTCTAGAAATCCTCCTTACATTTGGTATGTCTTAATTTAAATGCTCAAGCAGCATTAATAAAATTTTGTCGTGATCCAGAGTTTCGGAGTCGAGATTCACGATTGAATTACTGAAAATAATATATGAAAAGTACCTATACTACTGAATAAATATTCATAGCAGGTAACGTAAAGTAAACCGTCTGTAAATGCTTACGAAAGTTACTCTTGCCGCTAAGACATAAATCCACAGCCAATGTCAAATTCCTACCTGTAATATGCGATTGGCTGTACCTAGTTAGGCTCTATCGACGGCCGCAAAAAAAAAGCCGAAGTAGGGGAATTTGTTTATCAGTCTATGTATGCTTGTTCCTATGTGGCGTTCTAGAGACCAAACACGTTGGCCGATTATGATGATTCTTACGTCAATCGATTTGTAAATCGAGTGTCAGTGACTAAATTAAAATTGGAAAATAAAAAAATGCCGGCTTTTGGGCGCCATATTGTGGGGGACCAATTTTTTTTTCTTCCAACCCCGTCATTTGGGGTATCAAAACAAAGGGTTTTAAGAGGTGATTTCAAAAATATATAAAACTTATATGTTTAAAGGTACATAATTCGAAAAAATAAATGTTAACTAAAAACCCGACTGCTTAAGACGCGAACTAAAAAAATCAGACCAAAACCAGTTGTACCTACCTATCCTCCGAATGCACAGCATGATTTTCTTCTTGTTTACGTCTTTTTAGTTCGCTTTTTAGGGTTTTTGAATTTACTTTTATTATTTATAACTTTTTAGTTATTATTTTTTTTAGCATTAGGTACATTTAAACATATCAGTGTTGTATATTTTTAAAATCACCTCTTAAAACCCTTTGTTTTGATACCCCAAATGACGGGGTTGGAAGAAAAAAAAATTGGTCCCCCACAATATGGCGCCCAAAAGCCGGCATTTTTTTATTTTCCAATTTTAATTTAGTCACTGACACTCGATTTACAAATCGATTGACGTAAGAATCATCAAAATCGGCCAACCCGTTTGGTCTCTAGAACGCCACATAGGAACAAACATACATACTTACTTACATAGTTAGACTGATATACACATTACCCTCATTCAGCAGTCGGGTAAAAAGACCTAAACGAGAAGGAAATCATGCTGTGTAGTCGGAAGATACATCTGGTTTTGGTCAGCCAGCTCGCGAATATGTATCATCCGACTGCACAGCATGATTTTCTTCTCGTTTACGTCTTTTAGTTCGGGTTTTTTGAATCAACTTTTTTTAATGTCGCGATATATAAAAGAAAATGCCGTAGCTCATACGACAGTGGCGACAGCTAGCGTCATCTATATGCATTACACTAATCATGAACCATCGGGGCACGTGAGCAGGGTTTATCATACTGACACTATATTTATTTTCTTACCTTGCGTATCATGAATCATATTTTAAAGCCAGTTACTTGCCTGTTTATTGCTGAGGTAATTTGTTCATACCATGTAAACTGAGCTGTGTATAGGAATGAAAAATTACCTCTGCTATTTATTTAAAACCTTTGTTAGCATAAGGACAGATTCGCTTTACGCCAGATTCACGTTAGGTCAGATTCGCATTAGGTCAGATTCGCTTTAAGATAGAATAGATTACAGTACAGACCGCAACTAGTTTTCAACGTAGTTTTCAAGAAAAGAACTTTATGTTCTTTCCTTTATGGCAACCTGCCGTTAAGATTATATATCGAAATGTCCAAATGAAGGGCTGTTTTTACCATTATTTAAAAGCAATATAGAAAATGAGTAAGAAAATTGCCCTGGATAAGACAAACGAGGGCAATAATATAACAAGGATGTTTACTCAATTAGCACTGTTACCTGCAAATTTAATCCCTGAGGCTTTCTTATCTTTATTAGAAGCTGGCCCTGCTAACAGGGGAATTAGTTAAGTTTCAAAACTCTTTTTCGAACCAGTGGCTAAAGATCACTTCTGATCAATTTTCTTGTTACGGAGAAAACAACAACAAATGGGATGAAGGGATACCACCGTAGACTGATTTCAAAAATACCGCCTATACTAGCCTTATATTATTTTCTTCAGTTGCTAAAACTAAAAAAAGAAAATGAAATACAAGAAATAAAATGAAATACAAGAAAGAAAATTAAGTTTAAGTCTTTACAGTCAAGGGAAAAGACGAAGGCTAGAAGACTTAAAAAAATCATAAAAGATTTTAAAAAATTGTTTACAAGAAACACTCTTAAAGTGTTCAACTTTAGAGTGTCTAAACCAGCTTTAACATCGGCCTATAAGATTTTTTGGTAACAGTAACTCGTGAAAGTCGAAACAAAATTATCTATTTTTTCTGAAAGTTGTATCAGATAAACACTTTTGTGAATCACAAAATGTTTAAGTTAAGGGGCTGTATTCGAACAGTTGACAATCGACATCTGAGGTTCTAAGCCACGCCCACTGTCATTGACAGCTTAGGGGAAAACTTTAAATTGGAGCGAAAAGTATTTGAAAATTAAATTCACAAGGCCGACCACAGAGGCCCGCATCATAAACGGACTCTTCCGATGGTTTTTACAAAAACATTACTGCGCCAGTTCTTATTTCAAACTGGCGGCTGGCATCTGACATCATATCGTTCACTGTTATTTTGCCTATGAATGCAACCTTATTGCTACGAAAATAAAGATCACTAAAATAGGCAATCTGGCTAGTATCATACAAGTTCTTGCCGTGCAAATTGAATAAATATTAAAATTTTGTCTGATTCTATGCGACTGCCACAAATAAGAACACAGTAGGTGACATTTTGAACCAACTTCTTAATGATGGTTTTATACCCAGATACTCAAATTTATAGCAGAGTAGACCCATCAAATATTGAATAACCGTACTTTTGGGCTCCACCGCAGTTAGGTAAAAAAAAACTAACGTACTTGGCTTTGAAATGGTTAGTTGCTCTATTTAGGCAAGCTTTTCAACCTAGTAAAGGTTTATAAAACTACGTAAGAACATGGAGAAAATGTTTACTATGATTATTAGATAATATGTGTGTGCGTATTTTTGTATGGGTTATTTTAATATTATAACTCTATCACTATAAGTGTTATAATTTTATGTAGTTCCCGAACACAAGATTATTTTCCAAAAGCCTTTTCAATTTATATAATTTTACATATTTTTTGCTTTCTCCTGGAAAATATTGTTCGAAGAAGTTATATACTGGGTTTTTGTGTATAGCGTGCAACAGCCGTGATACTGTCGGTTCACATGTTGCATTTTTACATAGAGTTAAAAAGTAATAGACAGGACGAAAAAAAATACGAGCAATTTTATTAACATTACATTTTATTTACAAACAATTGATAATGATAATGATAAATGATTTTATTTCTGTAAGTTGGTTTGTACAAACACTTTTACATGTCGAACATATTTTTTAAAACTAGATGAGGTCGGCGTTTCCTATCTGACTACTCTGAGAAGAAAGGCCGAAACAAACTCAGGGGTCACAGTCTCTTTTAAAGTCCAGACAAAATATTGGTTAGATCATGTGAAGACCATGTAGACTGATGTCTGAAATGGTCTTTTGAGGAAAGAACCAGCCAGATTGAGTGGAGCCGTCCAGTCAGTGCATGCATTTGTCAATAACCGAGCAGCTCAAACTAAGATAAATTTAAATAAATAAAAAAAAAAAACAATTAAAGAATGATCCACATAGTCTTCACATTCACAATAATTAAAATAAAATAATATAATACTTTAAAAAGTAAATATTCTTGTGAAAACCAAAAAAAATAAATAATTAAAAATTATAATAACATAATTCACGGTGCAAAATATAATAAAAAAAACAAAATTAATTGGAGCAGCTCAATAAGTACCTACTTGCAGGCGTGGTCCCAGGGGGTTATTAATCATTCGGGCTGTCAAGAACCACGACTCAGATTGTTTGGAACATGGCCGAACCCAAAAACATCAAGACATAAAAATCCGAACGTGCCAGAATACTACTTACGTGGTTGGTGTAAAATAACTTTTTTTACTAAAAAATACAACCGACTTCCAAATAAAAACACTTCAAAGTGAAAAATAACTTCAAAGTAAAAAAAATACTTCACTTTCGGAATGCGGTGTCAAAAAACGAAGAAACGAAAACCGGAACACTGACTTCCGAAATTGAAGTTATTTGTAATATTTTTTTTTTTATGTGGAAGTCGTTGGTTGTATTTTTGTAAAAAGTTTTTATTTTTAACTTTATAGTTGTGGTACCTACCTAGTGGGCATGTTCTATAGTGATGCACAATAAACATAAATGCGGTTGCAGCAATCCTGAAAGATTTGCCGTCATTTATTGAAGAGTTATGTTTTATATCACCGAAGTTCTTCATCAGATCTTTATCAAGTTTAAATGGGACCATATCGGAATAAACTTCTTTGGCGAACCCACGGACCTGATATTTTGGAAAATTCTTATTCCTCATCTCTGGTTTGCATTTATTAACTGGCTTGAGTGGAGATTCGCAAAGGCAACCGTACTCGGAGTAGAAAGTATTTCAGTAAGGACTGGTACGGACTTAGCCATGATTATTTCTTAAGAAATATGTGATAATGTATATGAAAGTTATATAAACGAAACAATAATAATGTCAGGTTCAAGCGATACTAATATAATATTATCTTACTCGTTAAAACCAATCTCCGATGCTTCACCTGCTTCTGAATTGGCCAAACGTCTTCTTTTACTGTTAAGAAAAATCATTCATTCGTATGTCTGTTCCATGGACCCGGACGCTACTCTTATTATGGGTAATCTATCTAAATCTATACTCATATATATTTTATATGATAGGATGGACTGGATTGGATGCATTGGATGTACTGACCAGATTACAAAAATTATTGGACTATTAAAAAACCGACCAAGTGCGAGTCGGACTCGCGCACGAAGGGTTCCATACCATTATCGACAAAAAACGGCAAAAAAATCACGTTGTTTGGGAGCCCCACTTAAATATTTATTTATTCTGTTTTTAGTATTTGTTGTTAAAGCGGCTACAGATATACAGCCTGGTGACAGACAGACAGACAGACGGACAGTGGAGTCTTAGTAAAAGAATCCCTTTGGGTACGGAAACCTAAAAACGAAAGCGTTGGGCTGAAAAAAGCTAGCTATCAATATAACAATTATTTAAAAAATGTGTAGGTACTTACAATACCTCTTCCATATGTTTTTGTCTGTTAGAATACAAACGCTTTTTTGCTGATTTGAGACATTTTTGTTTGTTCCCCATTTGGCACGGAATTATAATATCATTTACACGTCTTAGTTTTGTACTTTACAACTTATACCTACTAACAAAATAAAATATAAACACGACTTACTAACTTAAAAAAAAACGAAAATAAATAAGTAAACGAAATATGGGAATCTGATATTATCTGAAACTGTATTTTCTCTAATTAATCACGCCTCAACGTCAACGGGACGAACATTCCATGTTCTGTGTTTTTTCCTTCTATTGTTTTTATATCAACGAAGAAGTTTGAAATCGTATTCGACCTCCCACCCTATTTAAAATATTTTTTAATTCAAATTGAGATAACATAAGTTGTATTTTCAAAGAGGTTTAAATACTTTTTGGTTATGGACTTAGTAAGTAAACTAAACGACGTGAGTTGTTTATAAACAACAAAAATATAGATGCCAGTGACAGCGGTAGTGCCAGAAAATTAAAATAATACAAACTTTGACAATATTACTTGTGATTTCGTTAGTTCCAATTAAAGCCACCAGGCTACATGATCTGGCTGCATTATACCTGATATTTTTTTGACAGATTGAATTGACGAGAAATAAATTAAATATTATTTTTGCTTTTTGCGGAAAAAAGCGACATACGTCCATCTAGCAACGCCGCAAAGCGGTCACTGTCGAATTGCACTGGATGGAAAGAGAAGCACGATGGAATTTGTATAGATTTTTTTATAAAATATAATAATATGAATTACTTAAAAATAATGAATGAAACTTCAAAATCTACGACAATGAAGTTTTGCGTCCTGTTATGATACGTTATTGTTGTTAATTGTACAAATGTACGCTGGTCAGTATCACCGGTTTTTTTTTTGAATATCACCGTAAGAGGTTACTTTGCCATTCAATTGTATCGAGGTTTTTGTGCGTAAACGTGTTTCGGCCACAACAAAGTTTTCGGAAATATCATCAAGATTAACATATCTTTTTTCCGCTGCCACATCTTCAATAGATTTGGCTAAAAAAAGTTTAAAAGAAAGCCTATTTTGAGTATTCAGCCCCTTAAGGATAGATGCTATTAAAGTCAATATAAGAAGTCGAATTTGACAGCTATATAAATACGTTATAAGTTAAACTTAGTGTGTGTTGCTAGTGATGACATTTGGCTCTGAGACGTGGTCGCTTACAATGAGCCTCATCAGAAAACTTATAATCACTCAAAGGGCAATGGAGAGGGCTATGCTCGGAGTTTCCTTGCGTGATCGAATCAAAAATGTAGAGATCCGCAAGAGAACCAGGGTTACCGACATAGCCCGAAGAATTGCCAAACTTAAGTGGCAGTGGGCACATTGCTCGCAGAACGGATGGCCGATGGGGCAGAAAGGTTGTGGAGTGGCGACCGCGAACTGAAAGACGTTGCGTTGGATGGCCTCCCACCAGGTGGACCGATGACCTGGTGAAGATTGCAGGGAAACGCACGAGACCGGTCAAAGTGACGAAGCTTGGGGGAGGCCTATGTCCAGCAGTGGACGTCTTTCGGCTGATATGATGATGATGAAGTTAAACTTGATGCTTACGAATTAAACTCGTTGTTATAGTGTATGGGTAACATAGTAATTAATTAGGATTATGAATTTGATTTTTCGTAGATGTTCATACAAAGTTATCGCGGTATTTAAAATGAGAAACGTCATCAAACTTCTTAGATTGTTCTGATTATAGAATAGTGTAAAACACCAAAGAAACGAACGGATTACAAAACAGAGGATGGAAGAAAAATAGATGTTGCCATAACCCCAAATAAGTTTGGACAAGGACAAGAAAATAACGAGTATTATGTTCTGAAACCATAAATTTTATGCAATTTGTATATTTTTTTTATTAAGTAGAGCTGTGAGTTTGAAAGCAAGTAGCAGACGAATTACGTATCTAAATACTTCTTAACATCCAAACCTCACGTACCTAACTACAGGTACCTTTTATTTATCTTTAATTTTTCATCTCATTCAGCAAAACTTCAGAGACACAACTCCTATAAGAAGTGAAAACGATTAAAGAAACAGTCTGTGTCGTGACTCGTGAACAAAGCCGGGCCGTGTTCAAGTGCTCACATACACACGCCTTTATAAGTTGACTCTATGCTGTTATGATTGCGCTAACTTTGTTACTTACTTGAGAGTCTTAAATTAATTTAAAAGAATATTTCTGCTTAAATGTAAATTTGGGTCTAGAGTTTAGATTTGTGGTTGAAGGTATTCGGTACCATGTAGGGCTACCAAAATTACGAAAATGTCATTTAACTTTAAGTAGATAACTACATCAAATTTATGATATTTCAACTTTCAAATTGCCCGTATTTAATGAGTGTCTTTTGGCATCCCGCTATTAAAAATTAACGTATGACTACCTAGTAATCTAATGGCTCTGCAGGTAGGGTATGCCTAACTGGGCTAACCCTGCGACAGCCCCATCCAATTATGCAAAATTGCCTGAAATTTGTCCAAAACCCGAGCCTAGCCAAGTTACAAACATTTCATATCGAATCTCTTTCTACAATCGTTAACGCATTCTATTCGTTTGGTCTGACCACGTCACTTACCGTTCAGATGAGTCATTCCCATACATTGATTCGTTTTCTAATAGCGTTATCAATTGTGGTAAAACATAGCAGTCTTTCATAAAGCGCCAAGTAAGTCCACCCAAGCATTAGGTGCATTTGTATACGCACATTATGCACTGCACATCTAACAGTAATGAAATTAGACGCTCAAGAAAACTTCCAGCCAGTTATTATTATGAATAAAGGGATTTAATAAAGGCGGAATAAAATAAAATTAAGCTTGCTAAAGCATTTTACATTAAGCGATATTAACTCTTTTCCGGGCGTAATAAAAATGTCTTAGAATGTGCACGGGTGCGCATTTGCATCAACCAATTATACGGGGAGCGCTATTACTGTGTTATGTACCTAGATGTAGTACGAGACATTTAGCCGTTTTATGATGTGCCGACGCACATACGGGTATTTGATACAAAAAACTGGCCAAAAGTCATTTTTACAATAGTAACCGCGCAGCTATCCTTTGTTATGTTTTAACAATGGGACACTCTATTCATTAAGAAACCGGTACCCAGAAGGGGCTAGAGCGCTCCATGCGCCCTCAACGTCAGTCGGAACTCATCTGTTGTGCTAGTGACACGTTTGTTTTCTCGGCGCTCGCAAATTTCAATTGCTGTTTAAGACTAATCATACTGTTGTGTTTAGTGCAAACCCCAAAAACCATCATGGAATCTTCAGGCACAGGTATGAACTTTATTTTGAATCTATTGTGCTACTGTTAGGATCACTTTTTCATTCTTTAATTGTACCATAAAGTCATGAGTATTTTTATGCAAAAAAAAACACGTAAAATAGGTTTCCTTCGTCAAATTAAGTATCAGATAAACATAGTTAAGCTAAAGTTTATACATAATCGTGTTCTTTGAACCTTCTAGATTTCATATCAAGAGAAAAACCTTCCGCCTCTTCCGCCCCTATGAATTATAGCCTCTGAACAAAAATAGGTTTTTTTCGAAAAAAAAACAGTTACAGTTTGTACATAGCTTTTCATTTATGTATTTTGTAAGGTTATGTAAAAAGTAAGCGTTATTTTTAAATCATTGTGTATTTTTAAATGCTTTTTTTATTAGTTATTGTACAAATAAATCACCATAATGCTTGAAATAGAAAATAATGTTTTATTTTATTTCGATTTTATTTCACACGTAAGTCCCTTTGGAGAAAAGGGTATAGAAATGATTGGGTTATACTAAAATTAATATGAAAAATAACTAGGAGGCACAATTGACCCAAAATTACCAAAAAAAAGGTTTTGGCCAGTTTTTTGTATCAAATACCCGTATGTGCGACGCCAGTGGGCTTAATAACGAAGACTGAGTCACCGAGATAACGTCGCTCGAAATTCTGAGATTTTTGGTTTGTGATGTGCCTTGTGGAGTTGCAATACGGACTGCAGAATGCGTCCATTCAAGAGCAGTATTTGGAAAGAGGTGAGACGAGGCGCCAGCGCGAGCCTGCCTGTCTAGTGTTTGTTAGTGCCGGAGATAAAGTGAATTTGACGAGCTCCTCGACCTCTCTCGAAGTATTCTATCAATTTATGATGTCCGTTTGGTCATTACCTTCTAAAAATGCGCTGAGAACTCAGATGCATCAAATGTGAGCAAGCAAAGCTTTCACAAATAACGAACTGGACATGTTGAGCGTAAATACAATGTGATAAAAAAATAAACAAAGATCTTTAATGTTAATTAATACTAACATTTCTGTATTAAATGTGTCTTGTGTTTACGAAAACAAATTACACTAATGAAGCTGTTTTATTATGATTCAAGCTTTGTTTTTTTAAATGACAAAATAAGCAGCTACGGAGTAATTAGTGCGATTGGATGGCTATTATGTAGGTATTACCGATACAAAATTAATGAAGTACCTATCGACTAAAATTAGAATACAAAAGTGGGGTGAGAACATGCCAAGATAAACAGTTGATTGTTGCCTACCTAATAAATACGACGCGCGTCTTGTGGCGCAATCTACGACAGAAGGATGGCCAACAAACAATATCTAAGTTTGTGTCGCTTTGTCGTAATATTTTCCAAGACTGTGAAAGCCCCGGCAGAGTTTGAGCGACTTATCGAGCTTATTACTATTTGTGTACATTTTGTGACGAAGGAATCCGTCTAGGAAGGTACGCCGCGCACGAAATGTCCTTTTGTATGTCGCGTATTCTAATATGTCCTAAAGTTCTTGTGAGCCCTGAAAATAATATAAAACGTCACAACTGAAGTCCTCGTTCAAAAATGGAATTAAAATAAAAGTTGGCCGCCATTGCGTATTATGACGCTAAGTAATGGCCATAATCTTCATGCTACATAAAAAAGCCTCAGCGAAAGCTCACATTAAACATCTCCCGAATATAAAAATACGAAACAAACGTAGCACTTACTAAGTCGCGTTCTCTTTATTTCGCTACGTATCGGGCGGTGGCGGTGGAATGAACGGCATGTGTTTACGTCACACGTAAGAATAATGGGCGCTCATAAATCAGAGGCATCTTCACATCGTTTTGAATACTCACAAAAGATGTCAACTCGTAGCTAAGTGTGACTCCGTTCGAGACAAACGGCACGAGCAACCTTAAATGTAGTCTTGTTGTTTAAATTTAAACAATAAAGGTTAAATGCCTCAGTCTTTGGGTGATGTTAAAGATTCGTAGCACAATGCTACGTTATTGCATTGTCGTAGCGTTGCGGCTACAGGTTGCCGTAGCGGTGTAGCGGCAGGCGCCTCCGCCTATATGCCTGAGGCGGAGATTCCACCTCCGCACGAGCTTGTCCGCCTCGTAACCCAATGCGAGACCAGCGGCGAAGAGATCAGCATTGGGACTGACACAAATGCACATCACCCTCTGTGGGGAATGGATACGCAAAATGAAAGAGGTAAGGCATTGGTGGACTATTTGTTTACGTCTAACCTCTCCCTGCTAAACACAGGCGTGGCACTGACGTTTGTTACTAGACGCAGTCGCACATTTATCGACCTGACTCTGGCGACAGAAGGCGCAGCAGAAATCATCACTGGGTGGCAGGTCTCAAACGAGGCCTCCTGCTCAGATCACAGATGGATCCGCTTTGACATGCAGACCTAAGTAGCACCTGCACCGCCTCGGCGCAATCCGCGCAACATGGATAGAACCGTCTACACTCGCACCCTTGATTCAAAGCTAGCGCCCGCACACGGGGCACTGACCACTGCGATAACAACGCAGATAGACTTGTAGGTAAGCGAACTTACCGAGAAAATGATAAGCAGCTACCATACCGCCTGCCCGGAAACAATGCCACGGAAATCACCGGGCAAACAACCCTGGTGGGGCGCGGAGTTGGAACGCAAACGCAGGAAGGTAAGAAAGGCCTTAAACAGAGCTATGAACACATGCACGGATGAGGACTGGGACGCCTATCACGAGGCCAAATCCAGCTATAAAAAATGCATCAGATTCAGGCGTAGCGCTGGATGGCGCAAATACTGTGGTAGCATTGAATCTTGCCAACAAGCAAACAGGGTAAGGAAAGTACTGGCACAGCAGATTACACCTGAGCTCGCCACACTCCGCAAACCGGACAACACACTCACCACGTCACCTGAAGAAGCAAGACGAGTCCTAGTAGAAACACACTTCCCAGGAAGCGTCTTCGTCCAGGTAACAAACTGGCAAGATACTACTCAGATACCAACTCACGATGATTGGCTCTGTAGTGACCGGTTCTATGGGGCAATTCACAGGCTCGTTCACGCACTAAATGACCACACTTCAACACGTCTACTCTGGCCAGCGGCTCTCGTAATACTGACGCGGTGCGCACGAGATTGTGTATGTCTGTGTGGGGGAAAGTGGGGATGGCAAAGTGAACGTGCGAGTGAGATAGATACACTACATCCCTTCCTCATTAATGATTTTATTAAGAATATATTTAATATTAATTCATTTTGTATAATGTATTTTTGGTATGCTTAATGTAATCATAATTATATTGTTTGTTCTTCACGTGACAGATTCTTGTCTTTTTTTTCACGCTCTCAATATCCCTACACCCTCCTATTTTTCTTCAATTTAATGAGAGAAAATAAAGCTATCACCAAAATCTCTGAAAACTGTAATTTTACAGTGTACTTTTATAATTATTTTCTTAGTACGTGGACATTAGTATGTGTGACATGAGTACTTGTTTGTGATTTTAGTATTTTACGTATTTTGTTACATTTTCTAGATTGTCACTGGGAAATAAAAAAAAGTGTGAGTTGATGTATGTTAATGGAAATCACAATTCCTCAAATTTAATGGCAGCGGCCCACCAATTTAATGGCACCAACCACCCACCAATTTAATGGCAGCAAACCCACCAATTTAATGGTAGCAACCCACCAATTTAATGGCAGCAACCACCCACCAATTTAATGGCAGCAAAACCCACCAATTTAATGGTAGCAAACCCACCAATTTAATGGCAGCAATACCCACCAATTTAATGGTAGCAAACCCACCAATTTAATGGTAGCAAACCCACCAATTTAATGGCAGCAAACCCACCAATTTAATGGCAGCAAATCCCACCAATTTAATGGTAGCAAACCCACCAATTTAATGGTAGCAAACCCACCAATTTAATGGCAGCAAAACCCACCAATTTAATGGTAGTAAACCCACCAATTTAATGATAGCAAAACCCACCAATTTAATGGTAGCAAAACCCGCCAATCTAATGGCAGAACAACCAACCAATTAAATGGCAGCGTCTTTTTACTCCAACTATTCCTATAAGCATAATCAGCCTATAATGCTCCATTCGCCGGAAAGCGAACCTCCCCTCTGCGACAAGGACAAGGCCTCAATCCATCACATGAGCTAAGCGTTGCCCGGCAGACGTCACACGTCCCCGAATCACCAGCTCCAGGACATACGGTTTCCTCACCATAAGTATTTTTTTTTATAACTGAGTACTATTTCGTGACATTGGAAATCTGATCGAGTGTGGTCACCTACGAAACTGTTTATGTAGGTACCTTTATAGTTTTACAAAAACAGTTCAGTGTTAACGTTAACATTGCACATCTTCACAGCTAAATAACTTAAAGGCTATCGATGTCGCACTTGTTAAAACTGACATTTCGATAGTTGTCTGGTCCCCGAGGTATCTTTTTACAACAGCAATTCACTTGGTAGTTTTAATTGATTTGCGCCCATATGGCTATTCTGATCCAGCGCGCTCTCCAAGCTGTACACCACTTTAAATCATATCGTTATCTACGTATATTGAGGTTAGCCTTCATAATACTCATTTCACATGAAATAGGCACGATTTCAGAACATGACCCGCCTTGAATCTAACTAAATTGACATAACTCGCCTAGGATCTAATCATACCTTATGGCATCAGCCACCTTGGATCCAGCCTCCTAAACTGGCATCACCCGCCCATGATGTAGCCAACCATATGCCATACAGGCATTAAGTCCGCCTTTGCACCCTTGTGCATGAAGTCCAAATAAATAAATACGTTCTTTTTTTTCGCTTCAAATACGCTTAGCCGTCAGGCAAATCTTAGTTTGACCATAAACTAACTTTTTTGTCCGTTTGACGTTAATGAAGAACTCATACTCAAACTATATATTTGTACATACTTATGTGTAAAGAAAAGTAAAGAGATCGCCATTGCTCATCGTATCTACTCTAATACATTCAGGCGTCCCGCTTTAAATACCCAGAAAACTGTAAGTGTAAATTCTGTGTTGTATTATTGTATAGTGGCGTGAATCTCAGTGTCACGACACCTCTATTTAAATTTTCAGTTGAAAATAATTTATTTTACAATGACACAATATAATTATGTGTACAATCAACAAGATTGAAACCTGACCCACCATATACTAATTATTCTACGGGTATTCTAACCCAATTAGGTCTAATCTAGCTTAAATATATTTTTTCTCGGCAACAACATCGATTTAATAAGACAGTCATATACTAATATATTATAGAGTGAAAGTCAGTGACTATTAGTTTACCAATCTCGCTGTCATTTCAATGATAATAGCAGATTGAATATTTACTCAACATCTTGATATTTAGCATTTTTCTTTGAATTCAGAATAAACTCATAAATAGTAGTACTCTAAATAGTTCGTATTTTGTATTTATTTTATCAAATTCTATTCTGCGCTTCTTTATATAAGTAAACAATGCATGACGACAGTTAATTCCAATATCTGCTATAACACAATATTTTTTTTTCTTTTAATAATCTAACTGCAATGAACAAAATGGTCATAGTAGTTGCGCGACCAGATGCCTGTACTAACTCAGTTTTTTATAATTTTGAAACATCTTATATCCACCATAAGATGACTGGTATATAGTAAGAAAACTCTAATGTTTTGAAGTTTACAAACGGATGGGTCAAGAATCAAACAGCCTAACTGTATATATTGGGTATTGTTACGTACGTAGTATATTTTTGATTTATTTTATTCCTTCTGTGTTAGTTTGACTTTTTACACCTGACTACATCTACCCTCTTTTACAAAATCTCTCCACCACTCAAAAGTTTGGTAGTAGAAAACCGAATCCAGAGCTAAACTCGTCTTTGTACAAATATTTATTTTATTTTGCATGTCCTGTGTACAAAAATAATTAAGAATGTTCCAAATGCAATGGTATAAATCTGTTTTCACGACCATTACACTCTCAAAAATGTACATACCTGATAGGGTCAGCAGCTCAAACCCTTTTGTAGAATGGTAGGCAACTGTCATTTCAGACAGATCGGAAACCTTACTAATATTATAAATGCGAAAGTACGGACGGACGGCTTCATGTCCGGCACCCAACCATGCTAGAACTGCCGAACGGATCCGGCTGAAACTCAGCACAAAGACAGATCACAGTCCGGAACAGCCCATAGGCCACTTACCCTGGTGTAATGTCCACTAGGAATAAACTTCGACCTGCGCGGTTGTGAAGCCGCTGGAAGAAGCTAGCTCATAAATATTTTTTCGTGCCCAGAAAGTAATAAGTTTAGTATATTGTTCCAAAACGTACTGTATATGCTTCGTAGGCAATGAATAAACAACGAGGTCTTGAAAAGATTATTTCAGAGTTAACACGAATTTGTTAACTAACTAATAGTGTAATTTAACTAACTTTATCCATTTATAAATCAATCATTCCTTCTGTTTTTACGTTTAATTTGCCCTAAAACTACGTAACTGAAAACCGTATTTTATATAGCACTGTCTTTTCATGAGTCACCGCTGTTTACATCAGGAATACTCTCATATGCATGGCTTATGTAACCAAAACATGACTGCTTGGCCTTAGGATGTTGCAAATATTTACGTGCCCATTACGAGTTTTTTAGAATCTGCGTGGCTTGACGTGATTCAATTTAAACTTGAGACCTTCCTTTAAGTAGTTACGGCTACAAATGTGGATATTTAATTTTATATTGTATTGGTTATTAAGATGTACCCAATTTTATTTTATTTTTTGCCCAAGCCACCTTTGGTGATATTATAGGTTACTGTTTATTGTCATTCACATTTTAATAGGTAGACGATTCAATTTTAACCTGTTTATTTTAAGGGTTAGGCTCGATAAACAATGAATAAATACGTAGGCATTTAGGTATATATGTTCCTAAAATGTACATATTCACATAAACAGTCAGTGCGTGTATACCTATGTTTTAAGTTCTTTCATTAGGATTTCTACATAGGCGTGGTTGTAACTGCAAACTTCACTAGAGCGACTATATAATCTTTGGGTTTACTGCTTGATTTCGAATGTCATGTGCCCCATGACTAATTCTCCTAAGTCATCAAATCAAACTTCCGAATTACCGAAATTCAATAGCATCGATGTACCACAATTTCGAATAGTGTCCAAATGTGTCCGAATGGAAACGAAATCACAATATGTCGCCATAAAACTTAAGTAGTCAAGCAAAACGTATTTCCCGATCTATGGAAACCCCTATTTGAATTATTAACGGTGATCAGAGAATGATTCCATTAAATAGGGTGGACTCTCGATTGTCTGTGTAAATATTACAAAGATATCCGCGTTGCAGCCGCAGTAGTTAGGTTCAAAATAACAATGCATCGATTTTATTATTTTAATCAGATGTTATGATTTAAAATCGTAAAGTAAATTTTGTTATTTACCTACCCACCAATATAATTTCAATCGTTTTAGAATAGTTAGTTTGATGTTTCTTTAACGACACAGTTTTTTGTTATTAGACACAACTTAGTCATGGCCCTTGGCTCTTTGATTAGAATAACACGAATTTCTTTACCTTCGTAATACTAAATGTCCTTTATTATTAAAATCTGGTATGGTTATTTACTCAATACTTAGGTTATTGTTGTATTGTATAATATTATGGTTATTTAAGCAGTCGTATGATGTTAACACAACAAATAGGTATTTACTATGTAATTTTTTTTTTAATTTTTACACTTAGGACCTGCTTAAATGTCTTATTTTCATAACGGAATGTGGGCGCCTAACGATAACAAATAACCGTGTGTCATGTCATGCATTATCTACTTACCCCAATCCTTCTTCTTTTTATTTACACCAATGTTTTTCTTACTTTATCCTCGTCGCCATTTGTAGTGACCGGTTCTATGGGGCAATTCACAGGCTCGTTCACGCACTAAATGACCACACTTCAACACGTCTACTCTGGCCAGCGGCTCTCGTAATACTGACGCGGTGCGCACGAGATTGTGTATGTCTGTGTGGGGGAAAGTGGGGATGGCAAAGTGAACGTGCGAGTGAGATAGATACACTACAGGCTCTACGCACACAGGGTGATCACGCTGGAAAAACTCCAGTGGGCCATCAAAAGCTTCCATGCTTTCAAGGCGCCAGGTCCAGATGGAGTGTTCCCTGCGCTACTGCAGTGGGGAGGTAAGTCTGTGGCAGAAAGACCTGTGACACTAATGAGAGCATGCCTGGCCTTTAGACACGTCTCAAAAGGATGGAGGGAAGTGAAAGCAATATTCATCCCAAAGTCAGGCAAGGGAGACTATACAAATGCCAAATCCTACAGACCAATCAGCCTGACCTCGTTTCTACTTAAGACCATGGAAAGGCTGTGCGAGAAGGAACTACGCGATGGCGCCCTAATGTCATTACCTCTACACGGTAACCAACACGCTTACAGCTCGGGTAAGTCTACTGAGTCCGCTCTTCATTTGGTGGTAAGCCAAATAGAGGAAGAAAATTTCAGAAAGGTACGTGCCTGGGCACTTTCATAGACATCGAAGGGGCCTTCGACAAGACAAACTTCTCCAGCATCGGTGCTGCACTCTCCAAGCACGGAGTAAATCAGGTACTAATTGACTGGATAACCAACATGCTAAGCAAACGAGCAGTTCGTCTGGAGGGAGAACAGCAGCTGGCCTTAATAGCCAGGGGCTGACGGCAGGGAGGAGTGCTTTCCCCCCTACTGTAGAATCTGGTAATCAGCGATCTCATCACCAGGCTCAACGATCACCGGTACTTCACAATAGGTTATGCAGACGATCTAGCAATCCTCGTACCTGGGAAGGTGACTAGAACCATCTGCAATCTCACTCAGCAAGCTCTGCGTATAGTGGAGCGGTGGTGCAGGGAGTATGCCTATCAGTAAACCCCACTAAAACTGAACTAGTCATGTTTACTCAGAAAAGAGCTCTAGACCCTTTCCGCCTACCTAAGCTGTTCAACACGGAACTACAGTTGTTCAACGAGGTTAAGTATCTGGGAGTCATACTTGACAGTAAGTTAAACTGGAGCAGTCATTTAGACAACAAACTGAGCAAGGCTTGTATCCCCTTTTGGCAATGCAAGAAAATGGTAGGCAAAAAGTGGGGACTCTCCCCTAAAATCATACTCTGGCTGTACAGCGCGGTGATTCGGCCCATGGTCACCTACGGAGCCGTGGTGTGGTGGTCTCGTACTAAGCTAAGTACAGCCGTGAATAGTTTACAACGCATGCAAAGACTGGCCTGCATGGCTGTGACGGGCTGCATGAGGACTACCCCGACATCTGCGATCGAGGCCATGCTTGGACTCACCCCTCTCCACCTGTTTATACAGCAAGAGGCAACGATGGCAGCAGTACGCCTTAAGGCACTGGATCTATGGGGTAAGAGAGAGGGAAAACACACCGCTCTGCTTGAGGAACTCAACAGCGAACTCCCCCTAACAAAAGCAATCGACGATCGAATACCTAAGCAATTCAGGATCCAACTGCACGAGGACCACCGTTGCGAAGGGTTACGCCCTGACGAGCTAAGGATCTTCAAAGACGGATCCAAAACAGGTACTGGCACAGGTGCAGGGGTGTTCTCGGAGGACCTCAACATCCACCTAGCCACGCCACTTGGGGCTTATAACACGGTGTTCGAAGCCGAGTGCTTGGGCATCACCCTGGCAGCCTCAGCCATCTTAGCCAGGGAGGTGAAGGACTTCCCTATACGCATTCTCTCGGACAGCATGGCCGTCCTGCAGGCACTGAGTAGCCACACGGTCAGCTCTGGGCTGATACGCGAGTGTCACCAACGCCTGAACCAGGTCGGTACATACAATAAAATAACCATTCAATGGATCAAGGGGCACAGCGATTCTCGAGGTAATGATGCAGCGGATGAGCTGGCCCGAAGGGGCTCTGTAAGGCGGCGGTGGGTCCAGAACCCATCGTACCACTACCCTACGGTTACCTCCGCAATCTGGTAAGGAAGCGCACCAGAGAACAGCACCACAAATTGTGGAATGACCACAGCGAGTGCAGACAGGCCAAGGAGGCACTTCCCTCTTTAGATGGCCGGTTTACGCAGAAAGTCCTGAGACTGACTTAAACACAGTTACGTGCAGTCACAGCCGTAACAACTGGCCATGGTACTTTTAACAAGCATCTTTTTGTCTTTGGGATCACAGACCGCCCACTGTGCAGGGCGTGCATGGAGGAGAACGAGACAGCAGCACATCTGCTCCTAAACTGCCCAGTGATCGCTGGCTACCGGGCCAAATTCCTCTGTGACCCAGGTACCGTGCAGAGGATAGTTGGCAACACCAAGGCGCTGCTGGCTTTGCTCGAGGAGCTAGGTTGGATCGAGTGAGAAAGACGAATCCCACCCGTACGCAAAATACGCGCTCAGACGTGTAGTTGCGGACACCAGCCCGTGTTAATCTAATCTAATAACCTAGTTCCTACAGGTACAATGTAACCGAGTTCACGGTGATTACAACATCAAGTTTGAAGCGTCGATCCGACTAACCGTCGGTGACACCTATCACATCAATGCCAGCGCAGTTCGCTAAACGCGAGCCGACGATAATCAAGAGAGATTAAATTTTACGAACACACCAGGATTTATAATAACATCCTTCCAGGCTCATAATTTATGGACTTGTGTAATTCGCTTGTTATTGAAATGTAATATAAATTAAAGGAATGATCTCGTTAAAATGTAGGTATTCACCTGTTTCAATTTTATGGTTAATTGGAAGATTCGTGAAAGGTCCCCATTAAATATGTATTTTGTTATCATTTCCTTAATAAAAAAATAATTTCTTGGTTTATAATTCTATTAAATTGTTAGTAGGTAATAAGTACACTAGTACATTCTTTTGAATGACTAATTGGTTCGAGCCAGAAAGCGATTTTATCCCTGTTGTAAGCTTGTAAAACAGGAATATAAATTTCATTATTATATACACAAAACACTCTATCTATTAAAAACCGCATCAAAATCTGTTGCGTTGTTTTAAAGATCTAAGCCTACATAGGGACAGACAGACAGCGGGAATCGACTTTGTTTTATACTATGTATAAGGATTAGCTATTTTATGGATACCAATAAGACATCATAAATCAACACAAAACAATAGCAAATGCACAACTTTCAAAAGAAAATATATTGCACGACTTATTGTTTGATGCCAACAACATTAACATAGCAAAGATGATTTTTTTAGGACGAAACTAAAACGTCTAATCGTATTTATTTGTTCGAATATTTATGTTGATTCAATTGATCCTAAAAATATCAAATGTATATTTTCTGGTATAAAAATGAAATAGTTTTCCAAATACAATTTATGTTCAATTTTTCTGGGCTAGAAATACTAACCTTAATCTCCTTCATACAATAGGATGAGTCACGCACAACAGACAAATTACTTTCAGATTTTCCATTTTTTACAAATCAATCACATTTAAAACATCGTTGAAACTTTGTTCCACGAATTCGTCTGCACGCCAATTAATCTGAAACTCAAACGGAACACAAATCCAGCGAGCGTAAAGTCGAATGAAGCTTTCTGCCAAAAAGTTGTGACGAAAGTTGTTATTGTAGGTTCGTTGGGAGAACGGCGTGGCGGCCGGTCGGCCCAGGGCGAACTTACGCTGTTGCTAACTGGCCCAGGGCGAACTTGCCCGGCTGTTAGCATTTATTGAGCGAAAAGCGAGTGACGTGGCCAGTCGCCGACGCAGCCCACCACCACCTCGCTGTCCAACTTTATTTTGTTCTGAAGTTTCGCCCTAACTTTTTGTAACGACAGGTACCCAAATCTGTAACAATTATCTCGCGTCCCTACGTGTCTACTTTGTCAAAGCACAAATTGCATTTCCCATTCAAAGTGCTCAGGTTGTAAAAAATGATTCTTACAGAACATTGAAACACAAATATTGTTTGGAGAAACAAGCATTAGGGTACTTTCCGTAGTAAAAAATAAATTATGAAATGTGATAAAATTTATGTAAAAATATACTTAAATATTCTGATTTTGAGTCATAAACCACATTATTATTTTAATATATTAAAATAAAAAATCGATTTTTTTTACCTGTATATCACGTGACCTAAAACAAGAGCCGCCATGGCGTGTCGTCATAGAGACAAAACTGTTAGTTGTCATCTGTCTAAACAGCTATCATAAATTATGTCCGTGAGTACCGCGGGACCACCAACGCCAATTGCTTCCATATTTGTTAGATAACTACTACACAATTGGTACTAATAATTAATACTCTAACAACAAAATTGCGAGTAACTTGAAAAAAATTCTGGACCTTAATAGACAAGATGAAAATGAGTAACCTTTTTTATCTTCTTACGTTATTAGCAACATATTGGTACTGCAGTAAATTAGGTTTTTAATACTTAGGTACTGCTTGCAGGAACGGGTCATTAGTAGAAAAGAAATAATTAAGAAATACCTATAGCTCTTTAATGATATTCATATAACAACACAGAAGGTATTTACTTACAATACAGACAAAATATTATTCGAGTACCTACCTACCCACGTCATTAACAAAGGTATCACAGGCAATGGGTAACGATAGGTTATTTTTTTCTTAGGTAAACAGTTTGTATAAAAAATATAGATATTAAATTGTTATTACTATTCCGACATCCATTTTATGTGCACGAATGCACATCTCCTAACAGCTCAATACCATCGACAACTTAATTTGGTCGGGTTATACACGGCGATTTAGTATGGAAAAGTAATAGAAGATAATTTATTTTAAAATACAACACTTAGGAATCACAATTTTGGATCACTATAACTTCTTTAGGAGTACTATTTTTTGTATAAATTTGGGCAAAAATCAAAGAGTTTTTAATAGGAACCAATAGCATCGTATATCTCGTAAACTACTGGAGAACTAAAACTTTGGTTAATAATTTTATCTTGCAATTTAATCATTTTCTAAGAGTTTTGAGGAAAGCAACAAGCTCCTCGCGGCCACGACTTACAAATTGTACGTCGTGAGTTCGAACCGCATGGGCTCTTTACATTGTGTAAATTATATAATCACCACTGCTCTCAAATCGGTGAAGGAAAACATCGTGAGGAAACCGGCAAGTCCTAGAACCAAAAATTCGAAGACATGTGACATCCACCAACCCGCACTGGGCCCGCGTGGTAGATTACGGCCCATTCTCTTTAACAGAGAGGAGGCCTGTGTCCCAGCAGGGGGAAAATTAAAAGCTTATGAAGATAATGTTGAATGAGGGCCGGTCGTTACGACTGTTTTGTATACATACAAGTATTACGTCACCAAAATGACAGACATCGTTTTTGCGGGCATGAAAAAGGTTTAAATTTTAATGTATTTCTATGGTAAGAAAGCGTATTTATTTTGACGAAATATTTTATTTTTGTGGATTTTTATTAGGAAATAAACATTTTCAAGTACTTTCTCAAACATAGTAGAATACCGTATTTCGCGCGTCCTTTCTGAAGTCGAGGACTCTTATGAACATCGGGGCACCGGCAAACTGCTGGTGGCGTAATCTCCCGAAAACATAAAAGCGTATGAAAACTTTAGTGTCCAATAAATTTTGTCAATACAGGCGAGCCTAGGGCATAATATTTCAACCAAACAACATTTTAGCCACAATAGAAAGTCGTGAAGACATTGCTACGCTTTACCGTGAAAATTCCAGCAATAAACAACTACAAGAAATCATAAAATTGCGTTTATAGAAATAAATATTAAACATTTTGGTATGTTAAATATTAATTGTGTGCTTATCGCCCTAAAATAAATCTGCCACCCTTTCGTTACTCAGCCCACGCCTGCATTAATTAAAACCGCTGTCATCGCAGCGAAATTATTACCTGACTACATACGCATGTTAGATGAAAATTTAGTCGTCATGCAATAGTCGGTAGAAAAGTACCTATAGTACTTAAAACTAGAAAACACAACAGCGGCGGCAGCGTGTAGTTTTGGTCTAATTGCCCGATGTTTTCGTTTGGAGTGTATTTGGACGAGCGGCGCGGGCGAGGGCTCGTCAAAGCCATCATTAAGCAAATATTACGTGACAGTCGGTAGAGCGCTCACCGCCACCGCCCCAACGACTCGATTAATTATACTCCTGATCTAATTAGCTGGTCGATCAATCGGCGCACGCGATGCTGGACAATTTGCATTTTGTTTGATCCTGTTTTAAAGGAAATTTAGTATCAATTAATCACAGTAAGCGGTCCGTATTCATGTCTGTAATTACCTACTGTTATTAAGAGACTCTCAACCTACGATATTCCTGGCAAAGTTAACTAAATTAGGCTGTTGATTTTTCGTAATTACATTAGCAACGAGTATGTGAGTTATGAATATTTGGAGCGGTACGATCTACATACAAGCGCTCGCACCTTCCTACATAAGCATAATGTATTTCTGATTGTTATTCTGCGAACACCCTTGTATGGTCCATGTATGACTTTTTGGATTTTTCCGCTGAATTTCGTAGGTATATTAGCCGACGGACAGGCACGTTCACAATTTGCGGCTGCGGATTGGAACGAATGGACCGTGCAATATCAAAGTTGTGGAGGTATATAGGTTCGAATATTGGAATCGATTGCCGAATGACGGACCACCAGTGTTCCGTAACCGCACCGCACCGCACAGTACGGCCTCGCTCCGCTTGCTCTCCACACTATGATCTGTAATTCAATTATGACTAGTAGAGACCGCAATTCTTGCTACAATCGTCCGTTCTCGACCGCGGCGCGCAATAAAATTCATGAGACTGTTGTTACATTCATGAGAGGAATTGGGCAAAATACTGTGTTAATACGTTTGCGATACACGAGTGATGTAGATTTAATCAGCGCGTGTCACGGACCCGCGTTGCGCCCGCCGCCACCGTGCGCTTCCTACACTACCTCCGTTGTGTAATACCCAAAACTTTTTCCGACGTGATACCGGTATTAAGATAACAAGATTTTCAAACATTCAGGCGACGTCTAAACGAAGCAGATCTAACATTGCTCGAAAAATACTGTAAAAGTTTTCTTATTCTTGTTTCATTAATAATTCAGGAGGCTCAACAAAAGCGGGCCTTAGTCTAATTTTATTAAGGACTAGCAATAAGCATCACCTCTGCCTACTCCCGGTATTATAATCGCACCTATTATGTATTCTGATTTAATTTTATGTTATTACAATGGGTCGTTGGTAGTAATTTTGCATTTTGTTAAAAAGTCTTTGAGGGTTTCAAAGGCTTTTCGTCATAGATATTTAATAGCTAGAAAACATGAACAACTTGAAGGAACATTGGGTTTTTAGGTGATAAAATTCTAGGAGGCTTAAGCTACACTAAGATTGATGGTCATAGGATTAAAAAGCTTATCTAAGTTAACTTATAGACTCCTTTTATCACCAAAGAAAAATACTAGAACATAATAACGGATTCAAAATCCAAAAACCGTTTCCCAAATCCTCTTCACAAATAGGGCATTATCTACCAAGATGCCGCGAAAAATAAAAGATGAATTTTAAAGAATTTCAATTATCTTAAATTTAGAGAGGGAAAACCCTTATTTATGATAAGGCACTTGGAAATAGCTTGTACAAAATGGCGCCCAAGCTCTTGCAACACGACGCTGGCTTCATCGTAAGCAAGTGAATTTATTAATTTGTATCGTATTTTAATTATATAAGATTTATATTTTTACAGATTTATAGCGGTAGGTACTGTTAACGAGATTATTGAACCAATTTTTAAATAGATTTACGATGCTGTAACCTGAAGTTTTATATTTTCAACCTTCAGTTATCGGATGATAGCATTCGCATAATAGGAAAGCTTAGTATGAAAAAATATCTGAGATTGGAAGAATAATTGAAGGCTTTTCCATTTATATTAATTGTTTACGAGTGTTAGGTGTAGACTTAGGAAGTGTCAGATTTTAACCTCCAACGAAAAAGAGGGGTGTTATAAGTTTGACGTGTGTACCTGTGTGGTTGTGTATTTGTGTATATATTTATTTGTGTATCTGTGGCATCATAGCTCCTAAACGGATGAACCGATTTTGATTTCGTTTTGTTTTGTTTGAAAGGTGACTTTACCGTGAGTGTGCTTAGCTATGTTTGATTAAAATCTAAAGTTATGAGCGTTTCAGTTTTTGAATCGGTGTGTTTTCGCAAGATATCGTGTCACAATTACGTGTTCAATAGATTGTCGTTCGCAACGTGTCTACTACTAAATAAATTATGTAGCATGAAATAAAAATGAGCCGGGTTTTTTTTTTTTTTTTTTTGCTTGTGTTTAACTCTAGCTATAGTTGATATGTCTGTCTGCCTAACCTATTCTAAATTATGTTGGAGTCGGCTTCCAGTCTAACCAGATTCAGTTGAGTATAAATGTTTTTACATAGAGCGGCTGCCTATCTGACCTCCACAACCCAGTAACTGGGTAACACGATACCTCTTGAGTAGACTGGTGTCAGATCTCAAGCTTTTGACTACCTTGTATTCAAATGACAGCTGAGACCAACCTGGGCTGGGCTTAACCTGCTTTTTAAAACTCGTTATGTAAAAATGGTAACCCATCACGGGACCGACCTCGGCAGGCGTTGCTTAATTTTGAAGATCGACCCGTGCAATTGCAATGTTAGCCACGAACTCCGATTTGGCCACTCGCTCCTCTGCCTAAAATCGATATTGGAAACAAAAGATAGTTTTTAAGTCAAAAAATAAATAATAAGTAGTTATCACCCTTTCATCAAGCTAAGTAGGACTGTATCGTCCCAAGTTCATTATAAACCAGTATTTGGAGGCAGTTTGTATATTATACGTATAAATTAAATTATGACTTATTTATTGACCATAACGCGGGCAAGTTCGGCCGTTAGCGGCACCAAAAATTAGATGTTAAGGAAATTTCCTTACAGATAATGGGTTCAGCTACTATATATCATGTGACTTCGATATTTATGTCCAATGTTTTATTTTTATGTTTCATATTTAATGTGTGTTGGATCTACGAAGAGTTAACAACATTTTGTAATGTAAATATCGAACTATTTTTATTGCCAATCACTTTCAAACTTATTTGAACTTGACTCGAAAACAAAATTTGTGTCTTGGAATGGTGCTTTAAGCACTGCTATCAAAGTTTGAAAAAATATTGGAGAAACAACAAAAAAAAGCGAAATCTTGAGTTTTAATTTAGTACCTGGGTGACCGAGCTCTGCTCGGTTGAAATACAGAGACAACGAATTTTCGCAGATATTACACCTAGCTAGATGGATTTGTCTCCCTTGAAAACCACTGCATTGTAAATTTAATCGTAATCGTTAAAGCCGTTTTCGAGAACGTTATTACAATAAAAATATTGTTCATTTAATAGTATGGGATTACTTTTGAAATACCTTATAACAATAGAAAAATAGATGCTTGCGTTTGTAATCAAGGCTTACAAACTCAAGCATATATTTATACTCAATCTCAAAATAATGAAAAAAAATCGCAGCTTCTTAGTAAAGCTCCGATTCGTCCGACAGTAAAAGTAAACACGCATAAATTACCAATAGCTACTCAACAATCACGAATGACCCTCAAACTGCCCAAAAGGGTCATTCTGCAAATGTCATTTATAACGGACACTTAGCAATTTTCCTTTTTGTAACATTTTTCCGTCATAAAAGGTTTACAGCGGGTCTGCAGCGGTTCGTTTGCTGAAACAAAAATGTCGGGGGCTGTGCATGTAGCTAACAGGGATTAAGAGTTGAAACATTGCGGCGGCCCGTAATAACTGCCTTGTTTACTGTGCAAGTGTGCAGCTCGATGTCCTTTGTTGCGCTGCGTGTCATGGGTTCGATTCCTGCACGGAACAAATATTTGTATGACTTAAAGATAGTTGTTCCGGCTCTGGGTGTTTGTGTATGTGAGTTTATATGTTTGTAAACGAACTCACGATACAGGAGGAAATTCCTAGTGTGGGGCAACGTTTTTGTTCAAACTATCTAACTAACTAAAGGACATTAGGGGAAATTGCATTGAGTGTTACGTTGATTGGGTAGTTAATGAAATTGTTAGCAAAATCGGGTTAGCAAGGGCTTTCCAATTTTTTCCTGTCAAAGTCAAAAATATTTAATTCAACTAGGCCACTAAGAGGCACTTTTGAACGTCAACAATTAAAATTTACAAGTAATAATAATTGATTCTTCTGTCAATTCGGCAAAGTAGCTTGTTATGGGGAAGAACCGACAAGAAACTGTACACATACTCTTTCAAAAAAAATGGTTTACAATATTTACATTAGTACATACATTAATAAATTCATATATGTGAGGACGATGCACCCAGAATAGCTACATACTATACTTCGTATAGGTATAAAGTATTAAAAGCATTAACAGGTAAATTCATTAATTTGATAAATAGGAACATGTTTCTCACATATTTAAAAATATTTGCTAAAGTAGGTAAAATACCTAGTTCAATAACAACGGAACAGTGTGTGAGTTAATTTCTTTAACAAAATAAAGGAATAAAGTAACTATGAATAGCTATATAAATTAACAATTTTGATTTTGTCTACACTAAAGATTGCTCTATCGAGCAGGACCAGCATGTTTCCAAGCATTCTTATCTTGAATATAATCATCTAATTTGTAATAATAATTATGATTGTTCACAAAGTGTACTTTTAACTAAAGTGTTAAATGCACACCTAAATTTGTCATGGTTTGCGCAGTGACTAAGTGATTGGATGCTGCGCTGCGTGTCGGGGGTCGATTGCCGTATGCAAAAAATATTTTAATTGTAAACATCATTCTGTTTGGTTTATTCACCATCAGTCACTTAATCCAGGAACAAAAAAATGCCCCCAAAAATAATTTATCAGAAACTATGAAAAGTAGGTAGGATTGTTTGGAAGTGAAAACAAAATGAACAATCATCCGGCCAAACTGCCTGTAACCGTACTGATATTTATAAACTTCGTATCTTCAACAATGTTGTTCTGTACTCCGCTTACTTCAATCGATCTCGAAATTAATTGCAATCACAAAACTTGCAAGTCATCTCCAGAAACTCTGGGTGTCTTTCAGAACAGCGATACATCTCACAAATGTTCTTTTTATTGCTCAACTGTTTTAATTTAAACAAAGGGATTAGTATAGATTCGGTCGTTGTTCAGTTAGAAAATACGTTGTTTCGATCGGAAATCTTAATCAAACAACGATACGTTTCTCAAATGCTCTTTTTGTGTGTAGCACAACTATTGAGAATGACCTTGTAGTAGCACACATTTATAGTTTAAACAATGGGAATCGAATAGTGTTCAGATTTGATCTATCAGTTAGAAAATGCGTTGGTTCGATCGAAAACGTTGATCAATCAACGATTCATCTCTCAAATGTTCTTTTTGTGGTACAACTATTGAGAATGTTCCCACTCATCATTTGGAGACTTTCATGAAGGAAGAATTTTAGCCGACGGGTGTCGTGTATCGGCGTTTCCGCGGAACGCTACATGACACCACGACTCAGCGCAATACGTCGCCGACACAACTTACTAGATAGATTTGTGTTAACTTTGTTAAGAATTATGTATTAATTTATTTGTCTTCCAACTATGCTTTAATTTCATCACAATCACACTAAAAACTCAGTACAAAGCGAGTCTTTAATGCTCTAGAGCAATAAAAATGTATGAAATTTCATTATTGCACAGTTTATTTTTTAATCGCACCAAAAGGTGCCAATCTCAATGGATTAGCTCTATTCAGCCAGCCGATATCAATATTTCTTTTTTACGTACGTATTATTCGTTTATATCCTACTTGTTCCAAATTTAAAAAATGGTTGCTGCTAACTCAGATTTAAAAATGAAAGAAATTTAAAAAAGTGATTTGGCGGGAACTTTGTTAATTTTGCTTGACAATATTTTTGGAAACGATAAAGTGTGATACTATCTGATTTTGAGTGCTTCGGCTTCGAATTAAAATGGAATCATCTAGCGACACATTAACTCCGGAAAACATTCTAAATGAAGCCGACAGTGTTATAGAAAATCTTTTAATTTCAATAATTAAACTTCTATTTTAACTGTTTGATATGAGTTTCTTTTATCTACTATTCCTATAGGTAATAGTTGAAAGAAAAGCAGATTATGCAACTCGCCTTAAGTAATTTACATTGCCCTCGTGCCTGTTAGATTAGAGCCCTCGCTGTTAAATTACTTTGTGCTCGATGCAATAATCTACTATTTTAACCCCCGCCGGAAAAAGAGGGGTGTTATAAGTTTGACTTGTGTTGCTGTGTATATGCGAATGCACAGATACTTGTAGGTACTAGCTATCTTGTGGGTTGATAGAAGAAGACAAGTTAAATCTTATATCAATTTTAAGAAAAGATGATAGTAGTAGTGGAAATCATTCTCCGCGCTTAGACTCGCATTTGGTCCGTTGTGCGTGGAGGTCCGAGCTAGTATAACCAGCCTATCTCGGCTCTGAAGCTCTGAAACTTACTGGAAACCTCTCAGGCTTTGCATAGCGACATTATTGTTCCTCTGCCCAGGATTTATGCGCGTTGGGAAGGTTGCCTTGCATTTCAGGATAACGTGGGCGACTGATTCTGCGGCAAAAAGAACAGAGGTAAAACAATATTAGAATTCATGAGAAAAGCTACTATTACTAAACTACTATTAACTGGAGAATTACGATTCAAGATCCATTCGCAGTTTTCCACATAATACAGGTGTCATCATAGAAGTTACTGCAAACAATGCATGCTATCTAATATAAAACGAATGTATAATAATGCTCCTTCATGGTATAAACTGTAAAAAAATATTTTCTTTCCCCGACGACGTATGAACGCTGGTATTAAAACTAAATGGGATTTGCCGAAACTAGATTATGAGAGTAGAATGTTATTTTCATATTTGCATAGTATTCACATTATAAAGATGAAATTCACTCAACGATGATTCTTGCAACCAATTCTGGGGCTATGATTGATGTCATAATTAGCCATAAAGTAAGAATTTTTTAAAATTTACTCTTTACAGAGGAGATTTCTGATTAAAGAGATGGTTCTTTTTTGCTGCCTTTTAAAAAATTGTTAGGAGATAAATTTTTCATGTATTCACAGGTAAGTCATACCAGTGATGATGACTAAACAAATATTTTTAGTCCGTCATTTAGATTTCCAAAAAATATTAGACGCGTATTTTTTCTTTTGTCACGTTAAAAAAAAAATGACGATACATTGCGTTAAAATATCGCATCACGTCTTGCCTTGGTACACTTTTTACATAGAAGTTACGTCACAAGACCCCACTCTAGAACTTTGATGCACTTTATTTTGGTGATTTTTTAATGATTTGACAAAGCAAAAAATACATATCCAATTATTATTTTTTTGTCGGTATAAATTGGTTTTGCTGTTTCGTATCCCGTCATCATCCCTATTGTATTATGATTTGCAACGGAATAACAAAAGTTTGATAGGTAACAAACGAGTGTGTTACCTGACTTGGAAAAGTGTAACACCGAATAACACGTCCCCGTAAGTTTACTAATACGATAACAAATAAGTCAATAATAAAAATCCATTGCAAACAAAATATAAGACATATTTTCACATTTCTACTTTTTTTTATAAGCTTAGCGAAAATAACTCTTATCATCATTTAAAATGACCTTAATGTTCAATCAGTCCTCTGTAGATCTGATCAGTATCCGATAATATACTGGTTAGATACCGTACTCAGTAATCCTTTCACTCATAAGGGTAAATTACAGGGATAATCTGTTTATATTCATCGCAAATAAATATGGCGCCGTCTCTACTGCTTTTTTCTTTTAGTTCCGCATGATACTACATGATAACGGCTTGTCAAAGTTGTATGATGTTCAGAGGAATCATTCCTATCAGATTGTGTGAGAATGCTTTTAATATTTAACGTATTTGTGTCCGACGGATGACAACGCTGCATGGGCCGTTATCGCGACATACGATTCATATTAATTTAAAATTTAAAATTAAAGTGTATGTTTATCCATGAAGTATGTATACCCTAAAAACAACCAACAATCAGGAAAGCAGCGCAGTTGCCAAAAGCTAATAGTGTATGAGCAAAGCGGAAATGAAAACATGTATACATAAAGTGGCAAAATAATACTGAACCGAAAAAACAGTCCTTATAACAAATTCTCAATCCAAATTTCAGCTATTAAATATAAAATGAACGTTATATTTCCCTCTCGAACCAAATATTTGGCCCATTTCATGTTAAAAGCATTACATTAGGTATCAGGAGAGCATATCACGTGGGTAACTTTTCGACCGCGTCCCGTAAGTGGCCGTCCTCTGCCTACACAAACTATTTGCCAAGTGATCCGTGCTTATTGGAAACAAACATAGCCGCGCGGTTGGCTGTGGACACTTCCACGATGAATCTACCCGCAGGCTCGTATTACACTGAAATTGTTTGAATTTAAAACTATCTTCATCAGTATTGGTCCGCCCACCACAGAATTTAATCGTCTAATGTTACTTAACTTTGCTTTCTTAGTTGACTGAACTAAGAAAGCAAAGTTCCTAGTAATTTTTGTGTTGTCTTTCAAGGGTGGTTCCGCATACTTTTTACCCGCATTGTAATCGCGCTATAATTCATTTGCTCTTAAAAATGATATATAAGAATTTGCATATCGTAGTTAAAAGGATTTCTGCAGCGTTAGGCAGGATTTCTGCAGCGCTAAGCAACTACTTTTAGCTTACTCTGCAAAGTGTACTTATAAAAGTTATTTTTTTGTATTTTTGTAATAGAGCTAAATCGGGCAGATAGCTCTTAATAAATTCACGTAATTGTACTTAATGTATATAATAGTTTCAGTTATGATTCTGCCCAAAATTCATGGGATTCGATCCGTGCGAAGCGTACGATACAAGCTGTGGAATATGGTGATGTGTGACATGTTACATAAGTGAAAACTGCTACGAGAACTAAGTTTAGAAACGAAAAAGATATATATCATTTGCAGGTCGTAAAGTTGAACTGCGGGGAATAGATTACGATGTTGTTGGTAAGCAATAAATCAGCACTCTATCTAAGCACTATTGCGACCTTCCCAACCGATGCGCCACACTTTTTTCTAAACATTTTGGACACTGGCTTTTCTGGTCTGAAAATCCGCAGTTAAAAACGGGAGCCTAACCTAACTGTGTAGCAGGTATATACCATTCAATAGAAAATATTTTCAGTCGACCCACTTGTACAGAAACACGACAAAGAAATACGAAGAAAACAAACTCGGAGGCAGAACAGAATCTCATTAGAGTACAGAATCCCAGTTGACGTCAACAGGGTTTTTTGTATATCAAACACTTGAAACCGGTAAAAACGCGAAAAAAACAATAAATAATAGACCGATGGTGAACACAAAAGCACCTTTCAGCGTACTCAACGTTTATTAATCTCGGTTAAAATTCTTGAGCAGGGCCTCTTGACCGAGATGTGCGACGCTCGCAGTAAGCCGATCAGCACTTTATCCCGAGTTCCTTGTGTACCCACGTAATTGCCTGTAATTAAAATATTACAGGAAACGTGACTCTTAAATTTTGAAACCCCTAAACAGATATTAAAGGAATAGCTGTTACAAATTACTAATAATTCACGTTATTAGGCGAACTTGATATATTAAAGGTTTATACTAGTGGATTTTGTATTTTGAGTTGAGAAGTACATATTTTGTAAACAAATATCGTCTTGGGAACATTATGTGGCCTTCAACTGTAATACGGAAGTAGTAATTGCACAGAGCTCCGCCCACGCAGTGAGGTTGGGAACCTCCTTTCTTACAAAATAAAAAGCTACTTTTAAGTAAGCATTAACTATTGGGGTGGTAGATAAATCTAGAATAGGTACTGTTCTTATCATCAAGTTTAATACTATGGGACTATAAAACCCTAAATCAGATTTAACTGGAAGAGTAACTTTATCTGGTAACGCTGAATTATTTATTTTTAATAAAAACGATAAAAACGAATGGCCACTTGTCATTTCAAACCTTTCTTAAGTGGGTAAAAAAGGTTAATCCTCTTAACATCACCCTAAAAACAAGGGGAGATGCATTCCCTTCCACTTATCTCATTTACCATAAGCTGCAAGTCATCGAAAACCAACATGGGAGAGCAGTAATATTGCTCTCCTTATAGATTTTTCAGTAAACAACTTTTCATCAACAAAGGACTTTTCAGAAAATGGTTTGCATCATGAATCGTTGAGCAACGCATAAAGGGAGAATAACAAATGAAAAGAATGTTGCGAAAATCCTCGTCTTTGGAAACATGAGTGGGATACTTTGTGAAAAATGTAAGCTCAACTTAATTTATCTAAAAAATTGTGTATTAATATAGACAGATATTAGTTCTTAATACCAATAAGTGTGCTTGTTTCATCGTGTTGATACCTATTTATAGATACCTTTTGAATAAATATAAAGTTGGTTTACTTTACTCCCGCGTCAACTGTCCCATAGACGAGCAGCTAATTTACAGCCGCGTTCCCATTTTAATTAAAAGGGCTCCGTTGCTTCAACACCACTGAAAAGCTACCTATCTACTTCGACGAATTTCATGCTTTTGCAAAATTCAAATTAACTCTATACTGTATATGAATAAATAAACGATACCTTTCATCATCGAATTCTATTCGAGGAATTTAATCAAGTAGGATTTTCGATGGTTTTCCAGTGAAAACAATATAGGATTTAAAGCTAATACGGTCAGTGCTGCGCAACAGTAAATACCGCGAGCTGACACACACGCAGCGTGTGGACTATGGCGTGGCTGCGAGCTCGGCTGATCGACTGCCAGTGTAAACACGCACCAAAAATCAGAGGGACGGACGCACCGCACTGTAACTATTTACAAGGCAACAAAGTTCAGCCCGAGGCTATTTTATTGGATTCACACGTCGAACAAAAACAAAATAAAACACACACGCCACGACCGATACCCACCCGATAGCGCTATATTAACTAAGAGAGTATACATAATAGAAGCTGAATAATCTCTTTGAGTCGTGCATTCACGAAAAGGTCACTGCATACATAAGGAAGCCAATATGAGAGCACTGTCGGCGGAGAGCGGGTTGTTACGTAAAGTAGTGAGTTTAGGTTAGCGGCCCCGGCCCGGGATGCCGCCGTCGTATTCTCTCAGCCACTTGCATACTATACGCTTGCATATACTTGTCCCTACCTTATACCTACTTGAGTCTCCATCAAATCTAATTAACGTAAGCGAACGGTTATTAATATTAAACTACAAAAACATTGTCTCCTATCGACATCAACAAGGTTGGACATACTAGGTTGCTCAAAGTAGTCATGTAAATGAAAAGTTGTAAAGTGGCTATCAGCTCAGGAATATGTCCCTTTTACACAAACATACAAACTACACACCGTTATTTACCACCCTCATAAACGTTTTAACTTTTGTATGATTCCCTTCATTAAGATCAAATATTGTTTAGTCTTGTAACCAGACCATTAATTTGGGAACTACGCCTAAGTGCAAACGTGTATAACGTGTGACGAGAAAACTTAAATTCCTAAACAGGGTATCCTAGTGTGGGTTATAGGACTATTATAATGCACTAAATAATTGTGCTTTCTTGTGTATGTTATAATTTTATTTGTTGCGTAAGATTTTTTAAAACAAGATTTTTATCATTTAACATAAAATATTTTTAAATTCTAATATATATATAATAATATATTAAAACAGCACAACACTAATAATTAAGACGTTAAAACGTTTCTTCAAAAATGTGTTAAATAATAGATTTATTTAACACATTTTTGAAGAAACGTTTTAACGTCTTCATCCACAAAAAAAAAACACAATCTTGATAGCTATCATTATTTGCAAGATAATTGTGATATTCTACAAAACCGTTGTACTGAAAAAGTAACCAACCAATTTATAAACATTACAATGTATTGAACTTAAAAAGCTGTGACAAAATTACACCTTGTGACCAGACGACACAAAACCAACCAAAAATGTATTAAAAAAATCGCAATCTGACTATACTTATATTTAAGCCGGCGTCTTTTTCTGCGATTCAATCTGCAGTAACTTTTCATCTTGCCAGGTTTTGCTGAATAAAGAGGGCCATTATTTTTCAAGACATGATTATGTGCTGAGAAAAATCACGAGAAAACTGTTTGTATCAGGCGGAAGGTTGCTGGGTTAAGCTTTGTGTTTCATCTGTCGGTGACATGTTGCAGTTGGTCAACAATCTTATAAATTTACATCAAGTAAAATTAATATAGTAAATTCATCAGAAGTTGCGTTCGATTTGAGAAAGAAACGACAGTAAGAGATTTTTTTTTCAACTATCGTAAGCTTTTTTTTTAATACCTATGCACCATTTTTTTGTTACCTGTCATGTCAAAACTTATTTGAAAAACGTTGCTAAAGATTTTTAATTGAACATAATAGACAGCTCATTCTTGATTTATTTGGGTTCAGCGAAAAATATTCCACAATTGAAAAGGTTTATAAAAACACCAACAACACGTAAAAAGCTTGAGAATAAAGCAAGCCTTCGACAAAGTTCGGCATGAGCATCATTTCACATGTCAAATACAAAGAATTGTAGTGATGTGTTTTTCCAAAATCGAAATTACACTTAAAGGTTACTCGTGGAGGAGAGATTGACCAGTGAGTACGACGGACTTCTACCAAATAACAAGAAAGGTAAGAGCTTTATAGTGTAACATAGTGTTCATTAATACTGATAAAAAAAAAAAAAACAACTTAACTTAAAAATAAACAATTAAATAAAACTATTTACAAAAAATAAACAATCTAAATAAAGCTATTACTTGAAGCTATAAAATAATTATTCAATTATATTCAACTATTATTGAAATGTAACTATTAAAAATAAAAATAAAAAACCAAAGTGTACAAGTAATGCGGACAACCACATTATTTTATAGATACGGAAATAACCGGTTCCTCATCGCCGCCCGCCAGCGGCCGCGCGTCGCGCGCGCACGTAGCTAACACAGGCAGTCCGTAGCCGAACCTCTCGAGGCACGGACGCTGTCGCCTTGACTAATTTTCTCGCTGTACTACCGTCATTGCGAAATATCAATTTTGCACGTGAAGTTAGTTACGAATATTTAAACTATATTATCAACTTAAGAGTGGATTGCCTTTGTCCATATACTTAAAACAGTTGTAATTATTAATTAAGTGACCGTGATTCCCAAACTTGGGTGAGTTGTGCACATTTATTTATAAAGATTTCTAACGGCCGTTACCTACCTGTTGTATTTTCTTTGTCTTAATTTTAGAGGTACGAGTCCGAGTAGATATTGTAGCTTTATTCTATCCTGTGTGTAATGCTTATAGTTGCCTTTCTTCCATTATGTTCTACTTAAAACTTTCAAAGCTTAACGTTGTAACCGTCTCTGCTTGCTTAAATTTACTATTAATTTAGATTCTTTACACCTAGAATTCTTCCCGCCGTTATAAGCCCTAAATTGCCAATCTAGTTCTTGCCATACATCCTGGCGTTTCCCGTGCGCCCCTTATACCGGCAGCTTAATGATTCGGCTTTTGTTCCTAGGAATTACGTCACGGTTCAACTGACTGAGCCGGATTCTCATTCTGTCTCCTTCATCGCCTGAGTGGAGTGGCCGAGCTGACCGGGACTACGCCTGGAGGACGGGACTTCGCCAGGGAAGTGTGGAAGGCTAGACAAGTGCGCAACGACCTAGGCCGAACCTTATTTTCTTTTTTTAATATACCGTTTTTTTTTTTATAATTTCAAACTGAGTTTCATTTCTTCTCTTTTCTTGTTCACGTCTTATATACGTGACAATGGCGCCCATAAACGTGGTTTAAGGTCTTTCGCACTTGGTTTTGGTCTTTTTAGTGGTTCTATGTGGTGGTGGTTTTTTAGCAGTGTTTGCCTACTTGTCTTAAATTTCTTAGAACTTTAAGTAATTCTGTCATTTAAATGATAGGTTTAATTACATAAACTTTGTGCAGTTTACCGTTATTTCTATTGTGTTGAACGGTAGTTATAAAATTTTGAGTCGCTTAAATAAAAGTAACTTAGTGTATGTCACCTGACTTCACCTGTCTTATTATTTTATGATTGGTTTTTGTTCTTAAATAAATTGTAACAGAGCGGATTTTACTTGATTTATGTTAGTAAATTGTGCATAACCTACCCAGTTTTTTATCATATATTTTTTTTTGTTTTTTTAAATTTAAATAACAATATGGCAATTCCAATAAAATATTTACAGCTTCAGAAATCTGAGCTCATGTATGAAGTTGCTATCCGTGGAGAACTTCCCTCTGACAACGTAGCGGGTTTAAGACGTCAAGTCACTAAATTGACTCAATTATATTCGTCTGATGACATAATCGATTCGGTTTTCCGGTTTTCAGAGGATAGTAAAGGCTCTCAAGAGACGCTAGAGAAGGTTAGGGCTAATCTGGATGCCTTAAAACTTAACTTTGATGAATCTCTTTTTAGTAGAACTAAGTCTCTTCTACATCATTTATATTACAGGCTTCAACGTATTGAAAAACCGCAGGCGGCTGATGATTTATCGGAATTAGATAAAATTAAGAAAATTTACGAGGGGTATTATGAGATGCTTTTGAGCCTTGATAAGCCAAGGGTCAAAGACCAGAAGCAGCCCACGTCTTCAGTTACTTCTGAAGAGGATATTTTAGATAAACCTAATTTATCCGGGATGAATATTGCAGTTTCGTGTGATCGCGGGTTAATAGGAGAACTGAATAAGTTTAAATATGACGGAAAATCTTGTGTCAGATCATTTATACAGAAAGTTGAAGAATTCCGTACGTCTAAAAATATAACTGAAAATAAAATGCTTGGTTCGGCTACTGATATTTTCATTGGTGATGCACTTCACTGGTACCGTAACATCAGGGGTAGTATCGGTAGTTGGAATGAGGTACTAATTGCGTTAAAGAATGATTTCGACGTCCCTGACTACGATTATCGCATGGCCTCAGAAATTCGTCAGCGTACACAAGGCGAGGAAGAGAACATAACAATTTATTTATCTATAATGCAAGGCATGTTCTCTAGGCTAAGTAAACCTTTAGAGGAAGACGTTAAACTCGAAATTATTCTGCATAATATTCGTCCTTGCTACTCTACTATTATAGCTGCTAGTCCTAATATTAAATCACTTGAAGACTTAAAATTAATTTGCAAGAATTATGAACAAATAAAGGTTCGTTCAGAATTCTTTAAGGAACCACCTTCGGTTTCGGCTAATACCTTGGCTCCAGAATTTGGCTACCAGTCTTCAAAATGTAAGTCGACGACTAGTAGCCAAGGTAATTTTTACGGTCGTAGTAGGTATGACGGTGCTCACCATCAAGGGTCACACAAGGTCTCTGAAATTCAGGCTCCTGAAGTCGAAACTTCGGCTATCACCAAAGTTCCCTACTGTCATCGTTGCCGTGTTAATACGCACTCTATGAAAGACTGCGCAGCTGAGCGTAAAATTTTTTGCTTTAAGTGTGGCATGAAGGAAGTTCGCACACCAGAGTGTCCAAACTGCAAACCAAAAAACTAGTTTCTGAAAATTGTAGGAAACATGCGGTTAGTCATACAGATAGCTCGAACTGGAATGATTGGCTCATGTTTGTAAAAAACTTCTTTTCTAGAAAACATATTTCTACAATTTTCAATGTCAAACCGAGTAATGACCCTAGGCCTTATGTGAAGGTAGGAATCAATAAGGATTTGTTTTTGTATGGTTTGTTGGATTCTGGTTCCGCCGTCACTATCCTAGGTAAGAACTCTCATGAACTTTTAATAAAATTAGGTCTGATTTTATGCAACGATGAGAGAATAACTGTTACTGCAGCAGGAGGTCAAAGGATAACATCCCTTGGTTATATTCTTCTACCCTTGACCTTCGAAGAAAAATTTTCTATTATTAAGGCGCATGTTATTCCGGCGATCGAAACCGTTTTAATCTTAGGAATCGATTTTTGGAACACTTTTAACCTGTGCCCTAAGTATTTGTCAGAGAAAGAAAACTTATTCTTAACTGACCCCGGGCTCTCGGAAATTTCTTCGTCATCTATTCATCACCTGTGTGGCTATGACGCTTTGAATTCTTCTGAAAAGCTGTTAGCTGACAATATCATAAGTCATTTTAAGGACATTTCGTACGCAGAGAGAGGTTTAGGTCGTACTCACGTCATTAAACATCGTATAGATACCGGTGACGCTGAACCTATTCGACAGCGATATTACCGCATGTCACCAGAAAAGCAACGTATTGTTGCTGAACAGGTTGATGAGATGTTAGCGTTAGACGTTATTGAACCTTGTGAGAGCCCGTGGTCTTCTCCGGTGTTAGTGGTCGGCAAGAAGGATGGAAAGCCCCGCTTCTGCTTAGACAGTCGTAAACTTAATGCTGTTACAAAGAAGGACGCATATAAGCTGCCATATGTGTCTGAAATATTGGATAATCTAAAGGATGCGCGTTATCTTTCCAGCATTGATTTATCTAAAGCTTTTTGGCAGATATTAATCGATGAAAAGGACAGAGAGAAGACTGCGTTTTATATTCCTGGTCGAGGAACTTTTATGTTCAAAGTCACAGCTTTTGGACTTACCAATGCCCCTGCTACGCAACAGAGACTTGTTGATCTCTTATTCGGGCCTGAATTCGAGCTCAAAGTCTTTGCTTATTTAGATGATGTAATTATCATTAGCAGAACTTTCGAGGAACACGTAGAACTGCTTCAGAAGATTTTCCAAAAATTACGTTCAGCTAATCTCACTGTCAATCTGGACAAGTGTCACTTCTTCCGAAGTCAATTACGTTATCTTGGCTACATTGTGGATGCTCATGGCTTAAGGACTGACCCAGATAAGGTCAAAGCCATATTAGACTTCCCCACTCCTACTAATAGGAAGGAGGTTAAGCGTTTTCTGGGTACAGCGTCTTGGTATAGGCGTTTTATTCCACATTTCAGTACCGTAGCAGGTCCTCTAAATAAGCTTACTTCTAATAAAAAGAACGCCCCTGCGTTTCAATGGAACCCTGAGGCTGACAAGGCTTTTCTAGAATTAAAATCCAAACTAGTTCAAGCACCTGTCCTTGCTTGCCCTGACTTTAACCTTCCTTTTGAGGTGCACACTGATGCTAGCAATTTTGGTATCGGTGCAATGTTGGCCCAAACTATTGATGGTGTGGAACATCCAATCGCATACATGAGCCGTTCTTTAAGTAAGCCGGAGAGGAACTACAGCACAACAGAACGGGAGGCTCTTGCCGTTCTTACGGCCCTTGAATACTGGCGCTGTTATCTTGAGACTGACAAAACCTTTTTAGTCTACACTGACCATTCATCGCTTAAATGGTTTATGTCTCTCACTAATCCAACCGGTCGGCTCGCAAGGTGGGGAGTTCGCCTTTCTTCTTTTAATTTTGAAATAAGACACCGCCGTGGAAAGGATAATGTTATCCCAGATGCCCTTTCTAGATGTGTTCCAGTTGAGGTTATTTCAAACGGCGATGTTCCCGCGGCTTCAGGCCCTGATACTCAGGATTCTTGGTATCTGAAGATCTTCCAGGGCTGCCAGGCTAATCCTATTAATTTCCCAAATTACAAGGTGGAGAATAATGAATTATATAGGTACATGAAAACTAAGGTTGACCTTACGGTTGAATTTGCTTGGAAGAAGGTTATTCCTAAAGAACAACAAGCAGACACTTTAATTGAGTGCCACTCTGAACCTATTTCTGGTCATTTCGGCGTGTTTAAGACATATAAGCGCTTAGCACTTCGTTTTTATTGGCCCGGTATGTATTCTAGCGTAGTTCAATTTGTTTCTAACTGTGAAACATGTCTACCTCATAAGCATTCTACACAAGGTGTCTCTGGAAAAATGGGTAGGCCTAAAGACGTTTCTCGTCCCTTCCAGGTTCTATCAATTGACTTGGTTGGTCCATTGCCTTCTTCTCGGAAACAGAATCAGTTTATTTTCGTTGTGACTTGCTGCTTTTCTAAATATTGCCTTCTTTTTCCACTTCGTCGAGCTACCTCAAATTTAATAGTTAAACACCTTGAGGATGACGTCTTTCTCGTCCACGGAATTCCTCAAACTATTATTCTTGATAATGGAAGTCAGTTTATTAGCCGAGATTTGGATAAGCTTTTCAAAAAGTACAAAATTCCTAGCATACATTTTACTCCAAAGTACACTCCACAAATCAACACAGTGGAAAGATATAATAAAACAATAATAACTGCTGTTTCTAGTTTCGTAGATGGGGATCATAGATCTTGGGACTCCAACCTTCCTCAAATCCAATTCGCTATTAATAATTCTGTTAACGAAAGCACTGGTTATACTCCATCCTTCTTGGTACACGGAAGAGAGTTAGTCGTGTGTGGTTCTCATTACATCGAATATCCAGATCCAGCAGACCTTATATTTCTACCACGCGATGCTTATGCTGCAAACCTGGGTCAATTATCGCCAATATTCGATAAAGTTCAGGTTGCTTTGTGGGAAGCTCATGTAAAAAATACACAGCATTATAACTTGCGCCGCAAACATGCAGAGTTCAGTGTGGGCGATATCGTTTGGAAGCGTTGCTACTTCCAGAGTGATAAAGATGCTCATTTTAGTAAAAAAATAGCTCCTAAATTTCAAAAATGCCGGGTAAAAGTTAAACGATCACCATTAGTTTACGTTCTAGAAGACATGAATGGTCGCGACCTTGGCGTTTGGCATATTAAGGACCTCAAGCTTAAGAGATACCCGTAGTAAGTTAATAACATTTTTTTTTGCGGATTTCAATAAGTTGAAATCCTTTTTCTGGGGAGAGGGGTAATGTAACATAGTGTTCATTAATACTGATTAAAAAAAAAAAAACAACTTAACTTAAAAATAAACAATTAAATAAAACTATTTACAAAAAATAAACAATCTAAATAAAGCTATTACTTGAAGCTATAAAATAATTATTCAATTATATTCAACTATTATTGAAATGTAACTATTAAAAATAAAAATAAAAAACCAAAGTGTACAAGTAATGCGGACAACCACATTATTTTATAGATACGGAAATAACCGGTTCCTCATCGCCGCCCGCCAGCGGCCGCGCGTCGCGCGCGCACGTAGCTAACACAGGCAGTCCGTAGCCGAACCTCTCGAGGCACGGACGCTGTCGCCTTGACTAATTTTCTCGCTGTACTACCGTCATTGCGAAATATCAATTTTGCACGTGAAGTTAGTTACGAATATTTAAACTATATTATCAACTTAAGAGTGGATTGCCTTTGTCCATATACTTAAAACAGTTGTAATTATTAATTAAGTGACCGTGATTCCCAAACTTGGGTGAGTTGTGCACATTTATTTATAAAGATTTCTAACGGCCGTTACCTACCTGTTGTATTTTCTTTGTCTTAATTTTAGAGGTACGAGTCCGAGTAGATATTGTAGCTTTATTCTATCCTGTGTGTAATGCTTATAGTTGCCTTTCTTCCATTATGTTCTACTTAAAACTTTCAAAGCTTAACGTTGTAACCGTCTCTGCTTGCTTAAATTTACTATTAATTTAGATTCTTTACACCTAGAATTCTTCCCGCCGTTATAAGCCCTAAATTGCCAATCTAGTTCTTGCCATGCATCCTGGCGTTTCCCGTGCGCCCCTTATACCGGCAGCTTAATGATTCGGCTTTTGTTCCTAGGAATTACGTCACGGTTCAACTGACTGAGCCGGATTCTCATTCTGTCTCCTTCATCGCCTGAGTGGAGTGGCCGAGCTGACCGGGACTACGCCTGGAGGACGGGACTTCGCCAGGGAAGTGTGGAAGGCTAGACAAGTGCGCAACGACCTAGGCCGAACCTTATTTTCTTTTTTTAATATACCGTTTTTTTTTTTATAATTTCAAACTGAGTTTCATTTCTTCTCTTTTCTTGTTCACGTCCTATATACGTGACAATAGGTAGATAGGTCTATTACAGAGAAAATAAAACAATGCCTCTAATAGCGCAGTTTAGAAATTAGCAGAAAATATTTACAAACAAACTTACAAGCGAATCCTTCTACTTACAAGCCATTACGAGAAAATGAAGTAAAAATGGATAAGTCATCATTTAACTCGGCCTTCTGCAACCTTTAAATAGTCACACATAACGACTTTTATTAATATTCTCAAACTTGACTAAAACAAATCAGTTAACCGCATCATACTCTGCTTCATTACACCTCCCAAAGCGTTACTTAGCCATGTACCTCCCTTATCCATATTTATAGCCGCGGTTGGCGTGAAGACGGTCCATGTGTAGAACGTGTTTAATGCAATCAAGAGGTCCAAAGAGCCCCGCTAATAACTTTATGTCAGGCCGGGGCTTTGCCACCCATGATGACACTGGTTTAATACTGTAAACTTTTTGACACTAGTTGTAAAGATTATATGAATATTGATTAGAGCATTTACCTACTTGTAATGGAACAATGAGCATTTGCCGATTTTAACCGCACTTCGAACACGACGCTCGATGAAAACAGCGAACGCACGATGTTCTGTTTCAAGTAAATGCTTTAGTCTATACTCACCAATAGGTTAACAAGCATAGATTAAAGTAAACTAGGCAAGGTGATGAAAAAGACAAAAACTGATACGAACATAACAATATCAATAGCCTTTATTAACAATCTTACAATTACACTTTATCTTATTTCTACGTATTACTACAGGAATGTTTGAATTTTACTATAGTTTCTTTATTTGACACCGGTTCCTTGATTATCTTGCTTTTCAGCTTAGGCCTTGAATAGATGTGGCGTTCCGTGGAGAGGACTTGTGGACGATGAAATTCTATCCAGTGATTGCTGCCGCCTTCTTATAGGTGTTCTGCAAGCGGCGACTTATTGGACTGCCGGTTTTTTACAGCGGCGATATGTGTTTGACCCTTTCAGCTATAGTCCGCTTAGTCTGGCCTATGTAGGAACTACCGTAGCAACAGTTGATTTTATAAATACCCGGTGATTGAAACGGCAGTACATCGTTTGGTGTGCCCACGATGCTGTTCAGTATACAGTGTTTATGGAGTACTTCTTCAATATCGAGCCGATCTTGTCCGTTACTCCTCTGACGTAAGGCAGGCTGTCTATTTACATCAGGATGTTTGCACCTTGGAATGGGCCGATTCATTCGCCAACTGACAACGTACCCGTTACGTTTTAGTACCTCCTGAACATGGTCCAATTCCCCTTCCAGGTGTTCAGGGTCACACAAGTCATGAGCTCTGTTTTTTAAGGACGTCATAACAGCTTGTAAGAGGAGTGGGTGGTGTTGCGATGTTGCGTGCAGGTATCTATCAGTGTGTGTGGGGTTTCGGTAAACGCAGTGTTACAGTGATCCATCAAGTCTCGCAGTGACTCTGACATCCAGGAACGACAACGACCTGTCTGTCTCCACCTCGTATGTGAACCTCATGTTTGGGTGAATGGAGTCGAGGTGACCTATATTATATATTGTTCTACTTCCCGTTTACTTCTTTTTATAATACAAAAGATGCCATCGACGTATCTCTTAAATAGTCAGATGGTTTTCGGTCCTAGGCTCAATGCCAGAGATTAGCCAGTACCGGGGCAATAGGACTACCCATGGCAACACCATCAATCTGGAGGTAATGTCGACCTTGGAATAGGAAGTAATTGCCATCTAAACAGTTTCTAAGTAGATCATCATAGTCTAACGGAATCTCGCTGTCCTCCAGTTTGCCTTTAGTGACGTCCAAACACTCCTTAATTGGAACATTGTTAAAAAGTGACTCCACGTCAAAACTCACCATAATTACATCCGGTTTCAATAATAGGGACTGTATAATCTACACGAAATGGCGCGAGACCTTTACAAAAGACGATGTTTTTCCAACCAGTGGCTGAAACACTGACGCAACGTGCTTAGCAAGGTCGTAAGTAGGAGAAGCAATTTGACTTACAATTAGACGCACCGGCACATTAGACTTATTTATTTTAGGCAGCCCATATAATTTTGGTGGTTGGTGCGGTTTTGGGGCGTAAAGTTTTTTGAACTCGTCTTCTGTAAAAAGGTCTTCATTTTCACTGATTACGGTTCGTATTCGTCGCGTTACTCTGGCCGTAGGATTGTAAAATATCAGTTTATATACTTTATCATCACACAACAACTCCCGTACTTTGCTTTGGTAATCAGTAGTGTTCATCACAATCTTGGCGTTCCCCTTGTCGGCCTTGAGCACTAAAATATCCTGATCTGCCCGAATATTCCTCAATGCTTGACGCTCTTCCTTCATAATGTTGCTCTGCGGGAGTTTCGACTTCCGTAACATAACTGTGACACGACATGGTCGTTGCATTTCGGCCGAAACTTCGGATGAAATAGGTAAATAAACAATCGAAATAATCGCGTTAAATTCCCGTGATATATTGGTAAGGAGCGTCCTCAATGAGAGCATTCACATGTAATGAGCATTCGACTTCGAATATTCGAGTGGTGTGGACGTTGAGCCGAGCGTTACAAAGTTTACACGTAAGCGCGAACTTCGGCCGGTGTGTACGTCGCAACGAGTTTCGCGGAAACGGCTCGCATTCGAATGTTCACGCAAATAAAACGCTCGAAAGCGAGTACTCAGATAATTAAACGAATGAGTATGGGCCGATTTCTGAGTTAAGTAAAACAGCAATAATCAGTTGAGTATTGTCAAATCAGTGTCAAATAATTTAGGAAGCGTTTCAGTATTTTACGTTTCACAATTGAGAATCTACCTAGATCAGTTAGGTAAGTATGGACCTGTCAAAGTTCCATTCACTTTCTCTTTCACCATTACGTTCCATTTTACAAAAGAAATCTAAGACATCACAAGATTGCATAAAATATACTAATATAAATTTTAATCATCTATAAAAAGTACGTTAGTATTATAATACTTGATACAATATTAAAAAAAAACAAGTTATTTAAGATGTTATAATCTTTAATAACTTGATTTATCATATTTAAGCAATTTAATATGAAACCTATTTGAAATGTGTACAACCTTATTATGAAACTATAAAATGGATCGTATGATGCACTAGTCAATTACTTCAAGATTGTCATGGCAACCGTATTTATTTTGTCAATGACGTAGTATCTCTAAGTAGTCTGTGGTCAATGATGTCTTATCGAAAGAAAATAATATCTAAAATAATTTGTTATTGCCGAAATCAAGAATTGAAGCTTATAATTACTAGAAGTGAATGTGTTCAGAGTGAGCAGTTGCTGGTTCTTGTGATACCTCGTAGAACTACAGAATATTTTACTCAGAATTTCACAAGATCTCTAAAGAGCAGTGAACGGAAAGAGAGAACAGAAGCGACACACACACAGAATTCGTGCATCTGCATTGGACACTGTTGCAATTATGATTTACCACCAAATGTGGATTTTTGTGATGAAATTTTTAATCAGTGACCTGGGTTTTCAAGACGGCTGGTTTTGCTTGCTATCGAAAAGCCTCCGAAGGAAAACAATATTAGCCAGGGTCGGTGCCATTAGATGTATGTCGGATATTATGAAGGAGGACTGTGTTTTAATGTGTTAACGAACAATATAATATCTGCCTACTTATTTTGTAAAATAATAAATAATCAAGACCTATCATGTTGTTTTTATCATCTTTACTGTACTGATACCTAAATCGAATCATACAAAAGCCAAATGCTGTACAGATTTTCATCGTTGTAACCTTTTCTTGTCTTGTGGATCCTACTAATATTCTGTATAGGTATGATAGTCTGTTTGTTTGGATATTTGTTAATGGTTGAACGTATTTGGTAGTATATAATTTGGAATACAATTACACAATGACTAATAATAAAATGATTTAATAATAAAATATAAATATTATAAATTTATATAATAATAAATAAACGAAATAACAAAGCCTTTTATTCTGAAATCAGAGATATAAAACTGTAGTCTATACAATACATCTTTATAGTTTATAAAAAGTCCCTAATCTCAGTGTGCCTCTTGGCATAGGGCTCCACTAACAGTTTCCACTGTGGTCTCTCCTGAGCTACTTGTCAACACCACAGCGCGCCATCGTTTACACTTTGTGACTACGTCTTGGACCAGTAGTCTTTCCCATTCCCATTTCTGCCACTGTCTTCCACAGCTTCTTTTCCCATCTCTCGGGTACCAGTTTGGAACCATCTTCACTTTTCACCTAGTTCCTGTAGGTTAGCTCTCGGTTTTCGCGCAGGAAAAGCCAAAGTACAACACATAGTGTTATAATTGTTTACAAATGCTCACCGAAGAATGCTCCCAGTGAGGAGGTTCCTATACTCTATTAACTGTTAATTAACATAAAAACCGGCCAAGTGCGAGTCGGACTCGCGCACGAAGGTTTCCGTAACATTATTGCAAAAACGGCAAAAAACACGTTAGTTTTATGGGAGCTCCAACTAAATATTTATTTTATTCTGTTTTTAGTATTTGTTGTTATAGCGGCAAGAGAAATCATCTGTGAAAATTTCAACTGTATAGCTATCACGGTTCATGAGATACTGCCTGGTGACAGACAAGCAGACAGACAGACAGACGGACAGTGGAGTCTTAGTAATAGGATCCCGTTTTTACTGTTTGGGTACGGAACAGTAAAAAGGAGGAGTTTCCCAATTCATCTGAATCATTTTCTTGTGTAAATATTAAAGAATACAATTTCGAATATGGTTTGTGTGAAAACAAAAACTAATTTCAATAATGCTCTATTCAAATAAAGTTGAATTCACAGCATCATCGCTGTACGAATATATAAAATTATAAATATTCGTACAGCGAATTAAAATTTTATTTACTGGGCTAATTTACGTTGCATGATTCACAAGAACCTTGTCAGTCATGGACCGGCGTAAAATGGCGTCCCTTATTCCGTTAACATCTAATGTACCTCTTAAGTCCCTCATCCTTGGGATAACTTAATTGGCTCCGCGCGATCATTTATGTAAGTAATTTGATGGAGCTCATAGTAGCGCTATTAAATTAAATGTTTTTGATCTGAAGGTTAATTTGGATTCGATACCATAACGAAAAATAAATAAAGTTAGAATACACATAAAAATCATACAACTATTGAGTAATACACGACAAACACGTTCCTACAAAAAAGTATGCTCACTAGTGAAAGCACTACTAGAGGCTCTAAACAAGTGTAAATCGACTTTGGCGATGGCGATGGTTGAAATGCCAAAGTGGAAGGGACTGATCAAGTGACATTTAAAGATAAATGATTTTATTTCTGTAAGTTGGTTTGTACAAACACTTTTACATGCCGATCATATTTTTTAAAACTAAATGAGGTCGGCGTTTCCTATCTGACTACTCTGAGAAGAAAGGCCGAAACAAACTCAGAGGTCACAGTCTCTTTTAAAGTCAAAAAAAACTTGGTTAGATCATGTGAAGACCATGTAGACTAATGTCTAAAATGGTGTTTTGAGGAAAGAACCAGCCAGATTGAGTGGACCTGTCCAGTTAGTTTACTTCATCTGAGGTCAGTGCACGCATATATCAATAACCGAGCATCTCAACTCAGAATTTGGAGTTCAACGATTCGACGAACAATTATACTAAAGAATGGACAATCGGGTAGGCCGCATAAACTACTCAAACTGCCAGACCATGATTAAAAACTAACTAAGATAAATTAAAAACAAAAAAAGAATGATCCTCATAGTCTTCACATTCACAATAATTCAAATAAAATAATATAATACTTTAAAAAGTAAATATTCTTGACATTGCAAGAAAAACAAAAAAAAATGCGCTAGATTGATGACATTCCTACACATTTTTCCAAATGCTATCGCCACGATGATAGATTGTCACTTGTCTAGGGCCTCTAATCGCAAGTAGCGTCAATTTTTTGTTGCAATAATGTTTTTGGCAAAAATACATTCAAACATCAAAAATACATTTAACCATAGATTAGTTACAAAGTTTGGATTAGGATTATGTGGTTGTTGCAGGAGGAAATTAAAATGTTTATCAATAGAACAGAGTGGTTCTGCCACAAACACACCTCTCAGGCGATCTAGTAAGATGTACAGTCAAGTGTCATAAGTGCAGTCTTAACTCTCCCAAAACTCAAAAGGCTCTTTTTTGTAGAAGAAGTTAATTTATCCACAACTGATTTGATATATTGTATAGAAATTAAAGTATAGATTATATATCGCCTAACCGAGAAAAGTTGAAATTAATCACCCTAAAAAATATTGCCGCTGCTGTTTTGGTAGTGTGACTGCACTTTGGATCCTTAACTATACCTATCAAAAAGCATGGCAAAAATAAGTACACGATCTAGTAGCAAACTAGCATGGTTTTTAAGCATTTGTATTCAAGGCTTTACAGGTAAGATCGAAAAGTTTTACCGTACCTCCCGAGGCTTAGAGCGACGAATAACATTTTAGGTGCCACAGACAGGCATAGAAATGACGGTAATTGAGAGAGGCAGGATTTCAGAGGCGATTGTACAATGGCGACCGACAAAAAACGAGCAACAGTTCGGAACATGAAAGCACTTTAGCTACTTTTTTGAAGTATTTTGGCATAAAGAAGTCTCATTCATTGGTTTTATAAAAATATCGGTTAGCTGAGTGAGCGCTTCGAGAATGTCTTTCCAATAATCATGAAAGTCTATGAGACAAACGTTAGGAAATTTGAAGTCGTTTTATTTGATACGCGAATCATATGCCCATTTAGGCTTGAAGGTAAAAATGTGAGTGTTGAAGATGATGTAACTAAGGAGAGTGGACAGTTAGGAGCAAATAAAAACGGTGTTTAATGTTCTATGTAATGTGGGGTGGACCATATAGCAGCAGCCGTGATTAGGGCTTGTGATTTTTTTGGAATATAGCTCCCCGTATTTCCATATGGAAATTAATAATTAAAATTCCTTCTTGTCTCTTACTCGTCCTCGTACTCCTCACCTGCGGTTCGGTCCGCTCTTACTTGGCCAGGAAGGCTTACTTATTGGATTCTGCTGTAATGTACTATAACAGCCGCTGAATTTCAATCGAACAGAGTCCGCCAAAATATCCGCAAACCACCATACCATCCTACATTTAGTATTACCAGGCCCAAACATTTAAAAGTACTACTCTTACTCAGTATTAATGTTTTTTTTTTTTAAATACAACGAATTGATTAAATATAGGAACTTTAGAAATATTTATATACTTTTCTAGAAACTTTTAATACGTGTCAAAGTCTATGAATTAATAATTTAAGTATAACATAAAAAGAAAAATATGAAATTTTCTACCATTTCTACCAAACCCAAAGATTAGTTGAGCTAGCAAGAGGTCAGACAAGGACACACTAAAAGCGGAAGACCCTCTCGCCAGGACCGCTTTTGGTTAGCTACCGCTTATAAGGAAATAGCTAACCTAGGCGTATGATGATAGATTTCATTTTAGTAAGTATAGTAAGAAGTATAAGGTCTTTGTTCGAATCACAGAGAAACTTATAGTTTAAAAAACAAAAAAAAATTTGAAAATCGAATCGTAGTTGCCTTCCGTCAAATTCCATAAATAAATATTATTTTGACCTCGGATAAAACCCTGTTAGATTTATGACTATCGGTGGGTGGAACCCCTATTTATAGTACCGAATGTATTTTAAAGTTCTCCATAGTCCAAACCCAAAAGTTTCCACAGAAACAAATAATACAACTAACTACGTATCTGGTTAGAATAACAACAACTTGGTCTGGTTCATACAGTGTAAGTACGTACTTACATTCATATTATCAAATATATTCATAACTAAGAAGTTGAAACGTACACAATCATAAAAATACACGTCTTTAAAAAATAATGTTGCTAGAGCTTGAACATTTACCAAAAAATAACCTTTTCAATATTAGGTATCACAATAACATTTTCAACACACTTCCACGAATACTGGCTCTTACTTTTCGACTTACAATGGGAAACGGAAATATAAAAAAACAGCTATTTTCGACCAAATTTAGGGAACAGTTTCTTTGGAACCATTGGTATCGGCAAAACGAGACATTTAGACCTTCCAAATTCAATAAACTTAGACGATCTCAACGCTCATTTCGCCGCTGTGCATGCCATGGATCGTCTAACCAAACAACAAACCTTGACTTTTATCTCTGTTCTGATGTTGTCTTCATATCAATCCTTTTCGTTTTGTTCCACTTAAACCGGATGAGATAAGAAAGGTCATTATATCCATCAAATCTAAAGCGGTATTATGTAATAATATCACTCGTGCTATCACACATTTTTCTTTTTTCCTGTACACCGGTGTACCTTACACCGGTGTAAAGGAAAAAAAAAAAATTGTGGCGCAAACCCTATGTTTGTCCACTACCCAAAGTTACCAGTCCCAATCGCCCAAACCACTTGCACCCAAGTTCTATCCTTCTCTTCCTATCCAAAGTGCTTGAAACCTGTGTCCACAAACTACTCTCTAACTTTGTGCAATGCAATTCAGTGATTAGTATTGTGTCCGCCCTCCTTTAAGTGACTGGCGATATAAGAGCAGGACTGGAAGACACCAAAGTCACTGTACTAGAGTTGGTCGATTTCTCGAACGCCTTCAATACCGTCAGTCACGACATCCTGCTGGCCATCTTATCCTATGTGATGGTCTCTCCAAAAAGTGGTCTGTTGACGTTGGGGATTCTTCATCTCGCTGGTGTGATATGGAGACAGGCGTTCCTCAAGGCTGCATTCTTTCTCCTCTTCTGTTTTCTATCTTTATTAATCTCATTACCTCATCATCCATCAACAGATCAGAGCGTGGGCAGCTGTACCACCTGAATCACCAGCGTCAGACCTTCCATCCACTGACGAATTTATTAACGTTGTCAAGAGGTTACCACTCAACAAGACATCAGGTGAAGATAAAATATCTAATCGGATGATTATAGAAGCGTGTAAAACAGCCGGTGATGCGATTTTAACCGTTTACAACCGTTGTATTGCGGAGGGCGTATTTCCTCGTATTTGGCGACGCGGATTTATACGAATAATCCCGAAAAGTGGCGACAAACCCCCGGAAGACCCGAAGTCGTACCGGCCCATAACATTACTTCCATCTTTGGGAAAACTCCTGGAGCGCCTTATCGTTCCACGGTTGCTACCGGACGGACCAAAATTTCATAATAATCAATTCGGTTTCACTATTGGAAAATCGACTGTAGACGCGGCCCTTACTGTTAGGAAAATAGTTAATACATCTGAACATAAGTATGTAATTGGGATTTTTCTAGATATTTCTGGGGCTTTTGATAACGCATGGTGGCCAATGCTATTACTTAAAATGAAAAATAGAGGCTGCTATAGAAATATATACAATTTAGTTTACTCTTACTTTTTAAATGGTTCCGCGAAACTCAAACTCGGCCATCATTCTATGTCGAAGTCTCTCACCATGGGATGTCCTCAGGGTTCGGTTATTGGTCCACCTTTATGGAATTTAGGCTTTGATGATTTCCTCGCGATTCCGCTTCCAAGCGGCTGTTCATTAACCGGTTACGCGGACGACGGTCTTCTGCTCATTCAATCAAGTACTCGAGCTGGACTCGAGAACTTGGCTGACACTTGCCTACGATTAATATCTCAGTGGGGCGATCGTAACCGCCTGACCTTTGCTCCGCATAAAACTTATCAGCTCATTTTGAAAGGTAATCTTAAATCGTGTCCTACTATTAAATTTAATAACGTTCCGGTAAAAAGGAAGCAGTCCGTGTGCTATCTTGGTCTTGTGTTAGAAAGGAATTTTGCATTTATAGATCATATTAAAATCGTCGGTGAAAAAGCAAAAAAGAACTTCTATGCCTTAACGAGAATATCTAAATCTACGTGGGGTCTGTCTTTTTTGACTTTAAAGACTATTTACGGGGCTACTTACTTGGGTTGTATCTGCTATGGGGCGCCTGTTTGGGCTGATAGGGCCACAATAGGGGCGGTACGACGTAAGTTACTTCAGAGTCAGCGTTTGGCTTTGATATTCTTATGCAAAGCATACAGGACGGTTAGTACTGAGGCCTTACCGGTACTTGCTGGCATACTTCTGGTCGACCTTGAAGTGCAGCGACGTGCTGCAATGTACTATTCCGCATAAAAGACTATGGACGCGGACTTTTTAACGCGGAGTGACCGTGCCAAAATCTCTAGATTATTTAAACCACATATTGACGTCTGGGAGGAACTTTTATCCGAATGGCAATGTAGGTGGGATAATTCCATCAAGGGCCGACACCTCCACCAATTCTTTCCATCCGTTCGCGTGCGGCTGGCCAGGACGTGGCTGGAGGTGGATCACTGTGTTGCCCAATTTCTCACAGGGCATGGTAACTTTAAAAGTAAATTATTTTCCTTCAAGCTTGTTGCCTCGCCATTATGTCAGTGTTCTACATCTGACTGTGAATATATACAATCTGCACATCATATCTTATGGGAGTGTATTCTTTGGCAGAATGAACGCAATACTATGTTGAATAATGTACAGGCTGTATCAGGAGCCGTTTACTATACGGACCTTGTGGAAACTAGAACAAATTTCCGTGCGTTCAAGCGCTTTTGCCATACCTATTATTGGAATCAAATATAACAGCTCACAATGTTAGGACCCATTAATATTAATGCAAATTTTTTATCCGTGGTGCTTGGCAACTGGGCTTATCCCAGTTGTAAACGACCCTTTGTGCCTATTGGTCTTGTTTGTTCTGTCTCCTGCTTGATATGGAGGGAAGTGGAAATTTGTGTTTTTCTTACTCCTCCATTTTCTTTTCTGATTAATTTCGTTGCGGGATCCAAGACAGTTAAATTCATTCTCCGGGACTTCGTCGAGCTTCATTGCCTCGGCGCTTTTCTGGTGGTCGCCACTGTTGATTCTGGCTTTCAGGAGTTGCAGTGGTTTGGGAATAGTGCGGTGGGATCGTCCCAATAAAACGACGTGAAGAAGATTCCCACGAAAATAACTAACACCTAAGAATATATTTAAGTCCAGAAATACGGTAGTTAGTTGATTGTCAAAGTGAACGCCCACCTACACAGAGAGTCAATTAATCTTTATAAATAATTACTTCCACAATTAACTTAAACTTGGATTAGGAACATAAGCGTCAATTACTTAACGGTGACACTTAAAAGCATTGTTTTTCGGATGATAATACTTACACAAAACTAGCTTCTGTCAGCGGCTTTGTCAGCGTGAATATCGGAAATTATCCCAAGGGAACATATTCCCGAAATAAAACGTAGCCTTTGTGCTTTTCAGACTATAATATATCTCTGTGTCAAAAATCCAGATCCGTTCAGCTGTTCTGGCGTGATCGAGTAACAAACATACATCCATCCATCCAAACTTTCGCATTTATAATATTACCAGATTTTGCCAGCGGCTTCGGCCGCGTGATAAGTGTTTTTTTTTTAATACCAAGGGAGCATTATACCTGGACAAAAAGTAGTCTATGCGCTATTCCAGACTATAATGGATCTCTGTATCATGCATATCCGTTTAGCCGTTCTGACGTGATTGAGTAACAAACATACATCCATCCAAACTATACTTATATTATATAGTAAGATAAGAAGCATATAACAAAGATTTTCCCCCAGCTTCACTCTAGTGGTCATTCCACAAGAAAAGTTTTTTTTTCGAGATAAAAAGTAACTAACCGTATTTAGCGACAGTGCAGTTTTCTATTTGTTTCGAAAGAATTACAATCAAACAAACAAACCATCAGATAATTTTAATCTATAGTTTAACTAAACTATGCATAGTTTTCGAATTTGAGGTTCTAGATTTATTTTCTCGATCGACTTTAGTTTTCAGCTACTCTCTTTGATCCATATTATTAATATCATAAATGCGAAAGTAACTCTGTTTGTCTGTCTGCTTGTTTTAACAGCTGATAGGATTGAGATGATATTTGACACTAGCAAACCATGTCCTGATTAAGAACATTGGATACTTTTTAACCTGGCAGTATGCCATATTCGATTAATTTTCAACCAGCACGCGAGTGAAGCCGCCAGCTGAAGCTAGTGCCTAATAATTGATTATCCCTGGATCAATGTGGTAGCGGCCTGCTACCACATTGATCCAGGGATAATCAATTTAGGTGTGTTCCTTAAGATCCTAAATTCGATCAAGGGGAAATGTAATTGGGTCCCTCTATTATAAGATTGTCAGTTGTTTTCAGAGGCTGAAGTGGTTCAGACCCATATTGGACCTTATGGGAGGAACGGTCCTTCCGAAAATCAGAACAAAGGAAAACAATGGAAGACCCTGAAAACAAAAGTTCTGAACCAAACCGATCCTAGTATTTGTAAATAGACGTGACCTTGGGTTCGATCCAGGGTTTACCTACTTTAAAAAAATGGAATAAACCGGCCAGTAGTAGTAGTTGGGATTGATTTTTTCCCAAACACAGTACTTTTCTGGGAATCTGTGAATCTCCAAGTATGTGTCTGCGGTTGTAACCAAAAATATCCGTGATCTCAAAAACCATGCGAAACAGCTGTTTTTTTAGTGGAAGTTTTCAGTCAACCAACTTTATTTTTCTAATTTCTATACTTACAGGCAAATTTTTTGTGACGACCAGTAATTTCATTCCAGCATTGTTTAGGGATTCATAGAACTGATCTACCTTCCAAACATCATCTAGCGAGTCGGATCACAATGATTGATGAGATCAAACTTCCTCCGATTTTTCTTTATTTAAACACAAAATAACAACTCAACACCACATCCGTAACCTACCATAACAAACAACAGCAATACTAGTTTAAAAACCAATCACATTCGGCCATAAACAGGAGCATAACATTCATACACCAACTATTCGAGTATCATGCATTATTTATGTGCACACGGCGGCCAAACGTTGCCAATTCCTCAGCAAGGTTACTGGGCCAGCAAATGTTTTTTAGCACGGGCTGTTTTACTTCCAGGAGTATGAGATTACGTCCAAATCATGTGCTGGTTACTGGAGAATATCCAAATCTGGGCACCTCGGGAACAGCAAGCGTTGCCAAAAGCTAACTGATCGATGGGCTTAGGAATTTGTAGGCGGATCCAGGAGTATAGATAGTGTTTGGGTTAATAGGGGATGGCAGGTTGTGTTGCAAATTGGGTTATTATAATACTGTTTGTTTGTGTCTGTAACATATGGTATCTTCGTGCCAAATAGTGGTATACCATACACTACTCCATTATTATTTTCTGATTAATTTCGTTGTGGGATCCAAGACAATAAAATTCATTCTCCGGGACTACGTCGAGCTTCATAGGCTCGGCGCTTTTCTGGTGGTCACCACAGTTGATTCTGGTTTTCAGGAGTTGCAGTGGCTTTGTCTTGTGGCATTGTCACAAAACATACTATACATTACTGCGTATTGCGTACCGGTAAAAGAAGGTGTAATATTTTAGGCTAGTTTTCTCACGTAGCTCTGCTTCATTTGTCTACCCTATAGGTAGCGTGAATTTTTGGGCCAAGGGCCTATATTCATCTCAGCGATAAGCCATTTTCGATCAGTGAAATATTTTTTGTAATCGGATCAATACTTAATCTCTAAATTAATCATTTTAAATGTGTATAATTTTCTTTTTGTTCGGTCATTTATTAGGATTCCGTACCCAAAGGGTAAAAACGGGACCCTATTACTAAGATTCCGTGGTCCCTTTATTCGCATAATATCAGATTCTCAAAATATTAGATTCGCTAAATATTATGTTCTCAAAATAGCTGAATTTGTACATTTGACTCGAGAAGAACATTTTATATTTATACTTAATGAACTTTATGTGATTCGTTCGATAAAAATATCCGGTACACTTATCATGACTTGGCTATGAGTAATCACATAAAATCTCTTTGCTATGAGTACCTAATTCTGGCAAGGTATAAGTTTTTATTTGTTTGAGATTGTCTGTCACTGTCACAGTAATTTCTTAAAATCATTGATTTCAAGTTCAACATAAATTTAATAAATTAGTATATGATTTTAAAATGGAGTCATGTTCCTCTGAGGAGCCTAGCTCTACTATCAGTTTCATTAAAAATCAAAAAAACAAACCCCGTCTACATTCCGGCTAGCAAAGCAATATGTTGAAAAAGATAGGAAGATTGCCAACATAATAAGAGACTAAACATTTTAGTATCGTAATTTTGTTTGAGGTGCTCAAACAAAATTACGATACTAAAATGTTTAGACATGTTACTATCATTAAATAAATAAATAATTTAACTTATACAAAATTTTGTCAGTCGGTCAGTCAACAGCTTTTGTAGCCAGCGACTCCTTACGAGCGATTGCCGTTGCATACCTACATTTTATTTATATTAAGAGGTTATAATTCCACATGTAAAAAGCCAAGGTCTAAAATTATTAATGACAATTTTAGACCTTCACCTTTTTCTGTTTTTTTTGGTTTTACATTCCTTGTTGTGTAAATATTTAAAAATAAATAAAAAAGGCAAAACAAGGTTATTGGCTTAATTTATTTCGAGTGATTGATTGTACTTTGGCTATTTTGAGAATATAATGTTTAGCGAATCTAATATTTTGAGAATCTGTTATTTTGAGAATCTGATATTATGCGAATTAAGGCCGTGGTCCGTCAATTCAATTAATTTATTCAGTAACAATTCACATTGCGTTCGTATATAATCCAACATGAAACATTAATATAATCAGCAGTCTGTCTGTCACCAAACTGTATCTATGAGATACAGTCTGGTGATGATAGCCAGACAGTTGAAATTTTCACAGATGATGTATTTCTGTTACCGCTGTAAGAACAAATACTAAAAACAGAATGAAATAAATATTTAAGTAGGGCTCCCATACAACAAATATGATTTTTTTGCCGTTTTTTGCGATAATGGTACGGAACCCTTCGGAGTCTGACTCGCACTTGGCCGGTTTTATTAAGCGATCCGTCCCAGCATAGCTCGAGTCAGCAAAGAGTATGTTATGATTATAAGTGTTTTGGGATTAGCTCACCTCAGTAGAGCTTTCGAAAGAATGTCTTAAAATGAACTTGGTGCAAACAAATCACGGTCGTGTTCAATACCCACGCAACATCCATTCACATCAAGATCGGGCATTTCAAAGTCGTTGTTGACGATTACGTTTACCTAGGACAAACAAACAATTAAGTTGGGGTAGCAAGGCGTTTTGGTCCCTCACTACCACCACTGCTGAGGCCCGACGGGTCGGTGGCCCACTCCGCTGAGGACAAGGCTAACTTGTTTGCCTCCCTCTTTGCGGAATCTTCGCGTCTGAATACTGATGGCACGCGGTCCCCTCCTTCTGCTGTTCGATGTAAGACGAGTATGTCGGAAATTCGCATCCATCAGAGAGAGGTCTGTAGGGTGCTGCGAAACCATGACGTGAACAAGGCTAGTAGCCCGGACGGGATACCAGCAATTGTACTTAAAACTTGTGCGCCTGAATTGTCTCCGATCTTGACACGCCTTTATCGCCTTTCGATGGTGACTGGAAAAGTGCCGAAGGCTTGGAAGCAAGCTAACGTTCAGCCCGTGCCCCAGAAAGGTAGTCGAGCGGACCCGGCCAACTACAGGCCCATATCAGTAACGTCCATCTTCTGTAAGAGTATGGAACGTGTATTGACTAATAAGCTCCTGGCATACCTAGAAGACAACGACCTCCTTAGTGACCGTCAATACGGCTTCCGCCGAAACCGGTCAACTGGGGATCTTCTAGCGTATGTCATTCACATCTTGAGTGAGGCCATCGAGAAGCACGGGGAGGTGCTTGCTTTCTCCCTTGACATATCGAAGGCCTTTGACAGGGTCTGGCACGAGAGCCTTATTGGTAAGCTTCCTTCCTTCGGTCTGCCTAGTGGTCTGTGTGACTGGATTGCAGACTTCTTGAGGGATCGATCCATCCGAGTGGTTATCGATGGTTGCTCGTCCGGTCAGTTAGGTATTAACGCTGGAGTCCCTCAGGGGTCAGCGCTCTCGGCAACATTGTTCTTGCTGCACATTAATAACCTGCTAAAACCCAGAACCTTTGGGTATGCAGATGACAGCACTGTTGCTGAGAGATACGTGTCTGGCGCACGGGCTACTGGGCCTAAAGTCCGGTCCATGAGGTCTGGTCCGGGAGGCCATGGTTGAGCGCTTGAACCTGTCTTTGGAGGCAGTCTCCGAATGGGGCAATGCCAATCTAGTCAGTTTCAATGCTGCTAAGACCCAGACGTGTCTTTTTCGCAAAAAAAGAGCCGATTCCACCCGGCTCCATCCTTCCGTGGTGTAACCGTGCCGATAACGGACCATCTCGAACTTCTTGGTGTTACGTTAACATCGACCCTCAATTTTGGTCCATTCATTGAGGCAAAGGCTCAATTGGCTGCAAAAAGTTGGGGATCCTTGCGAAGGTGAGACGGTACTTCACGCCTGAACAGCTGCTCAACTTGTATAAAGCGCAAGTTCGGTCATGCATGGAGTACTGCTCTCATCTCTGGGATGGATCAGCCAAATACCAGCTTGATGCACTTGAGTCGATTGACAGACAGGCCAAAAGGCTTATTGGCAACGATGCACTGGTCACCTAAAAGCTCCAGAGCCTCGAACATCGACGCCGAGTTGCCAGCCTGTCGGTTTTTTATTGGTTACATTTCGGGGAGTGTGCGACGGAACTGCACAATTTGATTCCGCCTAGCCCTTTCCATCATCGGACTACAAGACGTACGGCAATGTGCCATCGGTACATGGTGGATATCCCACCCATACGCACAAAGCGTTTTGAAAATACTTTCATTGTGCGTACAGCTAAGGAGTGGAATTCCCTGCCGGCGTCCTTCTTTCCTGATAGCTACAACCTAGGGGTCTTCAAGTCAAGAGTGAATATACTAATGTAAGAGTGAATACTTCTAGGCAAGCGTGCTCCACCTTCGACCATATCATCACTTAAAATCAGGCGAGATAGTGATCAAACGCGAGCCTACAACGAATAAAAAAGTTGGGTGGGCCCAACTTCGAGAAAGAGGTCAACCCTTGAATGGAACGAGCAATTCAATTCCTTGAACAAATTGGGAGCCATAAGCGACTAACGCTTTTTTCTTGGCTAAAATCATACAATCCTATGTGTATTCGATCAGCTTCCTATTCAAAAAAGCTTTTGAGAACTTAAAATTTCCAAACGCGTAGCGACCTCAAATTGTAGCACAGTTGCTACACCGTAGCGCAGATTGCTACGCTGTAGCAATGCGTGTATCGTTTTGAGATCCGTGCGCCCGCACCGATTCCAGTAACGACCCATGTATTTCTACACTGCTTTCTAGGTAGACTATCGAATATTTGGCAATCGTAGTTGTAGAACAAGATGTGGGTTATACTCTTTGGGTTCGCAACCAATATAAACAAAAGATTCCATATCAGTAGCATGTACACACCGTTTCTGCAGAGATTCTTATCACGGCAGTCTGGATTATTCAAAGTAATTAATACCTCTGCGAAGGAACGAAAGTAAACGAAGGTAAGATAAGGCAGTTAAAATATTCACGAGGGAACGGATCCAATATTCTTGTTATCTAGCCTTGCATCGATATAGAACCATGTTCATGTGAATAATACTGAAAGAATAATGCATACGTACATAATTATGAATGCATTAATCTATGTATCGCTCCTTGTTTTTAAATTTAATCTCAACTAACATCATACAATTTAATTAACATGTTTATAAAGAGGTGAAATTGTATGTTTATCACACTAATAACAGCATCACGTCACACTAATGTATTTGTGAGTATGTGATTGTATGTTTATTACTTCTTCACGTCAAATGGCTGGACCAATCTGGATTAAATTTGGCACAGAGATAAATTATAGTCAGGAATAGCACATAGGATACTTTTTATCCCGGAAACATGGTCCTTTGGGATAATTTTCGACATTCACGCGGGCGAAGCCGCTGGCAGAAGTTAGTATCTAAATAAAATCAAGCCACAGAAGCGAAGCCGCGGGACAGAGCTAGTTGGATATAATGTTGTAGAATAAATAATGGCTTATTATTCTCACTGCCTAGAACGTTGTTGTTGATTGTAGCCAGTCATAGGCATTTGCCAGCGAGTTTATTTATCATATAGTGGTAAATACCAAATCCTTGATTACCATAGGTAAGAGGAGTCTTGCGGCCTCTGATTGCGAGTGACAGTGCCAGGGTAAGGTTAAAGGAATAGGTTGGATATCTGTTTTATATTTTACAGAGTATTTGTTTTGGTTTATCTAGAAAACCTTATTTAAATCTAGCTTAAGCCTATATTTTCTTGTTAAAACGTGTTATACGAATATTTTTGTCGTTTTTTTATCGAATTTTGAGATGGATGTGCGGAGTGACAAGAATGGAAAAGTGAGATATGAGTATATATTAAAGGACGTTTAAAATTGGCGCCAGTGACAGAAAAGTTGAAAGAAAACCGTTTGTCCTGGTATGGTCATGTGATGAGGAGGGATGAAACGCATGTTACTAAAAGAGTTAAGAATATAAATGTGGATGAATGGAGAGGATTAGAAAGGTTAAAGAAAAGATGGATGGACTGTGTGAGGAGTGATGAAGAAAAAGGCAGTCAGTAACAGCGTGGCGCGGGACAGGACGGTATGGAAGAAGAAAAGGCTCGCCGTCCCCAAGTAACATGGGATAAGGACAGGTAGATGATGATACGAATATTTTCGTCGACTCAAAATCTTACGTTTTCATTATTAGAAATAATATGGAGAAGGATGTGGGAGAGATCTTTGCCCTTTGTAGAAAAATATAGACTAATGGAAATTTATATTGAGTCTATACACCTCCTTCGTATTAACTCACTCTCATAATACCAGCTACCTACTTATCAAACAGAAAACAAAATGAAAAGGGTTGCGCTGTATTTAACCATAGCCAAAAGCAACAGCATTAATGTAAGAGGATCGAGTCGAAACATGATATCGATATGGCAGAGAGTGGATATAGAATAACGTAAATGACATAAAAGAGACATTCGTACAGATATGCCAGGAAAAGTATGCGTTTAGGGAATCTTTTTCTGCCTTTGGTTATATCATCTCACAACGGTAATTTAATATAGAGGCTACAAACGTAAAGTACATTCAAACTTTTTGAGACATGACCCATTCAAGCGTTAACTTTCTGACATAACTTTCATGATGCACTTGGTTTAAAATGAATGATTGCTAGTTTTTTACAGAATATTTCACAAAATCTGTCAAATAAATCTGGGTGTTTTATCACTGCTACTCTTTATACAATACTAGAACCCAGTACACGTACCAGTTTACCTTTAACTATCGACTTTTACTGTAACAAAGTGCCAGTATACAGTATATTACTATTTTACGACAATTCCCAATGAAAGATAGGCTCTGCTAGCTCACTCCTTTTGTAAAGCTAAACTTGAAAGGTATAATAAATAGTCATCTAATACAATTGTGACGGATGCGAAAAGCAATTTAGTACGACGTTTTTTCAGGCGAAGAATAAAAGGACTTTTGTTCGTGAGTTTCAGGCATTCATAAAATATATTAACAAACTAGCTGTGCCCGCGGCTTCGCTCCCGTCATCTGTCTGCCAACCCTACCCTACTAACCTTCCTGCCTACCCTACTTACCTACCTATCACTTTTTCTTGTGTCATCATTCTTTCGGTGAGAATCTTAACACCGCCCTCCAGAAAATGACTTCAAATACCCAACGCCATCTATCGAATATCGAGTTCTACTGTCCGAGTATCTGAATTGCGTGTGTCGTAATAATTTTACTTCTTGAACACTTTCATCTAACTTTTGATAGACTGAACCGATTGCGATGAAACAAACTAAATAATATTTCAAGTTACGCACAATTTTAATATATAAAAGTTATCTAAATTGGCGTCGTACATTTCACGTGATGCGTGCACAAATAAACAGACAAAAAGACATAAATTCAAAAAATGCTGGAAATGGGTTCTGTTGGTTATCCTTTCACACCCTGGCTATTTTATTTTGAAAATATTTTCGATAGTAATTTTCGATAGAATGTCATTTTTGTGTAATCTGGATTGTAAAAGATTTTAAAATTGCAATGATTCGCTTTCAAAATACTAGGAGATTACGTGTGAAAATATCCCAATCACGGCGAAAACATTGAAATATCATTAATGCTCAGATTACACATTCACAAAATTGAGATAACGGCACCGAAACCGGTTGAAGAGAGCGCCCAATGTATCTTGACACGCAGTTAAAAAGGAACTATATTCTATGTGTCGTTGTGACACGTTTTTGACATTTGGCTTCACAAGTAGCGCTGTGGTGAGGTGTCGAGATATACCGGGCACGCTTAATAAATAGTATGCTACTTTAGAGACGTGCGCTCGTAGGTAATAATCGCCCCCGGAAAATGGTCGATCTGGGGTAAAGAAAAGGTCGAATGGATTCTGCTGCTGCTCACACAAAAATCTCTATTTAATTTGTGATTTTATTCCTTACGGGTAGATAAGGTTTTCCGCTTTTCTGATGTTAGCAGGGAATCGAATCACCTCTTTTTACATCGGTCTTTGGAATATAAAAATGCTAATTTGTGGCTGTACCTCTATTTATTTTTCAAGGCATTCAGTAGTGGTGATCTAATATACTAAAAACAATATTTCTCAAGCTAAATTGTTTTTTTTACGCAATTTAGCGTATGTAGCACTCGGTTTAGTTAGCACTTAATCGTTATATCGTTTTGTATATTGTGTCATGTGTCACCTATGAGCCGTGCGTATTGTTTTTAAAACATACAAAATATTAATTACAAACATTCAAAATTGTTTTGTTTCACACGTTTGTATTAAATGTGGAAGAAGCACGCTACAACAAACAGTGAACGCTATGACCAGCGGAACTTAAATTAACGATAGTTGCCACGGCCACTGCTTTTTATGCGGACCAATGGAAATAAAACTTAAATAAACGGTAGTAAAATTTAAAGAAATATAAAAACTGAACTTATTTTAATATTTTTTATCTTGGCCCATAAAATCACGCCAAAGAAAACACGAACTGCTCTCTTGTAAATCATAATGTATCGGACAAGTACGAACAAGCAAACCCCGAGAAACATAAACTTCAGAACCAATATTTAATTTGAAATGTACTTTTTCGAATAAACATATAAACTTTTCGATGTTCCGCTTTGAAAATGGTTAATATTAAGGCAATGTTTTAATTACACTTGCTCGATGTTGCGTGAAGGGGAATAACTGGAAGAGCCGGGAAGTTGTGCCGTCCGACGCATTCAAGGCTCAAGTCTTCGGAACAGCTTTCTCTACGCCTTTCATACGCTAACTCGTCAGCCGGAGCCCGACTTTGTAATAAAACTATCCGCTATTCAGCCTCGCTCAACTTGTACGTACCTATCTAGAAAATAATAACGAGACAAGATTTCTCAGAAAATTGAAAACAACAAGCTCTACCGTAATTTACCTTATTTACGAACTGATTGAGTAAACAGGATAAAACCACATTATTTTTGTAATAGAGCGTATAATTTAGGAATATTTTATGAGGGCTGGAAAACTTTTCCATCATAATATTATACACAACGTCCTGAGGTATGTAAGTAAATAAAAATAACGTCTCCAGTAATTTCCATAATTAATGAATTTACTAATTAAGTTATCTAATAAAGTAGAAGAGATAAAAATACTGATCTATTTTTTATTCGAGCGGTAAGAAATCAGTATAAAAATTTAAGGTTGTTTTATGATAAGTCTTGTAGATATATTTACTTTGACACAAAAAAGTTATGGTCCATTTTCCTTCAGTTTCAATGTTCATATTTTATAGGGAAATAAAAGGCTTAACGCAGATACATCTGTTATCAATAGGAGTCGTATAAAAATATGGTACCATATTTACGATGATGTGACCTTATCATGAAATTCTTTCAAAGAGAATAAAAACACTGACCATGTGAAACGTAGAATAAAAATGTATGAGAAGAACTCGCGAGTTAGTGACTTGTATCCAACAAACTATAATGTGCTCTTCTCTCTAATGTGACTAGTGCCAAAAGGTGGTCACTGTTAATGTCCTACACTTGTATTAAACTCACGCTTACACATTATCACCGTACGCGCCCCGAGCCAAGAACGAAGAAATTTGATATAATTCTCAGCGTAAAAATCATGGCATATAAATAGTCCACTTAAAAATGTTATGTGTCTCTTCGCGTTCGATATAATTAGTACGCCCGAGCACTGAGAAATATCTGGTTGCCAGAAAGCCACCGATTGCTAGAACTTGGCGATGTGCTCCGACTGCCAAACAACACAACACCGTACACACAGACTCATCACAAATCACTCCATTCTCATATTGAGTGATTTATTTACGCGCGTCTTTGTTATTTAATTTTTTTCCGATTTGGAAAATCCTCATTGGATGTCCTCCGTCCTGGGGGGATGGATGGATGGACTAAAAACCACCCCGGTGTTCCATCTCACACCTACGCTGGGGTCCCGGGAACAACTATACTTCCGCAACCTCCGGCTAGTGCCGGCCCGCCTCTGCGGGCCTCGATCTTGGGTTGGGGTTGTCCGCCCTCCGCCGACGCTCGGGGCGTCTGCTACGGAGCGGATGAAATCTCCCTCTCCCTCTCCGCAGCCTCCTTCTGCGAGACGACTGTTTCGCAGAAGGATACCACCGCGTCCTAGGAGTCTTCGCTGCCGACCATAGATTCGACTACGGCCGGCAGCGACAGGTCACTGCGTACTTCTGAGATGAGGACACGGCTTGGCTCCTCCCAAGCGGCACACTCTGCTAGCGTATGTCACGCCGTGTCCTCCAGGCAGTCGACGCAGTGGTGACACCGGGCGCCCGGCTCCCTGTTTATGCGACACAGGGTCTTCTCGAAACAACCATGCCCCGAGAGCACCTGCGTCACCCGAAATAACAGGGACACCACCAACACAACACAGCACAACACCGTACACACAGACTCATCACAAATCACTCCATTTTCATATTGAGTGATTTATTCATGCTCGCTGTCGGCCTGCGCCAACCTCTGCACTAAAACAGCAATAAAATATAAAAGAGATTCGCATGCTAAGGAACCGGCACACAAAGTGATAACGCGACGACGTTATAATTTGGAAAAGAGGGAAACGTGACCAAGTTTTAATTTACTTATGCACAAGTTTGTTCACGTGAACAGAATACAAGTGATTAACATTTATCACCGACATACACAATACCAATTATGTTTCTGCCAGCGTAAGTAGCAGCTATACTGAATATACGACCATCCCCGTAACCACGGTAATACGTGTGTATTAGAATTCTTTACCATCCCCGTGATATTGGGGAATTTGACATAAGCACCTTTAAGTAATTTCCCTCGCGACTGTGATTTCACAAATATATATACCAACCTATGTAAAATACTTAATAGCTATAGAAAACGGACGGGAAAGAATTCTTCCTCGGTGCCGGGCGAATGACACTTGGGTTAACTTTTGCAGGCGTCGGCCGATTCTCCGCTAAAAGTTGATTACGTGCCCAGCATCAACGGACGTTATACCCGCTTCACCGAAAATACGACGCTATGGCGGATTATTGAAATCCTTTGTTAGTGTGACAAAAGACATGCTTGCGTTCAGATTATGCAAATTAGGATGCACATCGATTGAAAACTTAATACGGACCATCGCGAATAAAATGGATGCCAATAAATGCTGACAAAGGTCGCAGAACTATTCGTATATCAAGGGAACACGTTAAGTCATATAATACCCTTGTTAACAAAAAATATGCACGAGGAAAGGGACCGTATTGTCAACATTTACGTTTATTATGGCAATAATAGCAATTTTACTATTATGAACACAGATTTAAACGACAACATACGAAATAACGAGTGGTTTGAATTTATATTAGCATTCTTTGCGTTTAGAATCAATTAAAAGTATCACTGTATTACTCGCAAATATTCCTGAAAACGTTAAACTTTTTTTAAATTTCGATTTTCATGGAACAATTTGTTCGTCATTATACGCTTTCCTCGTTGAAGTTTTTAACAAAGTATCAAACTGGTGATAATTGAAAAACATAAATAAAACAAGGTCAATTTCACACCGTAGGATATTAGATAACCTGCTTGAGTTTTAAATGAGACTAGCGATAATAGGATAAAATGTAGGTTTTTCAATTCTTAAGTTAGGTAGCACATATATTTTAAAATAGTCATTCAATTAAAATGCTGTTTCGCCTGGTTCGCTAATTCAAACAACCCGTAAAAAGTACAAAACGTTTCGTAGTATAAATCTATTTTCAACGTCGACAAGATGGTTTTGAGGGACAGCGCTAATGTCCTAATTACTAAGCAACAAGTACAAAGAAGTTGTGTTACAACGGGGCAGCACAGCGGTTGTATATCTACCAACTTATTTAATTACCGCCAACAGAAGGCGCTGGCTTGTCCTTAAAGCTCAGTTTACACTGGTCGTGTTAGTAATCCAGTAGAGTACTGAACTGAATAACCCAATACGGGGTCGACTTATAAAAGGGTAACGGGAAACGAACAGCAAAGACTAGTTCGTAGTACGCAGTAGATTGTAGTATTGTCTACGTGTCGTGGAAAACTGAAAACTCCAAGCAACAACAAACAACCTTTTTTTTTTCACCAAAAAAAAAGCTTTTTTGTTGTTTTCACCAAAAAAAGAAGCTTTTTTAATTACAATTCTATTGTTACGGAATATAAATGTATGCAAAATTTCAGCTCAATCGAAGACCGGGAACTTGATCAAAAGTAACTTGCGAGCTTTGATTATATACACGCAAACAGCAGCAGATGCCTATACCTCGATTGGTGGCTGTCAAATACTTTGCCTTGCCGAATTCTTTTGCGCAATTAGGCTGCAGAACAAGTAAAACAGCCTTGCTAATATTAACTATTTCCAGTCTGAGTTCGCCCACTGCTGGGCAAAGACCTTCTTTCAATTTCTTTCGATTTCTAATAGAATATCAAATTCTGCTTATATGGAATAATATTAGACAAGTTATGAGCTGAACTTAGGCTACTATCTATTACTCGCCCGATTCTGTATCACTAACTCTCCCAATGTAAACCCGACTTAAGCCCAAGTTCTGTGTAAGCCAAGCCAAGTTATTACTCTTATTACAACTCGATACTTAATTATTCCTTGCCGCTATTGTGTTATGAAGTACTACAGTTATGAACAAAGTAATTGTGCTGGGAGTTTGTTCGAGCGTATTTCTTGTGGGCTTTAGCCGTAGGTCAGTGTTGATTGCTAAATATAATTTACTATTAGGCCAAAGTTAAATTCTCTGGTTCCGCGGTGGTCTTTCAAGAGTTTACGTGGTTCCAGGTGCTGATGGTGATCACCAGGGTGGTTTTAGTGAGGTAAAATTCGACACCCCTGGTTTGTTCCTCAAAAGTCCAGGCGCCTTTTGCAGGCTTCTCCCCGATCACAAAAAGGGACATCTTAAGCGTGTGGCTACTTAAGATTTTATTTGATAAAATTAACCGTTTGGGTATAAAACATTTTGAATATATTGGTACATTGTAATATAGGTATTTGGTCTGTGACGAAATTTTAAATATTTACAAAAAAAAAAAACCTTTTTTTTTCCATGAAGTAGGTTTTTATTACTAAAATTGATCAAAGTTAGCACAGTTCTATGTTGATTCTTAATAATCGTACATAACAGGAAAAATAAATCCAATTCATATAGCTTTCAATTCAATTACATTTTGATTACAGAGAGGAGTTCACTGTATGAGGAAAATAATGAAAACGGAGAGGAAACCAAATTTTCGGAAATAATCAGAGTAGGAAGGGTGACTATCAACGACACCCTTTAAGTTTAAAGTCAATCTGACCGACACTGACCGACGTTGACCGACGCTGACCATCGGCTCTGACAGTCGCCGAACGCTCGTTCATCGATCGAATCGCTCGGCTCAGCGCTGACGGCCGTTTCCCACAAGACAAACTGTTCAGCATTCTTTATCGCATTAGATCGAATGCTGCTCGCTATCCGCTTAGATGAGCAGCTAAAGAGGGAATTGCTGCAATCATCACGGTTGGCATATTGATTAGTAATAGCTGTGTTACAAGTGGACCAAGCTGCCTAATCTATTTAATCTACAGCTACTTTTGGGTATCAATGGATGACTACATCAGTAGTGTATGTATACGTAGCCAATTCATGGTTTTTGAACCAAGGTCTGGTTTTTGAATTGAGTATTTGGAATAAAGAACGTGTCTAACCCAACTTTATAGTCAACATGTTAACAGTTTTTAATGTAGTAGTATTTGACTACCGAAATTCAAGTAGACTTTGAAGTTAAGTTTGTCTACTCAACTTCAAATTCATAATTCAGAATACGAGGGTTTATCTCGGTAGTTGTTGGTTAATCAGCGATGTATTTTTGGGGTTCCGTTCCATAAATGGAAAACTTATAGGATCACTCCGTTGCCAATGTCAGTCTGTCTGTCCGTGTGTCAAGATCTTTTTCTTTGAAATGCCTAGCGGTATCTAGTTGAAATTAATACGGTATATTCAGATATGCAATCACTTGCAGCTGTGAAAAAAACAAACTTCTAAATCAACGCGATAAAAACATAATTATAGCCGTTTATGTCGCATAATATTTGAGAAATCTTAAGGAAATCAAAACAGTACCGGGTACTTCCCGTTGACCTAGAATCATGAAATCTGGCCAGAAGCAATGCCGAAGCAGAAGTACAGGAAAAATCTAAAAACTGTAAATTTGTACCAAAATTAAAAAAAAAAGATTAATAACTTATTTGCGGTTGTTAAACTGACCGCGACCTATATTGATGTATCGGGACAACAGTTTTCAAACGGCATAGTTAATTTTGTCACTTCTTTAGAGCAATGTTCGGTGCTTTTATTGTTTATGAATGTCAGTAATGTTATCTAATTATTTTTGGCGTATGTGCGTGAGTCCGACTCGTACTTGACCTTTTTTTTTTAAACCGGTATTAATATTCCCAGTTGTAAAATTTTAAATTTGGTCATTAAAATTAAAAGTAAATGAACTTTATCTACATATTATTTCCATTCAGAATTCACGCGTGTGCAGCGTTATTTAATTTCGGTTACTCATGAACACTTCACCGCCCGACTGTACACTATTCAAAAAGAATATTTCAGGTAGCATGCAATTCAGACATTTGTGAATGAAGTCGAATATTCAACAAAAACAATGGCTAGATGAAATGAAGCTTGCACTATGATATTACACGTACTTTTGTTCCACAAACAATAGATACGCCGGCGAAATTATGTACGACTTTTATTAAAACGAAATTCATTTTGTATGAAGATTCGGCTCCGGGGATATTGAAATGCCATTGCAAGGAAAATACGGGATTGTTTTCGCTCTGTAAGAGCTAGATTTGACCTCATATTGTAGATCGGGTACCTAGACGTGCGTATTTAGGTAAGCTATCCTGAAATTACTTTACGAAGTTGTCATTCCAGACACTTATTTATTCAATTTAAGCGCACCCTGTCTATTTTGATTCAAAGTTTAAGGTATCTTTTTTTAGAAAATAGAGACTTATTTTTGCTGAAATGTTAAACATTTTTACTGAACGAGAATTTAACTTGGTAACTTGGATTTTTCAAAGACTCGGCTAGTGAATTTGAAATATATGATGACGAGGAATTTAGAGCATTTTATTAAATTCTTGCTTAATCCTGAAAATAAAAAAGTCAAAAAAATTTACAACATAATGCTTAACGAAAAGATTTTTTGGCTAAAAGTAATTGCTAATGGAATTGAGCAGCCTATTATTTTTCTCATGATTTACCTACGATTTACAGGATATAATAAATCGGTCACAAACTGCCCGTCAAAACATTTTGCTACAAACCTACCCGGACCCACCATCAATCCCATAGCGTTAAAGTAATTCCCATTTCCAGCCAGTAATTTATCCGAGTAAATGACTTGTACGAATCAGCGCACTATGCTATTCATATACATGTTGCTTCATTTCGATATGCCCGCTGTTGACCCGTAAATCAAATCGGCGGTTGTACACTCCGAGAAATCAAAAAATATGTGCAATAAAGATACCGCGGCATTAGAGTACCGACGGGAATCACTTCTGTTACTACTGCGTGGCGCTCGAGTGTGAACCCAGCTTTTTATTTTTTATGGAGCATTAGGCTTTATATCAAGTACATATTGTTGTTGACTGTTTTCCGTTTTGTGTGTCTTGACAGTCGTATAAGAGTTATAACAATTTTACATACGATACCAATGTATGTAGTTAAAGTCGTGACAATCTAGGAAGTCGGCTTTGACAGCTATAAAATCTATATATATATAAAAAGCGGCCAATTGCGAGTCGGACTCGCGCACGAAGGTCTCCGTACCATTTTTACAAAAAAATGGCAAAAAAATCACGTTTGTTGTATGGGAGCCCCACTCAAATATTTAATTTATTCTGTTTTTAGTATTTGTTGTTATAGCGGCAACAGAAATACACTATCTGTGAAAATTTCAACTGTCTAGCTATCACGGTTCACGAGATTACAGCCTGGTGACAGACAGACAGATAGACCGCGGAGTCTCAGTAATAGGGACCCGTTTTTACCCTTTTGGTACGGAACCCTAAAAATGAATCACTATTTCCCTTGGTTACGGAAACACGCCTGAATCGGCTGGACCGATTTTGCTTATTCTTTTATTGTTGTGTTTGTTATTGTTAGAAGCTTTTATGAAAAAAAATGCAGGAAAAATAAACCAAACTTACATAGGTAGGGTAGGTATGTAGGTAGGGTGGGTAGGGTAGGTTAGGTAGGGTAGGGTAGGTTAGGTAGGGTGGGTGGGGTAGGTAGGGTTGGTATGGTAGGTAGGGTAGGGTGTAAAATTAGAAACGTTATCGAACTTCTTAGATTGTCACGATAAGTGGGAAATAACAAGTGATGTTTATTATGATACACTAAAATTAGTGTCACCTTACCTTTTAGTTGGTGCATACAAGACACCAGGCATATTTCTAAAAGATGACAGAATCGCAGAAGCGATAATTAATATTGGTTTCTCTCGCGTTCCTAATATTGGAAATGTGAAAATATGTATGTTTGTAAATCAATCACGCCTCCATGACTGAAAGGGTTTTGGTTGGGAACATGAATTACACAATGACCTGGATAGGGACATAGGATATTTTTTATCTAGGTGAATTTTTCTCGTGAGATAATCTTCACAAAGGCGAAGCTGCTGGAAAATGCTATTTGGTTCCTGTATTCAGCAGAGTTGACGTTTACCTCCCAGAAGCCCTCTTACAAACGGAATTGTAATTTTCCCCCCAATAGAGGCGTTCCTTTCACCGGTATTTAAACGATACAGACAGGTGTTAACTGTGGATAACGAACGATGCGACGAGCACACATCTGGTGCCAGCCATCCGTCTGGATTCTGGATGACTGATTTTAACGACGACACTCCGTGGTACACTGGTTTACGAACTTATACACTGAAATCGAAGGAGTTCACACACGTAGTATATAGCCAAGGAAAATAAGATTATTCATCCTCTTCTTCTTCATCTTTTCAAAACATAGGTATCAAGAATTCATGCAAAAGGAAAAATACATCACCTGTTTGTTGAATAAGTTCAAGCTAACAAAAATATACTGAACAGCAGATTTTTTAACTGGCAGTTTTTAATATAACGTGGTGATTGGTACGAGAAAAGAGAGACTTATGCTCAGCAGTGGGCGAAGTCGGGCTGTGGATGATGATGATGGCGGTAGAATCCCAAAAACAATGAAAAGCAAATTGGGTAGTTTACTCTCGGTTTTCGTCAAAATAAATATCTTGTAAGAAAATTATTTACTTTCGCACTATGTATATTTTCTCAGTAAATTCTCCTCTATTGTGCTTATAGCACACAACTTCCTGATACACACAAACAACAAACCGATTGTTACATCACCAATACGAGATACGAGTATTTGTTACCATAATTGAATAAACTTATTCCCAGAAACTCTTTTCAAACAAACCGATCGGCCATATTAACGTAATGGTCGAGACACCAAATCAAATCGTGCTTCTCGGAAGATTGTTCATTCGAGGAAACGCTCACATTACAATTATACTAAGATAACCTTTTAAAAAACAAGCTTACTCTTATTCCTCTCAGCAATCCCTTTCTTGTGATTCCCATATCATGTGGTGCTTCCATCTTTGGGAGTCCGCCATGTTGGATTTAGAATAATAAATAAAACTTAGGCACGGGGTCCCTGCTAGCGCTACACGCACAAAGAAAATTTGGTTCAAATAAATATCACTAGATGGCGCGATATGCATCGATTTGTTATTAAAATGACGACACGGTTGGCGTAGTGGTTGAGCGATCGGCTGCTGCTCTGCGTGTCGCGGATTCGATTCCCACACGGACCAAATATTTGTATGGCCTACAGATAGTTTTTCCGGATCTGGCTGTCTTGTTTAAGAGAGTTTAAATGTTTGTAAACGCAACCACGGTACAGGAAGAATTTGCTAGAATGGGCAAAATAAAAAAAAAAACAAAATTGTGTGTTAAATTAATATTTACTAGAATTGATCATAAAAAAAAAATTGTATGTTCTTGGTAAACCAAATCTCTTAACCACAAAATTATGGAATATTAGACTCTTAATTAACATTTTAAATATTATTTGAACGGATCATTTCAAATTGATTCCAATAAATGTCGCGGTTTTATGTTTCTGAGACATGCCACTCGATTTTTTAAAGTTGTATTGCAATATATTTAGGTGCAATGACTCTATAAAAACGTGCAAAAAATACTATAAATAAAATCGTCACAGTATTTAAAGAAAAAATTGCCGCGAACCGAGAAAAGGCTTTCTCGGTTCTCTTTTTCTTGCGGCTAACCTAACCTAACACCATCTATAGCCGTGGAACGGAACCGGACGCGATCGAAGTTCTAATAAAAATATGCAGTATAATCACACGAAAAACGCTAGTTACGTCGCACGGTTTTATGAATGGGATGAGGCATCTGTATGCTAGTATTATATTATCTGTGACTTAGGTAACCGTGAATTGTCATCCAAACCAAACTCGTGTGCAAAATTTTAGCTGAATCGGTTCAGTGAATCTGTTTTAATACTAGGTTGCAAGATTTGACCCATTAGTTTTAAGTAACGTTCGTTTAAGTATTAATTTCATAAAAACAAGCTTTTTGCTAACCGTAAAATTTCAGTTCAATCCATCGGTAATAATTGTTTTATAATACAATTGCAAGATTAGATCATAACCCCTACTAACTTACTAACAAAGCAATTTAGACAAAAGCTTGTGAAGCCATAATGATTGAAGAGCGAGAAAACACGCCAACAACAAAATCAAATGCAAATCGTGGATACTCGTATATTGACGTCATCATTCCCAGAAATATGGGGACACCGCAAACAATGAGTTGAAAAATCTGGAAAAACGTAGTGTCACGTGGAGCCGTGTTGTCGTGACAGAAAAAGCCCTCCATCAATCTGCGGGAAGCTATTTCCTAACGCTCCCGTCCCATCGGCGTCCTTTCATATCACGCTATAGCTTGGCATTTCAGATATTGGTGAACGTATTACGAGTACATATTCCGTCTACATTTTTTCGGAGCTCGGGTCGCAGAGGCGTTTTTCCTCTAATACAGAGTAATGTGGATCGTAATGTTGTTCTTGTGTGTGAGGTGAGAAATATTTCGAAGAATTTGCTAAGTTGGTAATGTTTTGTTGATGACATTAAAAAAAAAAAAATTGGGTTTCTTTTTATCTTAAGAACATCTGTTTTATGACCAGTTTCTTAATTGAGTAGGTATTAAACGTTAAAACTTGTCAAGTGTTTAATACCAAAGTTTGACCGTTATCAGTCTATAATAGATTTTGACAAATACTCAACTTTAAATTCTGAGGGCCCTAGACAAGTAATATATCAGACTGTCTACGGTCTGCCTTCGTAGGATTCTGCAGTTTTTTAGTCACATTGCCAGGAAGGATGGTCACAACCTCGAACAGCTGATGGTTACTGGCAAGATCGAAGGGAAACGTCCGAGAGGTCGAACTGCAATCAGATGGTCAGACCAAGTCCGCACATCGTTAAATACCACGCTGCATGATGCTCTACATGACGCCAAAGACAGAAGCAGATGGCGCAAATTGATGAAGGAGAAGTTGTTTCCACGAAGACCAGGGAAACACGACCCTCATTAATAAGGAACACGATGCGAGGAGGAGACAAGTGGCATTCTATCATCACATTATGTCACTATAAAACTGCTTTACGTCCTTCACGTCACAGTCACAGGCCCAATTGAAATCCAGCGTCGGGCACCAGTTGCGCGACATTTTGCTGAACTGGTCCTATTTGGCGCACTGGGCCCGCGTGGTAGATTACGGCCCATTCCCTCTCACAGAAAGGAGGCCTGTGTCTCAGCAGTGGGAAAATTAAAAGGCTGATGATGATGATGATGATGAAGAAGTATCGAATTTCCATCTCTACCTACCAGTTACTCTAGCCCTATACACAAAACCAATAGTTAGACCAGTCAATCGCCTCGTCGCTTAACCCGTTACTTATTGGAAAAAAAAACTAAAAATGTCTGTATGTAAAGGCTCGCTTCAGATTGCATCTTCATACATAAGTAATACAGGAATAATTGGCATTTGACGACCCTAATGGCGCAGTGTCGACCTTTGGTCAGGAACGTCAGGGTCACGGGTCATGGGTTCGATGCTTGCCTATTGTCATTGTTGTTTTGAATCTGTATGTGGCATTTGGGTGCCTATATAATGGGGTCTGTAATAATAGAAGAGCTAGACTGTGACATAATATAATGATACATATTGGCAATGTATACGACACTGATGTTAACAATATGTATTCACAGTAATAATTTCCGTAGCCTATTTGAGATTGTTCACAATCTGATCGCGGTCTCATTCTGCCACCATTTTATAAGGTAAACCGTTAGGCTGTTTTCGCATAAACTTTTCGGATCTGTAACTTTTAAAAAGGTCCAAATAGAAATACCAATATTTCTCTAGGACGGGTATTAGGTACCTAAAACTATTTTATTTTCTAACCGATAATCTGTGTTAAGCTGTGCACTCTGAGCAGTCATCCTCGCTACTTTCTGTTTGATCACGTAAACTAAATAAACTATTCTCACATAGCACGAAGAAACATTGAAAATCCCTGAAAAATCAATCGTGTCACGCCATTCTCGTACTATAAAGCACAGCGAACAATCACAATAAATACAAACATTGTGTAACAAAACGGAAACTAAAAATAGATCGGCGGCGCGTATCGAAACATTAAAATATTTATATACGGTAGGAACATGGCGTCTCGTCGAATGTAAAGTAAACACAGAGTACGGAACGTGATATCATGATGTCCTAGAACCAAAAATTTGAAGACATGTGACATTCACCAACCCGCACTGGGCCCGCGTGGTGGATTAAGGCCCATTACCTCTCTCACAGAGAGGATGCCTGTGTCCTAGCAATGGGAACATTATAATGCTGATGATGACGGAACGTGACTAGAGACGCCATTGTTAATAATATTTAGAAAAACATATAGAACAAGTTTCGGCTGTCATAGCCTTAGGATTATTCTTAGTCAGTTTGAAGGACCTCCACTCTACTCGATCGCCTGAACAACGGAAAATACATTCGATAATTGTCAATAAATATGAAGCTGTAACTGTCAATTAGGTAGAGGTGCAGTCAAGTTGGAGGAGATGACCTGGAATATAGTCAGAATTGTCACGGTATTTTGGTTTCTGTGAGTAAACGGCGACATTCACTGACAAGTTTGGTTTGTATGGAAAAATGTTTACAATGACGTCTATGGTAGTTTCAGTGCTCTGTGGATTTAAAGCATGTCCATTTGTCTGTTTGTTACGATACGGACATCTGAACTGTTATTGTAGGTAGGATTTATTTTACTGGTCAATATTGATTTAAACCCTTGCTACACAGTGTCCCGTTGCTACGACAAAGGGCCGGTCGAAACAACCACCCGACTATATTTATGGGGTATTAAAAATCATATAATTCACCTCTTTTCCTTTCACAGTCAGATACAGTATAATTAAGCTGTTTGACATATTTACTTACAAATATATATATTATTCTATATACTGAACGCAACTCTAGTTAGTCTGTTCAGTTCTGCGCCACATCTCTGGTGCGCTGACGGCGCCCTCTCTATTTTTGTATGTCACACGCTAATGGAGGTATTTTACTAACGCTCTAATATTTGTAAGCATTTTGCGAATATTACTAAACAATCTCTATTATTTATCAAAATAATATCAATATTAAATGCCTGGTATAAAAGTGAAAAAGAATTTTTTAATATAAGTTTTTCACGCGGCCCCGGTCCCGTGGCCCACAGGAACCATATTTTTTGCATGCGGAATAAAAATACCATGCAGCACTCAGCGATAGTGCAGCTTTTTATCAATGAAATAAGCAGTGATTTTAGAAACAAACAATTCTAACCTCCTTATTGTAGCGGCACCAAAGCCGCAACTTACGAACTAATGAGATGACGTCACACAAATCCTGCATCGCGCAACCAAAGTTTTCGGCGCGATTTGAACATATACAACAGTCCGATAATAACCGTTGGGCAGTTGCCCGGACCAGACACAACACCCATCTGATCGGAGGATCCTCCCTTTTCTATGGAGCTTTGTGGAACTTTACACCCTCTTCCACCTGCCCCCAAACCAATAATCTCAAACCTATCAGTTTAGACTAAAGCAGTCGCAAGCGCATCTATGGAACTAAATGAATCAATCGTCATCCTTTATCGTCGATGTGCGAGCATCTAATGACGGGTAATTTAATGACAAACTAGGAGAGTATCAAACCATGCAATTTAGTAAAAATTTATATATTTTACTAATTAATTTTACTGTTATAAAAGTTGCAGTTTCTTTTTTTAAATAATACAGTCCCATTACCTAATCAAATCAAATCAAATCAAATATTTTATTTACAAATAAGTATTTACAACACTATAATTGAAACCCTGACTAATGCTTTCACATAGCTTATAACATCCTAAGATGGCAAAAAAATCAAAGCATTTTCTTCGCAACTCTATCCGCAGTCCCACCCGCATTGACCCAGGTTACAATCCAGATTGATAACATGTTGTCTATGTGACTTAACTTTATGGTCATATTCGTTTGCCACGGCCACACTGAGGTGTCCGGGCCACACTGAGGTGTGTAATATATGGGGCAAAAATGACGTAACGGAGATCGATGGGGACGTATGTGGATGTAGTGCGGGTGTCAATGACGGTAGAGGGAAGATAATGGCGGTAAAAAAAAACTGAGCTTGGCTGCTAAGGCTATGATGAGTCGTGCGGTCGATTACCTTTTATCCTATGAGTGATATTTGTCAATCAATCACTCCTCAACGGCTAAATGGATTTGGGTCAAACTTGGGACTGGTAAATCATGATTTAGATTAGGACATAAGATACTTTTTATACCAGTACTAGCACTCCGCCCGCGACTTCGTTCGCGTGATTTACAGATTTTCTTATGTGCAGTTAGTGAAGTCGAACAAAAATAAGCTATCGTTAAATCAATAAAAAATGGGGTCTAGATATCTAGGGTTTATAAGTCTGGGACGATTTGTTATTTGATTTAAATAATAATGAATTTTAGGTAACCGCCACAAAAGTAAAATCCTTCCCTAAAAACTTAATAACCAACTTTTGTCCCGTTAAGCGTCGAGTTTTTAACAGTCCAAATATTATGTTACTCACTCTTTTCTTTTCTTTTTTCTATTTCTCCACTCACAACTCCAGATAGGGTTACCTATCTGGAGTTGTAAAAACCGTATTATGTCAATTTTGATTTTTTACTCTATCCCCAAGCATTAAGATGTTTCATACAAACAAATTCCCCCCTTTTCACCCCTTATGCAGTGGACGTTTTTTGGCTGAAATGATGAACATGATGATGATGGTGTAAGGTTGAATAGTCCAAAATTGCCTCTTAGTGCTCTCCTAGACGAAACACTATGCATTAAGATTCTTAGCAAACTTTAACACCCATCGTATTTTGGGGGAAGTTTCGAATATCTAATAATGACAACCTTTATTGTTTACTTAATTTGGTATTTATGTCAAGTTTCAAATTTATTAACCCAAGAAATAAGATTCTTCAAAAAAACCTAAACACTCATCTTTTGAGGGTAGTTTCGCAAAACTAATAGTGGCGACCTTTATCATTTACTTAGTTTAATTTTTATGCCAATTGTCAAGTATTTTGGCTGAAGTAAGTAGATTTTGCATATAAACTTTCAACCCCTTTTGCACAAATTTCCAAAAATCCTTTCTTATCGGATGCCTACGTCATAGAAAGAACACACATGTTTAAATGTACCTTATTTGAAAAAAACAATAACTAAAAAGAGTTTGAAAAAAAAAACCCGACTGCTTGAAAAGCGAACCAAAAAGACGTAAACAAGAAAAAAATCATGCTGTGCAGTCGGAGGATACATCTGGTTTTGATCAGCCAGCTCGCGAATATATTCACCGTTAGTTTGCTTTTTAAGCAGTCGGGTTTTTTGATTTTATTAATTTTGTTTAATTGAACGATGCCTAGACATTTGGATTCGTTTCGCTTAGTTCCTTGAGCTACATTTTAGCCTAATAAATTTGTGTCTACTGCAAGATAAGCAAGTATTATGCTTTTTCTCATACAGAGAAAAATCGAGAACTGATCAATACATCAGAGTAAAATGAGTGTCTTTCTTTACAGTAAGTCAGTTTAGGTGTCATAGTATGTTTAAGAAGTTAAAAAACTTCACTCATCAGTTTTTGCTTGTTTTTTTTACAAAACTTTGAATGGTCTCCTACGAATTCAATTAATTATTGTTAGTAATACCTCTACCTAGTTGTAAGTAATTTATGCGGCCTATCCAAACGTCCTTTCTTTGGTATTGTTCATCGAATAGTTGAGCTTCTTAAATTCTGTTGAAGGTTGAATTGCACGGTTATTGATAAATGCGTGCACTGACTGGATAGGTCCACTCTATCTGTCTGGAAAACACCATTTAAAACACAATCTACATGGTCTTCGCACGATCTGAGCAAGATTATGTATGGACTTTAATAGAGACTGTGACCTCTGAGTTTGTTTCGGCCTTTCTTCTCAGAGTAGTCAGATAGAAAAAGCCGACCTCATCTGGTTTAAAAAAATATTATTGACGTGTAAAAGCGTTTATACAAACCAACTTACAAAAATAAAATCATTTATCATTTACTACCTTTCACTGCATAATACATAACGCTGCAGATTATATAATTAAAAATATAAACAATAAATTATTGTGTCGGTTTCGTTTCCCATAAATATTTAACTAAAGATTAATGAATACTGAATGAAAGTAGCGGGGCGTGCATTGTGGTATACACCGCATACATAGTAATAACACAATGTATAATATTTGTATGTACGTAACCTGCAAACCGGCAGTGACGTCACATCCCGGCGCCAACCCCACATTATGATACCGAAGTTTATACAACAGCGTGAATAAATACGAGTCACAATCGGAATATACAAGTTGGTATTATAAAATGAACTGAGTTCTATGTAGTACCAAACTATAGTTAATCTATGTTGGTAAAGATAATTATGAGTTGGATTCTTTGTTAAGCTAAGGGCCGATCTCCGATTTAAGTATTTGAGGTTAAGAATGAGTTGAGTATTTGTCAAACTATACTTTAGTCTGAAAACCTGTCAAAATTTGACACTAAAGTAAGATTTGATACGTACGTCACGTAACGTAACCTCAAATACTTAAATTAGAAACCGGCCATAGGTGACAAAAGACTTGCATAATTTGCACCTGCCATGTTCTGTCTTTTCACTAACCTAATGTCGACGAGTAGAAAATGCCTAACAAACCATTAAATCCGACTTTGCATAGAATTTTCTACATGTGCTGTGCATAATTTATTTAATACTTCATGCACACAAACGTACAGACTTGCATAATTGGCCCCTGTCATGTTCTGTCTTTTCACTACCCTAATTTCGACTAGTAGAATATGCCTAAGAAACCAATAAATCCGACGTTGCATTGCATTTTTTACATGTGCTGTGCATAATTTATTTATTTATTTAATACTTCATGCACACAAACAGAGGTGGACTTAATGCCTTAGGCATTTTCTACCAGTCGACCTTTGGGTGATGCAGAGACAGATAGCTAATAAATAATGTTTTATAATGTTAAAAAAACATACGTAATGCATGCATAATGTGTTCAATAAATAAATAACAATTTATTGTTTCTTAGTGTTGCACTGTATCGTTAGTATCGTGGAGCTCTTGGCTAAATACAAACAGCCGCACGGTTCAATCTTCAAGGTTAAGCAATGCTTGTCGAGGTCGGTCCGTGGATGGGTGACCATCTTTACAAAGCGAGTTTCTTCCGTGCCTCAGAAAGCACGTTAAGCCGTTGGTCCCGGCTGTCATTTGAAAATCTTTGACAGTCGTTACGGGTAGTCAGAAGCCTGAGATCTCACACCAGTCTAGAATATCGTGTTACTCAGTTACTGGGTAGTGGAGGTCAGATAGGCAGTCGATCCATGTAAAATACTGGTACTCAGCTGAATCCGGTTGGACTGGAAGCCGACTTCAAAATAGTTTGGAAAAGGCTAGGCAGATTGATTAATTTATCGTTGGTGGTCGTGTTACTACTGTATCCAATATGAGTCCTGAATTCGATTCCATGGCCGGTCAAAGTGTTATTAGTGTTTTCCACTGAAATTTCTGTAATACTGTCCGCACCTGAAGTCTGGATTTGTCGCCGGTTGATGGCAATATGTTCGCCAACTGTTTCATGGGAGTTACATAACTGACGAAATGTGGGAGAACCTTTCCCCCCTTCCCAATCTTCGGGCATACAGGCGCGATGTTATGTTATACAAAGTCAAATTCTTTATTTCACTAATCAGCACTTTTGTTATGGAGAAGAACGGACAAGAAACTCCACACGTACTCTTTTAAAAAAAAAGTGTTTATAATATTTACATACATACATTAATTCATATACGTTAGTAGGATACAACCATACTAACACTACTATAATACGTATATGTATATAGTATTACAAGCACTAACAATTAAATTCATTAATTTGATAAATAGGAACATGGTTCTCACATACTTACAAATATTGCAAACATAGGTAAATTACCTAATTCAACAACAACAGAACAGTGCGTGAGTTAATTTCTTAAACAAAACGGCGCGGATCGCGGTGCTCAATCGCGATTAAATTGTGCACTGAAATTAATGAATGCTGAGGGCAGGCGCGCCCTCACGCGTGTATTTCGCGAATTTTTACTTACGCCAACGTGCATAACTGCATACAATACTTCGCGTGATTCTTTCATATGCTGGAAATAATATTAAAGAATAATTATTCACGTATTAAGTAGAGTAGAATTTAAATCACGGCTATGCTCATGTTTCCCTCAAACATTTACGATATGATTGTTCATCCGAATTCGAATACATTAAATAATTAAATTTAATAATGTTCATATGTTTTTGACAACCCTTGCATATTTGCGACAGATAGCGTAAGTGCCTACACGGGCGGCGGTGTCGTACGACATCAAAGGCGTTTTCCAACTGATGATTGTTAAACTGTGCTATTACCATCAACCACGAGTAAAAGCAAGAATTTTCCCATTTTTCATAAACCACACTATTGAAAATAATTCACCCTAAAATTGATATCGTAGCATAGGGGCACGTATCGGCATAGACGTGACTGACGTGGAACTAGAAATCGTTAACAGGCAAAAACTTCGCGGTACATTGAAAAAAAAGCACTACTGGCCGATAAACCTGAACCATTCGTTTTTTGAATAAGTTCACAAACGACCCGTACGAGTAACCATCCGTTATCTGCATTGTACCTGATTTTCTGACTTCGGTACAGCCACTAAGAGAGATTGGTATGCAGGCATTATTGCACTAAGCAGGCACTATGGGGGAAACAATTATTACATAGCTACTACCGTGGTGAATTTATGTTGTTTTTTTAATCATCTGCTGTTTTCTTTATTCAAATCGTTTTCTACAGGTTTCTCCGGGTTTAACTAAATCTCGCCACTTTGCTTGTGGTAAACAACTGTTGCAATAGTTGGGCATAGAGTAACAGTTTCGTCCCAATAAATTGATATCTTTTTTAACCACAGCTTGAAACATTGTCATCATATGCTTCATATCAATACGAGAATACCTAAAAGACTACACAGGTAACTTGTCATTATTGTATTTTAACAACTTTTTAGAAACATATGACCTATTCAGATTAGTGGCCATCAGTTATAGTGTGTCAGCTAGGCTACCTGCACGAAGACATTTGAATGTTTAAGTGTAAACAGCTAACTAACTATTTGGCAACATTCTAATTTCTTCTTGGTGGTAGCTTAGCTCGGGTTGGTGTCTATAACGCATATACCTGCAAACCTATCCCTATTGTTGACTGTACACTATATCAGCCTATGTCCATGGGCTATTTCCAGAATACGTGCATTAAATAATTTGAGGTCAGACTTCGAATCCCAGTACTGACAAAGTTTAATTGGGTTTTGGTATTGGCAATCGGTAACAGTCTCAGAGTTGGAGATATGCTTGTAAATGAGGATATGCTCTCTAGGGGTATACCGTCATCAATGGGGTTTGAAGAACAAATTATATCTCTGTCTATTCTTTAAGGGATTACTTTCGTGAAGGTGGTGATAAAATTAAACCATCTTCTTATTAATATTGTTAAAAAAGGTGAAAGTTTGTGAGGATACGTTGCAGTAATATAGCTTATACATCAGAATTAGCACTCCGGCCGCGACTTCGTTCGCGCGATTACGTATTTCATCCTACAGATGACTTTATTATGTGCAGTAAGTGAAGGCGATCAAAAAAAAGCTATTGTAAAATCATAAAAAATGGGGTATCGTAGATATCTAGGGTTTATTGTTTTTTTTATTGCAATTTTACCTATGTTTGCAATATTTGTAAGTATGTGAGAACCATGTTCCTATTTATTAAATTAATGAATTTACCTGTTAATACTTTTAATACTTTATACCTGTGCGTAGTATAGTGTGTAGTGCTATTCTGGGTGCATCGTAAATGTAAATATAGTAAAACACCATTTTTTTTTAAAAGAGTAATTTTGGAATTTCTTGTGCGTTCTTATTCATAACGAATGTAAATACAGAAATAGTATTATTTTGTGATGACATTGGAAAGGATTTAGGCCACTTACAATTTAGGGTTGACAAATAGATATCCAGGACACTCAATAATGAACTACTGTATGCCTGGTTGTTCTTTATTTGACATAATGAAAAAAGTTATAAAATGCAATTTTAACCAGGTTACCACATTATTAATATTTATTGGTAATAGGGGTAATGTAAACAAAGGAGAATTACTCCAACATTATGGAACTTTGTGCAACCTTAGTTTTAAAAAAATTGTGATGTTCACATTCCCATACAGCCAAAGTTTGCCACAGGAAGAAAACAATCTTAGATATGAATTGAATAGGACATTACATAATTTAACATATAGTAGTAATTTATTCCATTTAATTGACACTAACAATTATGTTGGTAATCACAGGTTTTCTTGCAATGACAAGAATATTTACTTTTTAAAGTATTATATTATTTTATTTTAATTATTGTGAATGTGAAGACTATGTGGATCATTCTTTTTTTTTTTAGTTTTAATTTAAATGTATCTTAGTTTTAAATCATGGTCTGGCAGTTTGAGTAGTTTATGCGGTCTACCCGAATGTCCTTTCTTTGGTATTGTTCGTCGAATCGTTGAGCTCCTTAAATTCTGAGTTGAGCTGCTCGGTTATTGACAAATGCGTGCACTGACTGGACAGGTCCACTCAATCTGGCTGGTTCTTTCCCCAAAAGACCATTTCAGACATCAGTCTACATGCTCTTCACATGATCTAATCAAGATTTTGTCTGGACTTTAAAAGAGACTGTGACCTCTGAGTTTGTTTCGGCCTTTCTTCTCAGAGTAGTCAGATAGGAAACGCCGACCTCATCTAGTTTTAAAAATATGTTCGACATGTAAAAGTGTTTGTACAAACCAACTTACAGAAATAAATTTATTTATCATTTAATAAGCTCATTTTCCGAATGCACGGTAGAATAAATTTTTATTACTTGTAAATTTTAATTTTTATTGTTTGACGTTCAAAAGTGCTGCCTATTGGCTAGTTGAATAAATTTATTTGACTTTGGGACGATTCATTATTTAATTTAAAGAATAATAAATTATAGGTTACGCCCCCTTTTTGCCCCGTTGAGGATCTACTTTTTTTTCATCTTAAATATTATGTGAGTAACTCTTTTATTCTTTTTTATGTTAGTCAGATCGCGCAGTAAGATTCCTAAAAAAACTTTAACACCCCTTAACCCTATCTACAGTTTTAAAAGTCAATTTTGATTGATGAGACTCACCTCGCTGGAATGCGACTCCTCTCCTGCTTCCCCACGTAGCGCTCCGCGTTCGATTTCATTAGTGATAGCATATTTGTACGTTCCATCAGAATGACGTCACATCCCCAGATGCACAGTTAAGTCAGTTGGCTCGGGTTGTAATGTACGTAACAGAGCTACAGCGGTGGTTTTCAAATGATAGCTTAACATCAAAAGATAAGCTGGTATCTACGTACAGATATTGAATCCGTATTTAGATTTCTTTTCATTAGTATTTCTTTATCTACCTGTCTAATTAGTTGAATCTCCTTTTCATCAATACGATGAATACACTCAATCTCTATAGAACGTTACATATGGGAATGTATTTACAGACGTATATTTGATATATACGAAGTTATGATGTAACAAGGTATTCAAAGAGCCCTCGAAAACCCGAACACATCTACCCGATATGAATGTGACTAAAGACTCTCACACAAACCTAGACCCTTTACACAAATACTAAGATCTAGGTTTATGTGTATGTATAAGCAAAAGGTATAAATATTTAATAACTTCTAGGTTCGTAATATAAATTAATTCTCTTTGACTCTAACCCCGTAATATAACTTAAACATATTTGTTTGTTATAATATTCAAGGCTGTTTAAATATCAAATATAATATTTAAGCTTTGATGTCTATATCAACAAGGATATTTACTTTTATAATCTTGCGTTATTACATACATAGTATGAATTACTCACGAAATTCTTTTTTCAATATATTTTTCAAGGATGGAAATGAAACTTATTTTATTATTCAGCAGATATTTTTGTTTTCGAGTTATTTTAACTGTTACTTAACCTACGTTCCTTTGAAATTGAACTGAATGGAAATATATGTATTCCTTCAAAATATAGAAAATTTTATATATCATATTAGACATCAAAGCAAACTTCTCATAGAACTTGAAGGTATTTCGAATTAAAATCTCTGTCGCAATATGTTAATCTACGAGTTTGAAATGAATTGCTACGCCGTAGGCTCGCAGCGGCTACGGCGTGGCGTCGTAGCACCATTCTACACGCATGGCTTACGAAGCGCGCCTACCGGAACACGGCTCAAAGGCCATGGCTTCAGGCCCGCCTGCCTTTTGTCGCGGCGACGTGAGATGGCTAATTACAAACGACGTGTGTTTGCCCTCACCCTGATTACCTGCCGTGAGCCGTATTGTCCCAGCGAGACCATATGCACGACCTGTACTACTGACAATACCGAGCCGAAATACCTCTGCAATAATACCCAAACTTTTGTAGTGGTTACTCTAACATATACGTTACATTGTATTATATCTACATAAATAGTAACACTCATGATAGTCGAACAATACAATGATCAGATAAGTTACGAAGAGAGAAATGGAAGTAAATGGCACGTTGAAGACGAAAAACATCGATATTTAAGTGCGAGGAACGAAATAAATTGAAAGAAAGCCAACAATACTTTTATAAAATGACATATAAATTTTATAAGTTGGTTTTTGAGAAGGTTTTTACACGTCACTGTACTATAGGACTAATAATAACGTATCCTCGTTAAAACTAAAGTTATGAATCCCTATATACATAAATAACAAGTATTGTTTGCGGGTGCATATATTTCAAGTGACGCCGACGTACCTATATATTATGTTATGTGTAGGTATAATAATAAACGGTATAAAAATAATGTGCTTCTGTTGTCACCACAAAAAAAGCCCGACAATATATGTAATTGCATATTTCACTACAATGGCAGGAACAGCAGTGCTCTCGAATAGGTCACGACTCGCTTCTAATGGTTAGCGAGGAAGCGCGCGGCCACTGCCTCTCAATACTGAATAAAAGCGAACTTACGCTCAAGAAGTGCCTCGTTATATCTCGATAGTCCTTAAGAATAGTAACATAAGGTTGGTTACTGTGTGTTATATACTTACCCGTGTTAAGGTGACGTTTGTGTCGTATTCACACGCACGCATCACACATTGTGTGCGTGCGAGAAGAATGATTCCTGCCCGAGGCTTTTCTCCACAATAATGAGTCAGTTAACGTATTGTCCCGTGGGCGCCATCTCGTCCAAATTACGAAGCCATTGTTACTGAGATATTGTTCGTCACCTCGTGAATATGTGCGAAAGGAAATGAAACTGTTCCCTTGTGCCAGTCACCGTTTGTTGGCTTCCCCGCGCCGACACTCCCCGCTATATTTCCATTTCAGAGATCCGCTAAATGAGACTGCCACCATGTGCGATGATATACCATTGTATACTAATACGTGAAGCTTAGCGAATACGGGTTACACTACATTATTAATTAGCTTTTGTGTTGTTAAGACTACGGTAATTGTGAGGCGAATAATTTTGAAATAAAATTATATACGGTGGCTTTTCGTAACAGATGGTAGATACCTTATTAGAGTCGTCAGAAACATGTTTGTAATTAAAATATCCAGGCAAAAATTTACATTTTGGCCTTTTTAAGATTTTAAGAGGAAACAATTATAAAATATTAATTTCTGTTTGTGAAAACTAAAAAGTAAAACGATAATGCCAAAAATAAACACAATGGAACATTTATTCGCTATGCATTTAAATTCCGGGAAATGGATACTAGCAACCTAACAGTATTGGGATTCTCCTAACAGTACCTTCTTCTTCAGTTCTTACTTTGTATTTTATTGCGGGGGCCGATTTTCTTTTTCCAGACCCATCGTTTGGTTTATCTAAATAAAGGGTTTTAAGAGGATAATTCAAAAATATATAGCACATATATGTTTAAAAGTAAAAAAATTCGAAACAAATATTAACTTAAAAGTTATATATAAAAAAGTTTTATAAAATAAATCAGAAACCCGACTGCTTAAGAAGCGAACTAAATCTAGTTTTTGTCAGCCAGCTCGCGATTATGTGTATCCTCCGACTTCACAGCATGATTTTCTTCTTATTTATGTCTTTTTATTTCGCTTAGTACAAATTTTAACTTCTTTTTCTGTTTAGTACAAATCTAAATTTCTTCATTCGGTCTGCTTCCAGTCTAACCGGATGCAGCCGAGTACCAGTATTTTACGTTGATCGACTGCCTATCTGTGGGCTGAGTGCGAGTTTTTATTCGTGCTCGATCGCGTTAATGCAAACGTCAATTTGTATTGAATGTGGATAAGCGCTGTCTAGTGACAGTAAGCGAAACCTTTATTTTATGTATACAAATTGACATAAGAAAACATTTACGTTAACGCGATCGAGTATGTTAAAAAACTTGCAGGAAGACCTCAGAGGCCTTAGTGCGAGTTTTTACTCACGCTTACTCGTGATAAGGTAAACGATCTCTTATGTCAAAATGTATACAAAAAAGTGGTTTCTCCTTACCGACACCAGACGGCGCTTATCCAGTTTCAATACAAAATGATTTTTACGTTAACGCGATTGAGCGTGAGTAAAAACTCGCACTAAGGCCTCTGGTCACCACAACCCAGTAGCTGCGTAACACGGTACCCTGTGGTACGACTAGTGTCAGATTTTATAATCGACTTTCAAAGATCTGCAAATAACAGGACCACCGGCTTTACGTGCTTCCGTGTTCTAAAATCTAAAAGCTGGACTGCTTAAGAAGCAAACTAAAAAGACGTAACCAAGAAGAAAATCATGCTGTGCAGTTGTGACAGCACTGCTCTACCTATCACATGACGTTTATTAAACATTATATTCGCTGTAATAAACTTTATTTGACATAGGACACCTTATATGACTATATATATTAACGTTAATAAAGAAAAATCCGGCGTAGTGCGTGTCGGGCCACGCGCAGTAATAGGGTTCCGAAGTTGCAAAATAATGCGGACTAAGAAGAGGGTTTTGTTGTTGTTATATGAACATTAAAACGGTTTCAGCGACACACAACGTCTAAAACGGGCCTACATAGGATGATGTTTTTGTATTAATCTATATGCTCACGTTTGACCACTATCTCGCCTGATGGTAAGCGGTGATGTGGTCTACGGAAAAGCACGCTTGCCTAGAAGTAACCTATTTACTCTTTACTTAAACTAAAGAAGGACTAACTGGTAACTGAAGAAGGAATTATAAAATCTAACTTGGTAACTGAAGTTAGAAAAATATTATCTATTTGAGTATAACCCCGGGTGCGAATTGCGAAAGGAGCCGATACGAGCGCTCTTTAGAGCCACGGGAAATGGTATGGTTCGTTCATGGATCCTTGTGCGCACGCTCCTTGTTTATTTCTCTTTCGGAATTTGAAAAATTTCGTATGTATTCACCTCTAATCTGCGGGTATTCACTATTTCGTTATGGAAAGTTTTGCGCTACTCAATTAGTGATGTAGTCGACTCGAATATTGATTTTATAGATGGATATCGACAAAAGAAAATAAGTAATTTGCTTGGCAATCGAATCTAATTTGACTTTAAATCACAAAACGTCGGAAATACTTCTGCACTAACACAAAATAGACTTCCCCGCGCGCATGCGCCGTATGGACTACGGACCGGTACTGCTAACGACTCCGCCACTGCAATACGTTATTCGAGCTGAAACATTATTAATTTAGAAATCAAAATTATTATTATTAAAAATCATTAAAATATTACATGGTTCATAAGCATATATTTACTTACTATCTGTTTTACACAGCTAACAACGTTATTTAAGTAATTTTTAAATGGTTTTTGTACAAAAATTTTGCTGTGCCAAGTACATTTTATAAATTGGTCGACTATTACTAGTAAACTTGTAATAGTAGTTTATGAAACTGTTGCATAATGAGGGGTATTAAAACATGAGTGTGGGTTTAAAAACCGAGCCGTAGGCGAGGTTTTTAATAGTTTTCACACGAATTTTTTAATACCTAGTTATGTGCAGTTTCATACACTAATTTATCTACACTCATAAATTGGGATTGAACCTACTAAATACCTCTTTTTGCATTTTCCATAAAATCGTGATAGCATTTCTCATATACTTTTTTCGACTTTGCTGGTAATAAATTAAGAGTAATTTCCTTCGCCGCATCTAAAATATCGGGCGGAGTCAAATTTTCTTCACATTTACTGATATCAGACATTTTTAAACAATAATTAAAATAACTCATGAAATTCAGTACAGCAAAACGTATGAATGGCGCCAAAACCCAGCACACACATCAACGCATTAACCGCGCATGCGCTAAGGCTTACTACTCACTGCTATCTTTATACGCTCGATTTTTTCCGCCCATTCTGCGAGCTATGGAATTATATGAAGTTGTTCGCATTGCGGTAAAGAAATCGTGCGGAAATAATACCGCAAGAAATCCGTGTTTTGCCATAGAATCCACCGCACCACGGCGCGAATTTTATTCGCCCGAATATTTTGAGCTCTATGAACAGGTAGAAGGAAACAAAATTCGCGAGAATAAAAATCGCAGTGCGTGCTAAGTCTAAAGCGGGTATTGTCATAGACAATTTAAAATTGGAATCAAATATTTTTTTAATAGGTACTATAAAATGACATTACAAAAAAAAAATGATGGAAACTCCTTAGTGATTAACTTCTTGGATTTGTCTTGTATCGTAATAGAAAAAAAATTGTTTTATAGCATTATTTTGTTAGAGAAATAGTGTTATAATAAGATTCCATTTTTAAATATCGGTATTGTGTTTATAAAGTATGCCAATATAAACTCGTTTTGAATTTTATAATTCGAATATTACGATATGAGAATAGATAAAGCCTATTATGATTTAATTTTTGTATATTTTTACATAGTTCATATGCATGTATTTGCTCTGTTTTACATAGCTAACAACGTTATTTTAGTAATTTTTCAATAAAAATTGTACAAAATTTTTACCGATCCAAGTACATTTTATAACTTGTATTACTCGTAAACTTGCAAAGTCTACTTATCTGTGATAGTTTTGCTTTTAATTTCGTTATATTTACTACTTCCGTGATTTTTTCACATAGCCAAGAGCAACCATTTCGCTGGTAGGGGAGGGAGACACTTGACTCTAACATAAATTTGCAATTTAAAGCTTAATTTTACGCAAACGGATCTCTGATTCGAAAAATGGTTTCAACAAACCCTTAACATTTTTGAATGGCCTATCCAACTATACCCCACTCCATGGGATAGACGAGAAGAAAAAGACATCCCCACTTTACGTCTATAGGAGGAACCCCAAAAAAAAATTTCGTGATTTTATTTTATGCCGGAATTATTAATATGTATATCCATGCTAAATTATAGCTTTCTAGTACTTAGATCCTCTGAGCTAAGCTGCGGACTGCGAAAACTATAAGGGTTCCTTGTTGACTTCGGAACCCTAAATAGGAGTATATAAGGATCATGACGCGACTAATAATCAGGCTAACGGGCAGATAGGCAGTAACACAGGTAGTTACGCAGGCAGCAAGGGGTGTGTAGGTCGGGCTGTGGCTTCATACGCCTATCACGGAGCCCTTTAATATGAAGCGATGACCGACAAGGTTAAAGAACCAGTAAAAATGCTCACATTTAAGTTCCACTCTCAATAAATAATATTGAATGCACTTCAAAGATTTGTTTAACATTAATAGGCTGAAGATATTACAGTTTAAAGAGTTTTTCAGGTAAGATCTTTAAGATTTACACTTCGTAATACTAAGTAGAAAAACCGAAATTCAGCGTTCCCTGCCAGAATCAAACAAAAAAGCTGACGCCCGTTTTTCCTCGTTCTGTTTCATATTTTCGGAATTTCAAATTCAAATCTCATTTAAGAAATCAAGACCAGAACGAATAAAAAACGGGTTTCAGAGGGGGGCAGTCTGCCGCTGCCTATATAATTTATAAAATACAACCAGCTTTAGAAGGTCTAGTCCATGGTATGTTAATTCTATGGCTTAAGAAATTAAAAAGGACAGACAGATGTCAGATGGTCAGATGAAAATGTCAGAGTATAAAATATTCTAAGATTTTACAAATTAGCTGTAAAAATAAGTTGAAGATGTTAAAATAACTAAGAATGTGCTTTTCAGGTGCTAGACAGTATCAAAGAATAATATAAAAGTGAGTCACATGAGTTGATACAACTTCAAAAGATAACGTAAATAGACTAAAAGATGTGGATCTGGACACCAGAATACCACAAGACACGGTATCTAAAAACAACTTTTATGAAATCTATGTTATTTTAGGTGCCAAGTAGTTGGTCTTGTTTAAATTACAATTAGGCTAATCCGAGGACACTTCATTTTAAAAAGTATAAACACAATGTTTGTCCTGTCCCTGACGAACATTAATTAAAAAGTAAAACAGACTAATTGGGTGTTTTTAAATCAGAAATATCATTGTTTAAGCTGATTTAATTAAATCCAGAATAATTATAAATAGAAAATAAAAACAAATAGAAGATGCTGAGGTGGTCTGGGGGTGTGACGAGACCGGATAAAGTAAGAAAACGAAATCCGCGGTAGTTTCAAAGTCGCTCCTATATCGGAGAAACTAGCCGAGAGCCGTCTCAGATGGTATGGTCACGTGATGCGAAGAGACGAGGAACACGTAGTGAAGAAAGCATTGCAACTGCTTGAACACAAGAGAGGTAGAGGACGACCTCCGGCTACGTGGTGAACTAGCATGACGAGACTCCTATCCTATCCTAGGAGGAAAAATTGCCCAACCCGACAACCCAGGACAGATCCCACCTAAAGTGGGATAGTGCTAGGAAGAAGAAGAAGAGAGAAAATAAAAACACTCAAAGATAAAATAAATCTTTGATAATTAAGTTTATTTGATTGTTCATTCAAATATATTATTGCTGTTATTACAATAAGATGAAACCTCTAATATTGTGAAATATCTAATGTCAATATGTGCCTGGTTAAACTGAAAAACAAAATTAGTAAAGAAATATGTTTGTGTTACCTACAAAGAGCCAGCTTTGTGACATTCTTACAATTTTCCTTGATTGCAAACCTTGTTATGTACCTACCTATGATTAGTTATTAGATTCTTTAGTCTTTCATGTTTTCCTTTTTCCAGTACATTTATTTTGAGGAAATTATTAATACAACTAGATCATTTATCTTTGTGTACCTAACGCTTTTATGTGCTTTTGAAGGTAACTCCACTTAGGTGCCCTGAGTCGGGGCCGTGACAACCAGACAAGAAAACTATATCTATCTCTGTTCCAAATTTCATCCCGATCTGTTCACCCGTTCAGGCGTCAGTGAGTAACAAACATACACAAACTTTCGCGATTTATACGCAGCCACCTTATAAATCCACTGATGAATGTGGCCGAGAGACGTTGCCTCTGCTCTAATTGCTGCGACGATGGCCGCGCAGCCCTTAGTATGGCGTACTGGGTGCGACTCCTAAGTCAGTCAAATTTTTATTTGCTTTACCATAAAGTATTTCTGATCTTTAGTCCTAGCCCTAGATTTGTACCCGGTTGATCGCAATAGGTCGTCATCCTAGTCTCTACTTATTCCTGTTCTTCATTGCTGAAGGTCGAGCCCGTCCTGTATAACTCTTTCTTACTTCTTTTTCATCCTCATATTCAAAAAAATATTAATAAAAACTATTTTTAAAACTAGGTTTTTTTCGTATTCTTAACCCTTTCATTTGGTACCCATATCATGGCAGTGCATAAAAAATAGCTAGTCCGACATCTTGGGCCGTCCGCCATATTGCATTTAGAATGACGTCACTTAGCTAACCATGCATTGTCATCCAAACTAAAGGTGTATACAAAATTTCATCTTAATCAGTGGAGAATAACTGCTTTAAAATTCAGTTGCAAGATTTGAACCGAACACACTTACATACATACATTGCAAGTTAAATAAAAGATTGTGAAAATGTTGTCCTATATCACATAAATCTTAAAAATAACTGACGAAAAGATGGTGTAATATGGAAACACATCTGTCTTACTCTTCAGGTATTACAAGCATGATGCCATCCATGTATAGCTCAGCTAAAAATATACTAACAACATCGTGAATCATTCTCTTGATCTGAGACAGATGTCAAATGTCAATGTTGGTTCTTTTGATTCAATTAAGGTGATTTATGTTTTCACGTTACCGAAGTTGTTTACATTTGATATAGAATGAATAGCTTGTCTATTTATATGATATCGACAGCAGCAAAGAACAAACGGCTATCTGCAAAATCACCAGTTTTCAGGAGAGCGTTACATATTTGCGAGCTTGCTGACCAAAAGCAGATCGCTTCTTAAGCAGTTGGGTTTATTAATTTTTAATTTCTTTTTTTTTATTTATAACGTTTTTTTTTTTCGAATTCTTTTACAAGTGTTATACATTTTTTGAAATCACCTCTTAAAACCCTTTATTTTGATATCCCATACAATGGGTTTGGAAGAAAAAGGAATTTAGGCTAACAGTATGGCGCCCAAAATCCGCTATTTTTGCGTGACACTCGCAAGGTTAAGAAGAATCTATTGACGTAAGAAACATCAAAATCAGTCAACGCGTTTGGAACGCCACATAGGAACAAACATATATACACATACATAGACTAATAAACACAGTACCCTCCTTCGGCAGTCAGGTAAAAAAAAAAACGCAAAAATGCAGATGTCTGTTTTTCTTTGCCGCTCAATATATGGAATATTGAGAGACTGAAAATAGACTTTCCATGTTTTCTATTGAAATCAATCAGGTTATTGTTTGTTACACTAAAAAAGCCCGGGTTAGTAGTAAGTTAGTCAATAATTTATAGCCTGTGGTAATTGTTTGAACTTTTTCAGGCGAAATTTTAGTTCTAAATTCAAACTATTGAATAAATCCTTATTACGTACAAGTATAACAGAACCGCAACAAATAAAATACCTTATCCTGTAGTAAAAAAGTCTTCAATAAATAGTAGATAAAAATATGCTTTAGTCTGAACAATGATATTTAATTATTTTATAGTAAGAGCAGAGCAAGCAGACAAGAATAGCTAGGTATAATATTATATCTGGTTACCTACATTGCTTTACTGTTAATGTCTAACCCTATGTACAAGCCTTTATGATACCCATGGGTGCAAAAGGGGTACAGTAATCCTATAAACGATTTCAAACCGTTAACCAACTTAAATGGGTTTAAATTGCAAGTTATAAAGCGTTTATTAATGCCAAGGTTTATTAATAACACAGTAATTGTTTGCTAAATGACCGGTCATGGTGGTACTTAGTTACTGGTTGTGGAGGTCAGGTACCAATATACTGGTATTCAGCTTTAGAACTGGAAGCTGATCCCTGCATAGTTAGAAAAATCTAGGCAAATTTAAAAGTATCTTGTGGCACCGAGTTACCGCGACAAATGTTTGTTAAAATCTTCTCAGTTATTAAACGATACTAAAAAAATAATGACCAAGTTTTAACATCTAATTTAAGCATAGTTGAACTCATCATTGCGCGCGGCGCCATCTTGTGTGTGTGCGCCTGTAATTAACAGGTTTTATCAGTGTGGCAGTGACGCGGCACGGCGGCAGTCGTCCGAGCAAACAAGGTTACTCACACATAGCGCTACACTTACCCGCACATAGCGCCGCGCAAAAAGCTGTGTTAAACTATCTATACTCCTCTTAAAAAAACACCCAAAAGGCTATCAATTAAGAAAATAATAGATAAAATCAAAACTGATCTTTGTCCGTGCACATTTCTATTTGGCTGACCTACGATTCCAATCTTATTAGAGCGTCGCCGCTTTATCTCGCTGTAATTGGATTGTGTTTTGAGTCACAGCCCACGACCGATAGTGCAACAGAACTGTACAATACACCTTGACGAAACCCAATTTCGACCACCACCTCTCTTTCTTTCTTCAAATATTAGAGAGAGTAGTTGGTTGATTTCGATTCGACTTTGAAGAGGCCGGTAATAGTCCGCCCACAATATCGGAGACCAGATGTACAAAACCATTTTATTCTTTAATAGTTCAGGACTTCAGGCTCGCCTTGTTAACTTTTTAAAGTTCTTTTCTTTGGAGCTTACTTAATAGAAGTTCGACAGTTGTTGTTTGTTAAATAAAATAAGATTGTTGATTGAGCTTGCTATGTTTTTGTTGATTATAAACGGGGAGCTAATTTTAATTTATTTGGCCATTTATTTCCGGATATTTCGAGTTGGGTAGGTATGAAGTTTATGAAAACACTTTATCATCATTAAAATCTAAAAAACTACTTATAACAATAGAAATTTCTTAACATACATACATACACTCACGCCTTTTATCCCATTGGGTAAGCAGACATTTCAGTACGACACCTATTAATGTATTATCGATCAGCTTATGGTATGCGACTTACATCAGGCCAGTATTCAGCGAAGGATGCCGAGACATGTCACATTTAATATTTGTGGTTGGTAAAGTTGTTTCTACGACGACGCGACGGGAAAATCGCGACCCTCTGTAATGAGGAACACAAAGAGAAGTGGAGGACATGTGGCAACTAAAATTACACTTAGGTACCTAAGTGAGCATAGTACTGCCAAAGCCAATTCAAAAGATATATAGATGCCGTCGAACAAAATAAATAAAATTCCCAGAAAATTAACGAAACACTACAATAATTTAATTGTATCCTACTTCTAAAGAACCTTTTAGTTGCAACTTCCAATATCTGTTTGGAATAGTTTTAATTATTCCAATCGTTCGATAATGGCGCCAACGCACTTTGCAGCTATTATTGCGATACTTTTCTATGCACCGCTAGGAGAGGGTTCGACCCACCATTGTTCGTTCACTGAGCACTAATTTATTGAAGAATCGTCTATTGAACATTCTAAGGTTTCTTTTGTTGAAAACCTTACAGTTACTGCAGCTGAAGGAGGTTTTATTAGTTGTTCGGTATTATTTTGTTGACTTTGATTGAGTTTGTGGATGTGATGCTGTTTCTGGTGATGGATAAAGTAGTAAATGATTTTATGATAAAGTTGATTCGAAACTTATGAATATTTATGTGGATTAAGGGAGAGAGAGAGACAGAAAAGATGGATGATTTTGTTAGGAATGATTCTGGTATTCAGCTGCATCTATTTATACCTAATGAAAGTAACCCTGAGGGGTGTGAGAAATGATAAGATAATCGGTCCTACTTCCAGTGTTGTTACAACCACTTCTCAAGGTCAGAGATTCTACACTCGAAGTTGTGGACGAGTCTACCTGGGGCAAACGATCCTGTTGGGTAGGGCCAACTTCGCTTCACTTAAAAAGGTGAACCGTCGAATCCGACTCGGCTGGGCAGCGTTCGGACAGTTGCGTGGTATCTTCTCGTCCAACTTACAACAGTGTCTCAAGACGAAAGTCTATGACCAATGTGTGTTGCCAGTGATGACCTATGGCTCTGAGACGTGGTCGCTTACCATTGTAAGCGACCATCGTCCCATCAGAAAGCTTACAGTCACCCAAAGGGCAATGGAGAGGGCTATGCTCGGAGTTTCCTTGCGTGACCGAATCAGAAATGTAGAGTAAGCAAGAGAACCAGGGTAGCAGTGGGCAGAGCACATTGCTTAAAGTTCTGGAGTGGCCACCGGGAAAGGAAGACGTTGCGATGGAAGGCCTCCCACTTGGTGGACCGATGACCTGGTGAAGGTTGCGGGGATCCGCTAGATGTGAGACGTACGGGACCGGTCAATGTGGTGGCGCTTGGGGGAGGCCTATGTCCAGCAGTGGACGTCTTTCGGCCGATATGATGATGATGATAAATCGGTGCTAGCGTGACGGTTGATAGAACGTATTTGGTGCAGAAAACGTGTTGCGTTAACCCCAAATAAGAACGCTCATCTTATTGGTTGATCCCTCATACCTACATAGTCACTGACTGCAATTTAGTATCTACCTGCTTGATACTATCCTACTACTAATATAAACGTGAAAGTGTGTGAGGATGGATGGATGGATGTTTGTTACTCTACCACGCAAAAACTACTGAAGGATTTTGATGAAACTTTACAGAAATATAGCATCAGAAAACACATAGGCTATCCACACTTCACACTAATAGATACTTAATATTATAAATGTAAATATATGTTTGATTGTTACGCTTTCACACGAAAACTACTTAACCGATCATCTTGCAACTTTGTACACATATTCTTGGAGTTATTAGAAGTAACATAGGATACAAAAAAAAAAAAAAAAACTATAGATATCACTTTTTCCGCGATAACCGACATTCACGCGGACAAAGTCGTGGGCAAAAGCCAGTAATATTAAAAAGGTGAAAGTTTGTGAGTGTGTTTGTATGTTTGTTACTTCTTCACGATCAAACGGCTTGATTTTTGATTTGATTGGGAGAAGTACAAACACCACGCGGGCGGAGCCACGGGTGGCAGCTATTATAGTTATATACTATAGTTATGCAGATTGATCCGTAGTCTCGCCCGACTTGCCTGCTCTGTTTCATTGTGTACTCTCAATATTAAATTATCATATAACTAACTTTGACATCATTTTATTAGCATTATATTATAACTTTAACTCACTAATTTCGTTTTTTTGTGTGTAATTTAATTTAATTTTATCTGCGACTCAAATAACTTTGACGTCATTTTATTAGCATTTTATTATATTTTAACTTTGACTCAATTATAACTTAATTTTAATTTGTCCTTGACTTACTAGTATTTTATTGTAATCTAATTGTAACTTAATTTTATCTTTGACCTTACTAGTAACTAATTTGTTATATATCGAATTGTAATTTATTTTTATTCTAGCACAATTATAATAATTTTATACTTAAATTTAAATGCAATTATTGTAGTTTATTTCAATTAAATTTTTATCAGTAGACATAATACTCAATTAATACAATATTCGTAAAAATAAAACTGTAATATAAGATGTGAATGATGTGCACGCCTGTAACTGACATGTTTGCACAGGACCATCTTGTATGTCATTGACTCTGTAATGAATTTGTAAATATGTTGTTGGCATGCCTTATTGAATAAATAAATAAATAAATGTTATATACTTAAAACTGTGCCTCATCAAGTCATCACACATCGTGAGTGTGGCGTAACACTGAACTGCAACTGAACGCCTGACGACTGTAGGTATACCAGAAGCAATAAGCAGAGTTCTTTTCTGTCTTGATTTACCTAGATACGTTAAAAGTACCTTGTACCTAGGTATGGATTTCCAATTAATTGGTGCTTACTTTCCAGAGCTTCCTGCTGAGTTGTAGCTGTAACTTTAATTAGGATACCTATCGTAGATTCTTATCAGCATGGCAGCTTGAAGAAGGCAAACTAAAGTAATCAAGTTAGCATTTGGTTTCGCTTTACTTGAAGCACTTCATTCCTGTAGTTGCGAGTCATCGGGATGCACTATTGGCAGTTCTTTTTCCAGAGATAAGTAGAACGTATCGGGTTCAACAAAAAATTGTTTCCCACTTTTAAAGTTGGTACCTCATACTACCATGAAAATCATTTATATCCAGAGTACATTTCAATTCCAATAAGCCCAAACATGACCAGGATACTTTGTTTTATTACGGAGTTCCAGTGCCTATCTTCCGGCTTCATTATCAGATCAATTCGATGGTATCATTTTCATCAGTACCATAATGCTGCTGCGACTATGAAGTCGCAAAACTATTCGAGATATCTTATACCCGTGACATTACTTATCATTAAGGAGTTCCAGTGGCCGTCTGTGGTCTTCTTCATCAGTTCCACTTTACCAAATGATACTTTCTGAGTGCAAATGATTGTAATGTTGATGAAAATACTAAAATCGCTATATCATTTGAGTCTATAATATTTGCGGAGTGCCCTCGGGATTTCCTTGGGATTCCATTATCAGTTTCTGACTTGGTGACAGTGGGACCACCTCAGGAATATATGAGTATGATGAAGAAAATACTAATTAATAAATGGTACCTACTGATGAAAATGGTAGTTACCATCGAACTGATCCGATGTTGAAGCCGACAGATAGTTAGGCACTGATACCTCGTAATAAAACAATTTATCTTAGTTGCTTTTTTTTAGTCTTTATTTATTTTGAGGCTTTTACCTTACAAAGATTCGTCAGCCTCGTCATACCATTATCTAACTAATTTAACACGTAATTATAATTTTATAAAAACAAATATATTATTGCGTAAGCGAGGGAGATAGTGATGCAGCAACCATTGCATAAATCAGTTTCGCTTCTTCTGAATTAGGTATAGATAATATTCTAAAGAAAGCCATACATAGAGCCATCTACATATTTTAACTCCCGCATCACTATCTCCCTCTCTCTCCTGTTCTTTTCACATTCTAGCAGCAAATGTTGGACAACTTAGACTTTATTACAGACTTGGCAATTAAGGGAATCGACTTTTTTCATTAGGTATCCAAATTTCCTGGATGGAAAATGACCAGAACGTAACCTATGTGCCATAACAACATACGACCTTTTTGTATAACTTTCAGTGAACCAAGGGATTCGAGGACGCTCACTTTGCATAGTCTTATGCCATATGCCTTTTCATTTTAGACTTTTAGACACCGCATCAACTTTTGCTCTTAGACCCATCAGTAAAGTACATTTTCCACCCCTGGTACTTTCCCCTAATTTCTTTGATCACATCCAATTTAAGTGATGTTACCTCATGGCTGCGTTTTGCTACTTTGACATAGTCTAAATTACAACTAATTTTATCCCGTACGATTATACCTGTAACCCATTTCTCCAGTGACAATATGTCTAAAATACTTGAACATTGTATTCTACGTAGTTTACACTCATTGTATACGGTAAAAAGCAACGGTTTTTTCTTATTGTTCCAGTATCTTGTGACTGAAAGATCATTCAAGTCATCTATTAATGTAATAGTTACATTGTTCGAACATGACATACTTCTTATACAGAACTTGTAAGCTAAGTATAGTCTCTTAACGTACAAAGGAGGAATGCACATTTCAGCTTCCATTACGTGTATTGGAGAGCTTTCTATAAAACCACCTATATTCCTCAAATACTGGTTCTGAGTTTTGTCCAGTTTACTTATATGACTCTTTGCACTATTATCTATATATTTATAGAAAACACCCAAAGTCAATCTTACTGCGTATCAATGAAATATACAAAGATCTCAAATGCTTTGGATGGATTCCCCAATTCGGCCCCGCCAATGCTTTAAGGGGCTGAGGACAAACAGTTGACAATCGACATCTGAGGTTCTAAGCCACGCCCACTGTCATCGATAGTTTAGGGGAAACTTAAATTGGAGCGAAAAGTATTTGAAAATTAAATACACAAGGCCGACCACAGAGGCCCATATCATAAACGGACTCTTCCGATGGTTTTTTTACAAAAATATAACCGCGCAAGTTCTTATTTCAAACTGGCTAGCATCTGACATCAGATCGTTCACTGTTATTTTGCCTATGAATGCAACCTTATTGCTACGATAATAAAGATCACTAAAATAGGTAATCTGGCTAGTGTCATAAGAGTCTTTGCCGTGCAAATTGAATAAATATTATAATTATGTCTGCTTCTATGCGACTGCCACATATAAGAACACAGTACGTTACATTTTTTTATATTGGTTTAATAGCTAGATAATTTTATTTATATTATTTTAATGAGTTTTACTATACTGAAATGGACTGTGCAATATTAAACTGGAAACTTTAAATTTGAATTGAGATTTGGTGCTTTCAGTAATCAATTTTATCATTATTTACAATAGGAAAGTCACATCAAATTGTAAAGACACCTTAAATTAGCAAATATCCAAAATTTACTAGGTTTGGAATTGTCTTTTTTAGGCATGTTTAAAATATGCAATAGAATGTATGATGCTATTAATATCATTTGTACAATTAGTAGGATCATATTCCTTGTTTAGTATTCTCTTGAAATCTTAATATATCATTTAGTTACTAATACAAGATGACTTTCCGCTCTCCTGGAATATAATAATTACAAAGCACGTACTGTGTTTTGATATACATCAGCCCTCTGTGGTGAGGTCACGTGGTGCCGCTTTTCTGTATATTAGAGTTAAAAAAGCAAATAGACAGGGCGCAAAAAACACGGTCATGTAAACTTTATCTATCTATATAAATACAAAAAACCGGCCAAGTGCGAGTTGCACTCGCGCACAAAGGTTCCGTACCATTATCGCAAAAAAACGCAAAAGAACACGTATGTTGTATGGGAGCCCCACTTAAATATTGATTTTGTTCTGTTTTTAGTATTTGCTGTTATAGCGGCAACAGAAATACACCATCTGTAAAAAAATTAATTGCCTTGCTATCTCGGTTCATGAGATACAGCCTCGTGACAGACGGACAGACAGACAGGGAGATAGACGGAACCCTAAAAATGCTGTATGTGATTGTAAGCGTCTCACTAGAGAATGGCTGAAACTATTTGTTGCTATTGTTTGTTATATATCAATCAATCAATCAATCATTTATTTGCTATAAGTATTGGTACAGTGTAGGTGTTTAAAGATAATATAGAAAGAAAGAAAATGTTTATATGCGCCAGGCACAACGAATGCCATAAAAAAACCGGCTAAGTGCGAGTCGGACTCGCGCACCAAGGGTTCCGTACTTGTTAAATTGTGGTTTACGATTTATGACGTATTTAAAAAAAACTACTTACTTGATCTCGTTCAAACCAATTTTCGGTGGAAGTTTACATGGTAATGTACATCATATATTTTTTTAGTTTTATCATTATCTTATTTTAGAAGTTTCAGGGGGGGGGACACATTTTACCACTTTGGAAGTGTCTCTCACGCAAACTATTCAGTTTAGAAAAAAATATATTAGAAACCTTAATATCTTTTTTGAAGACCTATCCATAGATACCAATGTGGGGTACAGGTACAGGTAGGATGAAAAAAAAATTGAGTTTCAGTTTTTTTCTATTTTTGTTTGAAAATCTTAATGCGGTTCACAGAATACACCTACTTACCAAGTTTCAACAGCATAGTTCTTATAGTTTCGGAAAAAAGTGTCTGTGACATACGGATGGACAGACAGACAGACAGACATGAAGAATCCATAAGGGTTCCGTTTTTTGCCTTTTGGCTAGGGAACCCTAAAAAGGAAAACATAAATACTAAAAACAGTGTATGCCTCACAACCACGTATATGTTACTGTAAAATCCGAACTGTTGTTTCAGTTTAAAAAAAAAAACTATGATCAAACTTATTATTTATCGGTAAAACAGATTTACTAAGTCTTACCGGTAAAAGTCTGAAATCATCATCATCATCTACCTGCCCTTGTCCCATGTTACTTGGGGTCGGTGCAACACGTTTTCTTCTTCAATATCGTTCTGTCCCGCACCACGCTATAATTTACTCCCTTTTCTTTAATATCACTCCTCACACAGTCCATCTATCTTTTCTTTGGCCGTCCCCTCCCTCTTCATCCATCCCCAATTAAATTCATAAGAGTACACCTAAGTCATTCCAGACAATCTTTTCCCGCACCGTCTAGAACCAGCCCTCACGGTACGCGTCCAAATCATCTCGGCACCTATTTCTGGACCGGCCTCAACGGTGCGTTCCATCTTCAAGATTGTGGAAGCTTGCCCAGCGCTCAATTTGCATGCTACTAACGTGAGCCGTAATGGCATTGGCCCATTTGAGCCGAACAGTCTTTTTACCCACGTCTATTATGCCCGTTTGGGAACACAGCGTGTTCCGTATTCGGTCTGTTCTTTTTACATCCAGAATGCTGCGTAAATCTCTGGCAATCCCCAAGTGTAAGTCTTTGAGTTTACGGTGATCGGCGGATTTTTTGTTAATAAATAAGAATTGTCAGTGCCGATTTGGCAAAATGATAAGATCAATTAATAATTAGCTTAGCAATATGAATAGACTAACTAACTATTATTGTAGCCCGTTATTGCAATTGGGATAGTTAATTGCGAGAAATACAGGACTGATCAATGTGGTGAGTCTTGGTGAGCTTTATGTCCACATGTGGACGATTTTTGGTTGAAACGACGAAAAATTTCAAATTCGTGAGAAATAGATTATCATTTCTCACGAATTTGAAATTTTTTGGTCAGTTCTAGGCGCCGAAAGAAACAAAGATTGAAACAAATGGATACGAAGAATTTTATTAGTTCTGTCATTTCGAGACACTGCCAGCGTGGTTGGTACGACCATTCCATGTTCTGTGTTTTTTGCTTCTATTGTTTTCACATGAACGAAGAAAGTTAAAATAGTATTCGACCTTACCTATATTTTAAATATTGTTTAATTCAAATTGAGATAACATTTGTTGTATTTTCAAAGAGGTTCAAATACTTTTTAGTTATGGACTTAGTAAGTAAACTAAACGACGTGAGTCGTTTATAATACAACAAAAATATAGATGCCAGTGACAGCGGTAGTGCCAAAAAATAAAAATAATACAGACTTTGACAATATTACTTGTGATTTCGTTAGTTCCAATTAAAGCCACCAGGCTACATGATCTGGCTGCATTATACCTAATATTTTTTTGACAGATTGAATTGACGAGAAATAAATTGAATATTATTTTTGCTTTTTGCGGCAAAAAGCGACATACGTCCACCTAGCAACGCCGCAAAGCGGTCACTGTCGAATTGCACTGGATGGAAAGAGAAGCACGATGGAATTTGTATAGACTTTTATACAAAACATAATAATATGAATTACTTAAAAATAATGAATGAAACTTCAATATATAAGACAATGAAGTTTTGCGTCCTTTTATGATACGTTATTGGTATTAATTGTACAAATGTACGCTGGTCAGTATTACCGGAAAAATCTTTTGAAGATCACGGTAAGAGGTTCCTTTGCCATTCAATTGTATCGAGGTTTTTGTGCGTAAACGTGTTTCGGCCACAAAAAAGTTTTCGGAAATATGATCAAGATTAACATATCTTTTTTCTGCTGCCACATTTTCAATAGATTTGGCTAAAAAATGTTTAAAAGAAAGCCCATTTTGAGTATTCAGCCCCTTAAATAAACCTAAAAACTTTGCCGCCTTTGCCTGTAATTCATTAATATGCCTTTTCCATAGTATCCATATAGTCGTGTTTGGGCTTATTAGAATCGTCATGCAATATACCTACTTTGGCTATTAATTATTTTCAAGGAATTTTGAGGTACCAAAACTAAAAAAAGGAAAATAAAAACTTTTCAACTAAAAAAATTTACCGTCTTCCAAAAAAAAAACACCACAAAGCGAAAAATAACTTTCTTTTCCGAAGTCGGTTTCGATAAAACAAAAACAAGATGTACTTACCAAAGACACCGACTTCGGAAAAGAAAGTTATTTTTCGCTTTGTAGTGTTTTCTTTGGAAGTCGGTTTAATGTTTTTGTTAAGAAGTTTTTCACGTAAGTATTCTATTAACGATTTTTCATCCGCAAGTGCAACAGAAATAGGAGGGAATACATTTTATATACCTAGGAACCGGTGAAATGAAATGTTGCACAACGAGAGCGAAAAAAGCCATAATAGGTATATGTAGGTACAGATGTTTGCGTTTACCTAATTTGATTTACAAATTTTATGCTGACAGCTGCAGCCATTCAGCAAAATGCGGAGTAGCCTATAAATGGCCATACTTTTTTATCTTTGTGGTGAAATACACAACGTTTTCATAGACAAAGCGAAGGGGCACAATAGGGGGAGGAACGATGGTACTGAGATCAGGCATTTTCATGGAACAAAACCAGTTTTGTAGTCTCCGCCGTGGTCGGACTTTATAGCAGCAACGGATTTTACAGTTCGGAGTTGCTGGCTAATATCAGCCCTGATTAAAGAGGCCGTATTCAATTGCTAGGACTAAGTTTGATGCACTTTGTTTGATCGTTTAGCTTTAATTTTTGGTTTGTTTGTATTTTAACTATTATGGTAGGTACTTTGTGCGAATTGTCAGTAGGTAGGTACTCAGTTTTTTGAAAATGATATGTATCTAACAGCCTCATATTCATTTGATATTTGAAATAGGTACATCATCACAAAAAACCCAGCCTGATTGTGTAAGTGAATTCGGCACAAGGCAAAGGGCAAAGAGTATGAACAATCGACCAATCACATAAGAACGGCATAAAATAAATGTTAAAACGTCAAGTATATAATAAACTAGCTGACCCCCGCGGCTTCGCTCCCGTCAACTGGCTATCTATATACCTACCACTACATACCTACCCTACCTACACTACATACAAAAAAAGTCTTCAGCTTTATAATATTAGTATAGATGATGAAAACTCCATCGCAAATGAACAAATTAGATTACCATAAAAAAAAGTATAGAGAATCAATCTTAAAAGATAGATATAACTATACTGTCGCGGACATTTTTTTTTAACTTTTACGCATTTAACCGAAATTTACAACCAATGGTTAGCATATTTTACCAATGGTTAATATAAAAAGGGATCAAACCACTGGGCCTTAGAAACGAATCTGATTAGCCATATATAACCCTACAATAAGATCGAAATCACCATCGATGATAAGCCCTTTATCCAAGGATAGAAAAATGCTTGAAACTCAAAAGAGAAGTAACTATTTTGAAACGCAACTTTCGAAGCCCCGTTCAGCAAATTATTGTTATTTCTTAATAAATAGCTAGCTTACCACTTTACTAAGTCCTAACTACTTGTGCTATAACGTTGATGATTCTTGGAGTTTTGTGAATTTTATTTAATTTTCACTCAGTTTTCTAAGTAATAACGATTACATGCTAGAAATGAAATTATTCTCCTTAACGAGGCCAAATCTACACCTGGGTGGTGACCATATATGACTTGTATACATCTTTCCCTTACACACACTCAATATAACCTTACTCTAAGAGCTTATGGTCAACCGTTTATTTAATTTTTTTGTTTTACTCTGACTACACTTGGCTATGGATTTAAATTTTATCTACAGGATGTGACGAAAAGGTGTGATCACATTAAAAAAAATTGCTTCTGCCCATGTAAATGAACAACTTTCTCTAAGGAAGTAACAGGCAATACACAAAAAAGGGGCTTTTCATACAAAGTATAATAGTCCCATACAAATTTTGATACAATATTTTTCCTGATCCCATGCAAGTCACATCCAGGTAATCCAGCAGCCTTATTGCGTAAATGAATTATACAAGGCAAAGGGCAAAGAGTATGGACAATCGTGTCATTCATCTCGCTTATGATTGGTTCACAAGCGAGATGAAAGACGCGATGTGGATTTCCGTCTATGCGAATTCACTTACGCAATAAGGCTGCTGGTCCAACCTCGGAGGTATGACTGACTGATCATCTGCTGTTACTATGCTCCTTAGACTAGCGCAGCGGCCAACGGATGAAAATACTTATATTATCAAAGGGATGACAATATATTTTGCTGATCAAATACTTTCCAATGACAAATTAGAAAGTCTATGATCAGCAAAAGGCATCAAATGGGCATTTCTATTATAGGTACCTAACTACCAAATTGCTCAATTCCCATTATTGTAACGGTCTCAGTTTATCCGATCAAAGGTATTTTATTGCGATGTTTCTATTGATTGCCCGATATAAAATATTTCTGCGTAGTGTTACCCTTTACTTTGATTTATTTGATACGGACCTGACGATATCGATTACCTGATTACATAAGCCGTTGCCGTTCGCTTCTGTACTGTATGAAACTGCCTATATGTTGGATTAAAAATATATTTTTGTTGTTGGTTTTTGTGCTCGAATAGTTTTACGCTTATAGCTTTAAAATCCGTATCGGTGGTATTGGTACGTCAATATACCTAGATGATTGGTAACTTTGCCATTTAGTTACATAAAAGTCTATCAGACTTACTTGACTTAAGATCCTATGACCCCTGGCTGGGGCAGAGGGCTTTCAGAGAGCTTTCCTCCATCGAGACCGGTCTTGAGCTTCAAGCTTCACTTCGCTCCACGTCATTCCGATGCTCGTCGCTTCAGCCAATACGGTACGTCGCCAGGATTGACTGGGACGGCATCGCTTTCTTTTTCGGAATCCCTCTGGAGCGTGTTACCAATCCGAATCCATTTACGCCGCTTGATCTGGCGGTCGATCGGGGTCTCGTGGCATCTCTTCAACTGTTCTACATTAGAGATGATCTCGGGCCAGTAAATTCAAAGTATGCGATGAAGACATCGGTTGACGAAGACCTGGATTTGGCGAGAGAAGTCCTTTCCAAAAGTCTGTCAAGCTTCATAATATTTGTGTTAGCAAAACAGTGGGTAGACATTGTTGCCCCCAACAGCAATTAGATAACTTCATCTTATAAACGCATACCACTATCTCATTTACCTACAAAACCACCCCTCATGTCCATCATATTTGTCTATTATATCTGAAATCCCAAAAAGAATTTGGTAACTTTCTGCATGATTACATTCGGGGGTCGTTTAATGTCGGAAGTAACCAGTCTGCGCTTCGCCGCTGCGCGCTGGGACCGAGCGAGCGTAGTTCGCTCGACCATGAAATTGCGCCGCCGAGTCTCGCTTAAATGACGTGATAATTTACAAGTGTGTTCATTCACACTTCTCTCGTCCCGTAAAGGCGAAACTTTCATATTAATTTTAGCCGTTGAAAACTAGGGATGCTGAAATTTCGTTCGTATGTGTGTGTTGTAAAATATTTCGGCGTTTGCAATATACTTAGCTTTCATTTGAGTGGTGTGCAAAATGCGGGCGATTTTCGTAATATTACAGAAAGTATATTTTTATTGTATTATCATCATCATCAGCCTTTTAATATACCCACTGCTGAGACACAGGCCTCTTCTCTGTGAGAGTGAATCGGCTGTAATCCACCAAGCGGGGCCAGTGCGTGTTTGTGGATGTCACATGTCTTCGAATATTTAGTTCTAGGACATGCCGGTTTCCTCACGATCTTTTCCTACACCGTTTTAAGAGCAGTGGTGATGAAATAATTCACACAAACTAAAGCGTCTGTCTGGGTTCGAACCCACGACCTACAACTTGTAAGTCGCGGCCGTTACCCCTCAGCCACCACTGCTCCTTATTTTATTTTATTATAAGGTCTTTAGATTGCAAAAATAAATAAATATAAAAAATAATAAAGTTTTCCCAATATCTATATGAAGAATGAAATCGTTACTTGAGATTAATTATACATATATTCCATTAGTGAATCTCTCTAGTAGGTACTCGTACCTACAGCAGAAAATGGTAGTAGACAAGATTTAGAATAACAAACTCCGAGTCAATCACGACACTACAAAAACAAAGGCCTACAAAAACACCTGACCGGCAGGCTTATTACGTATCTTTTGCAAGAGCAAAACAATAGTGATCTAACATTTTATGTCATAAAAGTTGAAATTACCTGCAGTGTAGGTATGGTAGGTCCTACACAATCGTTTGCTAATCGTTCGCTGTTTGTCAAATGCACTTTATTTTAAAAAAAACCGCCAACAACTCTAAAACTTCTGTAATGAAGAGCAATTATTGCGCAAAAATCGCTATCGTTTTGCTCTTGCAAAAGATACGTAATAATCCTGCGGGTCGTACGTAGTACAAATCTACTGTGAAATGAAATCCGCGTAGTAGTTCTATTGATAATTGTCCACACCGCGGCCTACCACGTTTAATTGACACCCCGCATTGTGGTTGATTTGAAGAAGAAGCCTAAAGAACCAACCGCGCCTAGTTAGTGGATAGGTAAAGGATTTATCTGCATTTTTAACAATTTTTAATTAGTCTTAATAAAAGTGAAATACCCGGAAAACTTGGAGGTATTCGCTGCAAGTTTTTCCGGAATCGTTTTCGCGGTGGACCGCTATGAAAGAAAACTGCACAACAGATTGTATAGGTAGGCTAGATATTTTTTTGACGATTTGTATTTTCCATTTTTCCGAATTCACAATGAGTTAAGAATCTTATAGGGGTTAGATATATCAATAAGGACAAGCTGGTTTAGCAAAAACCAAAATATAATAAGTGCGAAAGTCTGTCTGTCCGTCTGTCTGTATGTTATCTTTTATAAAATTTGGTATGGAGATAGTTTGAGAGCCCCAGTTTTTATCCCGGCAATCATCCTTAAGGGAGTGGAAAGATGAGTGAATGTTTTTTTAGTGATCTATGAATTTCTTAAGAAAGGCGGCCCACACATCTACAATATTATTGTGCGATATAAAATAGGCTATTCGAAGCACTAATGCTACGCAGACGAACAGCTAGTTACAAAATGAATATCCAGTTTTCTAGAGGCTATCTTATCAACAGTTGCACTTTAGCAAAGAAACTACGGAACCACTGAAAGTAACACGTAACACTACCGTGACGGTCTGAAGCAGAACACAGAAAGGGCTGAAAGATAAAATCTTTGAACCTGTCTAGTTAGATTTACGATTACTACTTCTTTCATGTTCGCGGCTTTGTTTATTACCGCATTAAAGTAAATAAGCTAAGATATGCCTGGCATCCGTCTGAAAGAATGCGAAAGTGTTTTAAAATGTTCTAGCAAAAGACTTGAAAACATTCTAGAACTTATAGATGGAATAAAAACCGGCCAAGTGCGTGTCGGACTTCGCACATATTTTTTCTTTCTTTCTTTTTTTCTTTCACATCTAGGGATCCGTACCAGAACGCCAAATTAAGTAGGTTGTAATAGAAAAAATGAGGGTATTTCGAAGAAAAATCTTATTTATCTATATATTGGTATTTGTTAGTAAAATATACGTAATAATAAACATAATCACCAAATATGAAGTTCAGTAGGAAGTTAGAAAATTCTTAGGATATTTTTTTTGTAAAAAAGGCCGATATTGGTAGCTTCTCATTCCTTTGACTAACAACATAAAAAAAAGTATTAATCAACTAATCGAACTCTAAACAACGATACTCCACTCGATGGGGTAGGTAAACATTTTTTTTCGCGCCTCCTAAGGAGAACTTGCATACATGTACAGGCACATGTATGGAAGTTCTCCTTAAAAACATAACTTGTATGGCTTTGGGTCAACAATATACTTATATTGTGAAAATTTTAAGAGTGTATCTCCAACCGTAAAACCGGCTGTAAAACCCTTGTGACAACGGATAGAAAGACGGAGACGTGAGTGACAGCAATAGGGCATCGTTTGGACTCTTCGGGTACGGAACCTTAAAAAGCCATGTCTAACAACTGTATTGAAAATAAATATATAATATAACGATTACATGCTCGAAATAAAATTATTCTCCATAGCGAGGCCAAATCTCCACCTGACCACACTTGACTATGGAATTAAGTTTTATCTACAGAGTGTGACGAAAAGGTGTGATCAAATTTTAAAAACAGGCCAAGTGCGAGTCGACTCGCGCACGAAGGGTTCCCTACCATTATCACAAAAAACGGCAAAAAATCACGTTTGTTGTATGGGAGCCCCACTTAAATATTTATTTTATTCTGTTTTTAGTATTTGTTGTTAAAGCGGCAACAGAAATACAGCATCTGTGAAAATTTAAACTGTCTAGATATCACGGTTCATGAGATACAGCCTGGTGACAGACAGACAGACAGACGGACCGCGGAGTCTTAGTAATAGGGTCCCGTTTTTACCCTTTGAGTACGGAACCCTAAAAACTGCTTCTGTCTATGTAAATGAACAACTTTCTTCAAGGATGTCATGTCAGTCCAATTCCCAATAAATATTGGGTTTTCTATACAAAGTTGTTGTCATCTGACCAAAATCTGTATGAGAGATACAAAATTTTTCCTGGTCCCATGCAAGTCCCTTCCAGGTGATCCAGCAGCCTTACTGCTTAAAGAAAGAAAAGAAAGAAAAGAAAGAAAAGAAAAAAAATAAAGAAAAGAAAGAAAAGAAAGAAAAGAAAGAAAAGAAAGAAAAGAAAGAAAAGAAAGAAAAGAAAGAAAAGAAAGAAAAGAAAGAAAAGAAAGAAAAGAAAGAAAAGAAAGAAAAGAAAGAAAAGAAAGAAAAAGAAAGAAAAGAAAGAAAAGAAAGAAAAGAAAGAAAAGAAAGAAAAGAAAGAAAAGAAAGAAAATACAGAAAAGTAAAATGTTATAAAATGCTATAGTGAATTCGGCAAGGCAAAGAGTACACAGTAGCACTACCGCAATAAGGCTGCAGGTCCAATCCCGGAGTTATGTTATGACTGATTGATCATCTGCTGTTACTATGCTCCTGAAGTAGAGCAACGAATGTCTGACAAAATATAATATCATAGGGATGACAATATATTTTGCTAATAAAAGACTTTCTAATGACAAATTAGAAAATCTTTGATCAGCAATAGGCATAAAATGGGCATTTCTATTATAGGTACCTAACTACCAAATTGCTCAATTCCCATTATTGTAATGGTCTCAATTTATCCGATCAAAGGGATTTTATTGCGATGTTTCTATTGATTGCCCGAAATAAAATATTTCTGCGTAGTGGACCTGACGATATCCATTACCTGATTATATATTAAGCCGTTGCCGTTCGCTTCTGTACTGTATGAAACTTCCAATATGTTGGATTAAAAATGTATTTTTGCTGTTGGTTTTTTGTGCTCGAATAGTTTTACGCTGATTCTTTTTAAATCCGTTTCGGTGGCATTGGTACGTCAATATACCTAGATGATTAGTAACTTTGGCATTTAGTTACATAAAAATCTATCAGACTTACTTGACTTAAGATCCTATGACGCCTAGCTGGGGCAGAGGGCTTTCAGAGAGCTTTCCTCCATCGAGACCGGTCTTGAGCTTCAAGCTTCACCTCGCTCCACGTCATTCCGATGCTCGTCGCTTTAGCCAATACGGTACGTCGCCAGGATTGACTGGGACGGCATCGCTTCCTTTTTCCTTGAGGATTCCAATCCAAGGCCTGTTTAGGAATGTGATCGGAATCCCTCCGGAGCGTGTTACCAATCCGAATCCATTTACGCCGCTTGATCTGGCGGTCGATCGGGGTCTCGTGGCATCTCTTCAACTGTTCTACATTAGAGATGATCTCGGGCCAGTAAATTCAAAGTATGCGATGAAGACATCGGTTGACGAAGACCTGGATTTGGCGAGAGAAGTCCTTTCCAAAAGTCTGTCAAACTTCATAATATTTGTGTTAGCAAAACAGTGGGTAGACATTGTTGCCCCCAACAGCAATTAGATAACTTCATCTTATAAACGCATACCACTATCTCATTTACCTACAAAACCACCCCTCATGTCCATCATATTTGTCTATTATATCTGAAATCCCAAAAAGAATTTGGTAACTTTCTGCATGATTACATTCGGGGGTCGTTTAATGTCGGAAGTAACCAGTCTGCGCTTCGCCGCTGCGCGCTGGGACCGAGCGAGCGTAGTTCGCTCGACCATGAAATTGCGCCGCCGAGTCTCGCTTAAATGACGTGATAATTTACAAGTGTGTTCATTCACACTTATCTCGTCCCGTAAAGGCGAAACTTTCATATTAATTTTAGCCGTTGAAAACTAGGGATGCTGAAATTTCGTTCGTATGTGTGTGTTGTAAAATATTTCGGCGTTTGCAATTTACTTAGCTTTCATTTGAGTGGTGTGCAAAATGCGTGCGATTTTCGTAATATTACAGAAAGTATATTTTTATTGTATTATCATCATCATCAGCCTTTTAATATACCCACTGCTGAGACACAGGCCTCTTCTCTGTGAGAGTGAATCGGCTGTAATCCACCAAGCGGGGCCAGTGCGTGTTTGTGGATGTCACATGTCTTCGAATATTTAGTTCTAGGACATGCCGGTTTCCTCACGATCTTTTCCTACACCGTTTTAAGAGCAGTGGTGATGAAATAATTCACACAAACTAAAGCGTCTGTCTGGGTTCGAACCCACGACCTACAACTTGTAAGTCGCGGCCGTTACCCCTCAGCCACCACTGCTCCTTATTTTATTTTATTATAAGGTCTTTAGATTGCAAAAATAAATAAATATAAAAAATAATAAAGTTTTCCCAATATCTATATGAAGAATGAAATCGTTACTTGAGATTAATTATACATATATTCCATTAGTGAATCTCTCTAGTAGGTACTCGTACCTACAGCAGAAAATGGTAGTAGACAAGATTTAGAATAACAAACTCCGAGTCAATCACGACACTACAAAAACAAAGGCCTACAAAAACACCTGACCGGCAGGCTTATTACGTATCTTTTGCAAGAGCAAAACAATAGTGATCTAACATTTTATGTCATAAAAGTTGAAATTACCTGCAGTGTAGGTATGGTAGGTCCTACACAATCGTTTGCTAATCGTTCGCTGTTTGTCAAATGCACTTTATTTAAAAAAAAAACCGCCAACAACTCTAAAACTTCTGTAATGAAGAGCAATTATTGCGCAAAAATCGCTATCGTTTTGCTCTTGCAAAAGATACGTAATAATCCTGCGGGTCGTACGTAGTACAAATCTACTGTGAAATGAAATCCGCGTAGTAGTTCTATTGATAATTGTCCACACCGCGGCCTACCACGTTTAATTGACACCCCGCATTGTGGTTGATTTGAAGAAGAAGCCTAAAGAACCAACCGCGCCTAGTTAGTGGATAGGTAAAGGATTTATCTGCATTTTTAACAATTTTTAATTAGTCTTAATAAAAGTGAAATACCCGGAAAACTTGGAGGTATTCGCTGCAAGTTTTTCCGGAATCGTTTTCGCGGTGGACCGCTATGAAAGAAAACTGCACAACAGATTGTATAGGTAGGCTAGATATTTTTTTGACGATTTGTATTTTCCATTTTTCCGAATTCACAATGAGTTAAGAATCTTATAGGGGTTAGATATATCAATAAGGACAAGCTGGTTTAGCAAAAACCAAAATATAATAAGTGCGAAAGTCTGTCTGTCCGTCTGTCTGTATGTTATCTTTTATAAAATTTGGTATGGAGATAGTTTGAGAGCCCCAGTTTTTATCCCGGCAATCATCCTTAAGGGAGTGGAAAGATGAGTGAATGTTTTTTTAGTGATCTATGAATTTCTTAAGAAAGGCGGCCCACACATCTACAATATTATTGTGCGATATAAAATAGGCTATTCGAAGCACTAATGCTACGCAGACGAACAGCTAGTTACAAAATGAATATCCAGTTTTCTAGAGGCTATCTTATCAACAGTTGCACTTTAGCAAAGAAACTACGGAACCACTGAAAGTAACACGTAACACTACCGTGACGGTCTGAAGCAGAACACAGAAAGGGCTGAAAGATAAAATCTTTGAACCTGTCTAGTTAGATTTACGATTACTACTTCTTGCATGTTCGCGGCCTTGTTTATTACCGCATTAAAGTAAATATAGATATGCCTGGCATCCGTCTGAAAGAATACGAAAAGTGTTTTGAAATGTACTAGCGAAAGACTTGAAAACATTCAAAAACCGGCCAAGTGCGTGTCGGACTTCGCACATATTTTTTCTTTCTTTCTTTTTTTCTTTCACATCTAGGGATCCGTACCAGAACGCCAAATTAAGTAGGTTGTAATAGAAAAAATGAGGGTATTTCGAAGAAAAATCTTATTTATCTATATATTGGTATTTGTTAGTAAAATATACGTAATAATAAACATAATCACCAAATATGAAGTTCAGTAGGAAGTTAGAAAATTCTTAGGATATTTTTTTTGTAAAAAAGGCCGATATTGGTAGCTTCTCATTCCTTTGACTAACAACATAAAAAAAAGTATTAATCAACTAATCGAACTCTAAACAACGATACTCCACTCGATGGGGTAGGTAAACATTTTTTTTCGCGCCTCCTAAGGAGAACTTGCATACATGTACAGGCACATGTATGGAAGTTCTCCTTAAAAACATAACTTGTATGGCTTTGGGTCAACAATATACTTATATTGTGAAAATTTTAAGAGTGTATCTCCAACCGTAAAACCGGCTGTAAAACCCTTGTGACAACGGATAGAAAGACGGAGACGTGAGTGACAGCAATAGGGCATCGTTTGGACTCTTCGGGTACGGAACCTTAAAAAGCCAGAATTTGTAGAATGACTCCTATCACGTTCATATTCTCTGGAACCGGTAAAGGCGAACTTTCTTAGACTCGTAACTACTCGTAGTTTGCTAATGACGACATTAAGGGGGAAGGCTCTTCTTTATATAATGTAACTAAAAGGAGTCCATCGCTGTTTTCTCGGAAGTAGTTCTAATCACGGACTAATACTGAGAATTTCCTAATTGGAACTCGCAATTACATTTGGACGTTGGGATCGAATTGAGAACCACACAAGCGGGAGCGGTGCGAGGCAGTGATTAGGACGGACAATGACGCAACATTATGTACTCGATTTAAGTCACAATTGCACTGTAACTACATATTTGCTGACACAACAATTTGTAAAGCAGTGTAAGCGCTCATGCCCTCGTAATGTTTAAAATAGGCGTGTAATTACCTATTTATTATGTGTTGGTGTCTGGGTAACAAAGTAGCTACGAGTATATTCCTAGAAGCAATACATTTTTTGATTTAACGTAGGTAGGTATTCCGTATTACAAAAGAGTTTGAAACATAAATAAATATGCTATGTTCACGCGCTGAAGGTACTGTGCGATATATTATAGTATATCGTAAAAACACGGCATCATTCCTCAGTTCATTAGTTAAAAAAAGTGTATAAAACTTGCCGTGAAATGCCGTGGTATCCAAACGATTTAGTATCATCATACAGTAAAACGTGTGAACTTAGCCATAGTCTACAGAGCAAAGCTCACTAACGACAAAACATACTTACAAATAAGTAGATACAATATCTCACATACCATGGGGATTAGATACAGAAGTCTGTTGCGAAGTTAGTGTTGGTATGTCTAGGTAAGTTTTCTACGTACTTTCGCTTGCCTTATCCGAGCGGGGCGGAAGGAAACTTGCTCCGGATCGCGCAACACTGATTCAATAGTTGTGTTGCTGTCATAGGTATGTAGCTGGTATATTGTATAGGCAGGGTATGCAGGGCGAGAAATGTGATTAATCATGATATTTTTCGGTTATGGAAACATTTTTGTAAAATAAAATGTAGCCGCGTTTTATTTGGTACTTATTGAAGTTGGTATTTTGATATATGTATATTATAGTAAGTAGCTGAAAACAGTGGTCCGTTTATAAGTCTTTAAAAGATCTGCCTATTCCTCAGAATATAATTATCGTTTTTCAAGTGACAAGACCCCTAAAAATGGAGACTGTAAGAACTGCCACTAAACAAAACCACATTAAAACAAACAATATAACAAATAATAGTGGAACATTGTGCCATGAGAGATGGTACAACAGCGGCCAACGAAAACACAGTTTAGGCGACTCTTAAATCTACTTAAATCATACTAAGGATACCGTTTGAGCAGTCCCACACCCTGCGCACCAGGGCAACGACCCGTTTACGCATGGTTGTGTAGAAGCAATCTATAAGCGCATCTAAGAAAATGCCCGATGCACTATAAAAGCGGAGAAGCAAAATCAAGCCTGCAGGTTACACATGTATAGGTAGAGAGGTGCGGTGCGGTGCGGTAGGCTCGAAAGTGCGTGATTTTCACCTGAAGTCATGTAAACTTGCGAACTAGGATGTTTGCTATAATCGAACAAAAAATCTGTCTATCTAGGTCACAATTTGGGTCACTTTCTTGTCACACACTCTTCGCTAAGAGAACGAAAACCTCGAATATGTTTTGGGTCATCAAATACTTCAAGCGCTTCCACGTTCAGTACAAGGAAATTGATTTTCATTTTTAAGACGTGCTTACGAAAAGGTTATCTTAAAAATGAAAATCAATTTTCTAGTGTGGGCTCACCTGGGTAGGCACCGGCAAAGAATTGGAAAAAGATTTAAAGGACTACAAAAGAAGAGTACGCACATTAAAAGCCACCCACGACAATAGATTTTCTTTGTATAGGTTAAGAAATTCTCGTTAAATTAATTCAGGCTCTCATCCAATACAGAAAATGTGCTTCAAGATAATGATTCATGTCCTACGCTTTATATACCGCCTTGTTTACATTTTCATGTTCGAGACGTTCGACATCATTTAACAACGAAACTCAAGAAAAGAAACATGGCTGACAGATAATTCGTCGTTCGAATGAACCGAGACGAAACGACGACGGATAAGGCGTACTCTTGCATCTGCACTTGAATAGCATGTGCTTATTCCGCTTTGATAAAAATAATGGTTGAATATAAATCAGGGTGTGTTGTCTTGAGGAACGCTGAGCGACGCGTCGGGCTCGGCTCCGAGTACACATAAAGCCTTATTTATTTACAAATATTTGTTTACTTCGTAAGATCATTCGTACGAGGCCTTAAAGCTGAGCCTCTAATTTGTTTGGCTTAGAGTGTAAGTATTGTGACTTTAACTTTCCCGTGTACACATAATTTGGACTTACGTTTGTTACTTTTGGGAATAAAAATTGTTTATTGGTATCTTGGCATGTTAACATGTTACATACGATGTATTTGTCAAAACGTTGCTGAAATTAATAATGTGAGTTTATTAATTGGGTACAGTTTCAGCTTACTAATATTGGTTTATCAATGAAAGTTAATTTAGTTGATGGTAAATATTTGATGCTATTTTGCGTTAACAATTAATTGAATGCATATTTTGTGTAGACATGCATTAGTTGAATAAATATGGTGTAGGTAGTTATTTACACCTCTAATTGATTTATTTAGCGTGATAATATCGCAAAACTTGCAGCTGATAGCAAGGTTGCCATTTTTTTGTGTCTAGTCTCTTTTACGCTGAAGGCTATTCTGTAAAATATTTAAAACAGTACGTCATCAATTAGTATATTCATACCGAAGCGGTCGAGTAATGGGTTTTATTGAGATCTCGCTTTACTTTGTAATAGTTACCAGCCGCTATGAACACAGTTTATTTTCAATTTTCAATAAAATAAGGTAAATAAGTAGATTTTCTCTGAAACTCTCATCAAATTGTTGTTAAATCAGCAAAACTTTCATAGAAGTACTTTTCATTTTTTTTTACTATTTCAGCTGTGAAATCTTCTCATATAAGGCTTTTTTAACCGACTTCAAAAAAATGTGGAGATTCTCAATACGTCGGCATCTTTTTTTTTTAATGTATGTTCCCCGATTACTATTATTTATTGTTTTAAAGGGTATACTTTCTAGTTGGTCCCATAATCATCAGGTCAGGATCTGATGATGGAATCCTAGAGAAATTGAGGGAACTCCTCAAATATTATAGGCAAACAACATTTTGGTATTTTCATCAACAACGCAATCATTTGAACTCAGAAAGTATCATTTAGTGAAGTGGAACTGATGAAGAAGACCACAGATGGCCACTGGAACTACTAAATGCTAAATATGTCAACGGCATAAGATATCTCGAATATTTAACCGACTATAATGTAGCAAATACTTATAAATAAATGGTACTGATGAAAATGGCACCGTCGAACTGATCTGATGATGAAGCCGGAAGGTAGGCACTGGAACTCTAATATAACACAAGTAAAATTTCAAAATTTTAAAAATCCCCGACACATTTATCTTGCGAAAACATCCCGATTCAAACAGTAAAACGCCCATAACTTTGGAACGGCTCAACCGATTTTTTTCAATCATAGCTAAGAACACTCTCGACACAATCACCTTTCCAACAAAAAAAATAATCAAAATCGGTTCATCCGTTGAGGTGCTATGATGCCACAGACAGACACACAGATACACAGACACACAGATACACAGATACACAGCAACACACCTCAAACTTATAACACCCCTCTTTTTCCGTCGGGGGTTAACAATGTATCTTAGTCGTGTTTGGCCTTATTGGAATCGCCATGAGATGTACTTTGGCTATAAATAATAATCATGTTCATTGGAGGTACCTACCAAAACTAAAAAGAGAAAAATAAAAACTTTTTAACAAAAAATCAAACCGACTTCCAGAACAAAAAAAACTTTTTAGTTGTACGTACCTAATAGGCAAGTTAGTAAGGGAACTATTTCGCCAGAATAGATTTCATGAAACTTGAACATAACCGGTGAAATGAGAGATCTGCTTACCCCTTAAGAGCGAACTGGCGTGATGTTATGTAATGAAATGTTATAAACTACAAACAGAAATGCGATTGCAGCAATCCCGAGAGATTTGCCGTTATTTATTGAAGAGTTCTGTTGTTTATCTGCGAAGTTCTTCATCAGATCTTCACCAAATTAAACTGGGACCAATTACGGAACATACTTTTCAAACAAAAAAAAGAATTTTCAAAATCGGTCCATAATTGACGGAGTAATCGGTGAACATAAACAAAAAAAAAAAAAAACAAACATGAAGTCGAACATAGAACCTCCTCCTTTTTGGGAAGTCGGTTAAAAAACTACAAAGCAAAAAATAAATTTCTTTTCCGAAGTCGGTGTCGAATAACGGGAAACAATGGGTAGTACAAAAGACAACGACATCGGAAAAGAAATTTATTTTATGCTTTGCAGTTTTTTGTTCTGGAAGTCGGTTTGATTTTTTTTTTAATGTTTTTATTTATAACGAAAGCCTGATACCCAATTTTAACAAAATCTACCTCCATATGTGATAAAGCTTTAATAAATTTAAAAAAACATAACAGGTAGGAACCTAAATCTAATAGCCTCGGTACGTTCAACAGCACTACTGGGTGTCCTGTCTACACAGCTATGTATGACACCATCTGTCGGTATTCTCTCGTCACTTTATCCGATTAGGTTTGCCGATACGAGCTTCTTTACTGTCTTTCCCAGTCAGCTTGAAATATAAGTAAATACAAGAGAAAACTGTCGTGAACACAGACTTGAATCAATTGTCGAAGATAAATCCACTGACAAATTTTGCCCGCGATGTCGAACACGCAAATGTGGACAATAATCCCACGCAAACGTGCTACTGGGATAAAAGATATCCTGAATTCTAATTTAGGTCATGGACCATGGTCTACCTGTTCAGGTGATAAACATTCTATAGTTATCATTTATAATATTAGTGGCATAATCGAATGAGAGTCTCATTTCCATGAATAAAAGCTATTGACATGTTCATTTAAATGCAAATAATACCAAACTATTATACATCAGGCTTCAGTTTCAAAACAGCAACATAATCCGCTCCTTCGAAATTTAAAACGAATTATCCGTCCTGTTTCAGTGCAAAGTTTCAATGAGTACGTTCTCAGTGTCTGCATGAGATCTAATGAATGAAGCTTGTTCTCAGCGCACTTCCCTAGCGAAAGCATTCCAATTGAATTACAAGGCACCCGGTACACGTGAACGAAGTATTTATAAGATTAGAGCTGAGAGTTTATTCGAACTCGTTCGCGAACAGTAGGCAGCCTACCCTTTTATATGAGAACTTTCCCCATACATTAAACTGAGATACACCTCGGGCCTTCAAAGTAAATACACAATGATTTAGTAACGCCTAAGTTAAACGAAGATGAGCTATTCAGTCGAAAGGCGTCGAGAGCCGTACGTAGGAAGTAAAGAGTTCTTTGATGACTTGTATCGAGAGGTACAGAGTCGCGGAGTTAGGGAATGGGTACTTTGTTAGCAATGAAAGGGGTTTTTTTTAAAGATTGTTTATGGAGATAGCACCTTAAGTTTGTCGTAACTCGTAAGTACATAGATGTAAATATCGTCGCCTGGTGTTGTGCTATAGAGTGTATTAAAGGCATTGGTTGTAAAGTATTAGGCGTTGATGACATGACATTAGTTTTTTTAGAAAGATAATGTTTTACAAGTATGAATGAACGTGTTGCGCCGATCCCAAGAAACATAGGATAAGGGCAGGCGGATGATGAAGTACACTGCAAACTTTTCCAAGTCTCAAATTGTTGCTTTTAAGAAGCCGGCCGTCACCCGTCTGCATCGCCTATTCGCTGGATAAAGCATTAAAGTATAAATAATAATACGCAGTTATGGGGACTGTCGACAGAAATGAAGACATAAAACAACTGTGTTTGTGATTCCGTCACATGTCACATAAACATGTCGATGACAATGTCAAATTAGCATGTCGCTGACGCGAACACATAAGTTTTGCATAAGTTTTGCTTCTACAAAAAATCGCTCAACACCGCTAAGGAAGTTTTCACTTAAAAAAGTATCTGATCTAACCCTTTACCAAAAATAATGCTTGTTCGCTGTATCTAAAGTATTTTTGCCCTAGTCATTCAATCATTTTGAAATCACGACGAAACATTCCAATAAAATATATCTTGTAGGTAACTAGGACACGTATTGGCACTTTGACATCAAGTGAGTCAATATTTGTTTGTATTGAAGGATAGGAATAGTCCAAGAGTTGTAAAGATTTCTGAGAATTAATTTTGTGATTTATTTATGTAAAGGAGGATTGGGTCTAGTAAATAAGAATAGCGTATTCTAATGTAATATCACGTCTGTATTCTTCGAAGGTATAGGCAGACGTGTAGGTACTTATAGTAGCGACACCCACATTTCGCTAGTTATGTTTAAAGTAGCTGTACCCGCGGCTTCGCTCCCGTCAACAAAACACTAAAAAGTGCAAATAGCTATTTATGCTACTGTTACGTTATGGACGGTCTTTTAATACGAGTGCCATTTTTCGGTACAAGCGAAGCGCGTACCGAAATAGGTGGGCACGAGTTATTAAAAGACCAATAACGTACGGTTGCATACAAGATTTTATCTACGAAGGAAGGAATAAAACTCAGATATAGACAAATAAGTATTTTTAATAGAAACTAAACTACACACTGACTATTGTTTACCCCGCGTCCACTTTTTTTATTTTGTCTTTATTAGGTATAAGGCAAAGATCTTGTAGCCGCAACAGCCAAATAGTATGCGATACTTTTGTTCTAAACTTGTTCCATTTTTAAAAACATCATTTACATTGTCTCGATTTCGAAGTAATATTATAGGTAGGTACCTGGCTGTATGTTCAGAATGTCTTTGCTTGTATTTTAGAATTTATGACGATTCGCATAATGCAACCCGATGTCGTTATGGGTATCATAATGAACCCGCTGTCAATTTTGTAATTCGAATATAACGAAACCGAAGTAGATAATAGTACATTATGGTACAAGTGTGTAATGTTGGTGATTACCGCTAAGGCGCCATTGAGACCCGAGCCGTTAGGGAGGGTCTTAAGAGAGCCGAGGACGATAATCATCAATACACACGTGTATCATACGACGTTTTTCAACACACTTGTGAAGAAAATAATACTAAAAAAATATTTCCAACAGTGAAAACGAGTTGTGAAAATTTTTTCGCAATGGCGGGCAAAATTAACCAGTTTTCCTATGCGCGCGCATCTAACAATGGCGATCGGCCATAGACTAAAAACAACGAGTTATCTTTCTTTTGGCTTTTCACGGATAGCGTTTTAGCCACGTACAAAATGGGGAATTTCAAGTTTTCTTTATAACAAAAGTTATATTTAAGTGAAAGTTTTATTTATTAAACACGTATAAGTTGAAATTATCTATTTAAATACGAAGTTGCATGAAATGTGTTGCATTTGTACTATTGAGCACGATCTTTTTTGTATCGAAACTTTTTTAAGAACAAAGCAACTCAACCAATAAATTTAAAAAAAACTCTTTATCTCACTTGTGAATAATAGTAATGAAAAAGTCACAGTTTGATAATAGGTGTCATTATGTGCCTAATTGCGGTGAAATTAGAGCCACTTTATGAGCAAGTGTGTTGAAAAATAACTTTCATTGCGGAAGTCGGTGTTGAATAAAGAAAAAAAACTAACACTTTGGAAAAGTATTATAAATATCATCCGAAAGAAATGAAAGTGAAGTTTTATCATCATCTAATAGTATGATTATGCAGGGGGCTGACCATACGCTTTTAGAGTAAGGTTATTTTGAGCCTGCCTAAGGGACAGACGTATATAGCTTGTATACATCTGTCCCTTTCTTACAGCCGAAATATGATAGTTTTGACACGTCAGGGTACGGAAGCAGATGATACTATTTAAAAATTGTGCCCATAATCAGAACATTTTATTATTACGCGGCTGTTCGCTACTCTAGCAGTTAAACCGGCGTTTCAACTGCAGTTACGCTAACGACGGATCTAAATCATATAATACTGCGACTATTTTGTACAAAAACCTTGTCAAGATATGGATTAAAATGGCCTTATGGAAATGCAAAAAAAAGTCAAGTTGCAACGATTCCAAATAAATTTGAATAAGTAAGCCGATCTGGCAATGGGCCGGCCATATTAGCAGTAGAAGCGACGACCGTTGAGATAGAGGTGTTCGTGAGTGGAAACTGCGAATCGCAGATTTAAGCTTTGAGGCTGGGTGAAGCGACAATCTTCGTAGGGTGGCTGGTAGCACCTGGATGACATTCGTCGAGGATACAGATGAATGCAAACGATTGGTGAGGCTTATTTCCAACAGTCGACTGCTGTAAGCTGATGATGAGGACAGAAGGATGATGATTTCGAGTAGCCATTATTGAATAAAAAAACACATCATATGCGTACATCACCTCTTCAAGCGTAAGAAAAATCTATTACAAGAATTCATGCAGGAATCAAAGAAAGTAGATATAAAATACTATTTCAACAAATAATGTTTTAGGTTACAAAGTTACTGTATAATCTTACACGAGGACAGATTGGTAAGACAGATCGGTACTATTCAGAAAATAAATAAATATGTTAAAAGACATAAAATATGCCTATATTATTCTCTTGGGGTATCTTATTCAGTTAAATTATCGTTTTAATAATAAATTAGACGTTTGATTCCTGAAGTCGCTAGATACTTTTAGTGTAATATTTAGTGTCTCGTCCGAGAGTTAATAGCAACCAGAGTCACGAAATTTATTCATATTTTCAATAGATGGATCGATTTTAAAAACAATGTATGTGTAATTATGTGTATGGTGAAGTCGGACCATATAAATCGGCTTGCGCAACTAAAAGTACTGAACATTTACAGTATATTTTGTGTTGTAGTAACATTTGATGAATAATGTAGCTGGAATAGGATTAATTACATATATTTTAAGTGTGATGTGACTGAAAAGGAATTATGATAAATCAACAAATAAAATTTCAAAATATAAAAAACCCCCGACACATTTTTATTTCATGCTACATAAATAATGCAAAAAAAATAGACACGCTTCGATCGGCAATCTATTAAACACGTAATTATGACACGATATCTTGCGAAATCACCCCGATTCAAACAGTTAAATGCCCATAACTTTTGAACGGCTAAACCGATTTTATTCAAACATAGCTAAGAACACTCTCGATTAAGGCAACTTTAAAACTAAAAAATCAAAGTCGGTTCACCCGTTTGGACGCTATGATGCCACAGACAGACACACAGATACATAGATAGACAGATACACAGCGATACTCCTCAAACTTATACCACCCCTATTTTTCTGGCGCGGGTTAAAAATGACAACTTGAGTTCCAAATAACTGAAACAGACAACGATGTGTTAATTAGAGCAAGTTAAGTTCCGTCGGACGTTTGCTGATGCACATGACCTTATTATTACCTGGATCCATGAAAGAGAATTCGAGAGCAAGTGTTTCAGCAATAAAATAAACTTTCATAACATTGTTGACGTATTTAAACTTATACCCTAATATCTAACCTGTGCAAAAACACTACATTTTTCTTCCCATAAATTCAGTCTTAACTAAACACGCTACTTAAATAACATTCTCATTTCTTAGCAAGTTGCACATTATATTTTGCAGCGGCAAACTCCCTGGCAGTTAAACCGGCGTTAACGTTAAACCACGGTTACGCCAGTGACACCAAGCAACTGTGGTGTGTAAGTCACCACCGTGACAGAACCGTACAGCCGGCGGCACTCAAACTACTTCTGCAAGTATTCAACTTCTAACCAAGCGTAATGGAATGGGGATTTAGCTGAGATATTGTTTTTGGTTGGCTTAGTTGTAAATAGCAATTAGGTTTGCGCTAGTCTTTGTCACCTTATATTTTATTCGTTGGTTTTGTATACTTTATTGTACACCAAGATAAAAATTATTCAAAAAGACATCTAAAAACAAACATACAACAGACGGCCTTATCGCGATCCGCGAACTCTGCCAGGCAACCTAGAATATAAAGAGACAGCCTGGACACAATATGGGGTTGCAATTGGTGCAAATTTTACAACAAATAATTAATTTATTAAGAAATTAGGTACTAAATACAAACAAATAAAATAAAATAATCGATACATAAATACATACATACAACTAATACACAGACAAGAAAAACAATGACAAGTGGTGCTCCTCTACAAGTCGCTTAAAAACAGGCAGTGATTACGCGCGCTTTATAGTCACAGGCAATGCATTCCATAGACGAGTGGCCTGGACAGTAAAAGATTTGTCTAGAAAGGTAGTGGAATGCATTGGCATTTTAAGTTTCGTATTATCCGATGACCTAAGAACTTTAAGGTGCGAGTCACTAAGAAACTGAAACCGTTTCTTGAGATAAAGAGGGGTAGATGGAATAAAGAGAATATTATTTAGGAGAGAAAGAATAGCATTCCGGCGAATTGGCAACCACTTGAGTTTAATTATATAAAATACGAAAGAAGAAGGAATTGCACTAACCACCTGTGCGTGTAATATCTAATCACAACATCTTGAGATCATCGGATTTATTTCGAATATATATAATTTCATTACAACATGACCGATCTTTGTTAAAACCATTAGAGTGGTGTTTTTGACGATTATGATGAAGTGGAGATCAAAAATCAAACTTTTTATTTCACATAGGCCTACATGGGCACTAATAAAACGTCGGCAAAAGGTGCACGGTTCGGGTTGGTCGTTCCCTATGGAGAAGAACCAGCAAGAACCTCCATGGTTACTCTTTAAAAAAATGGTTTGAATTACAATATTTCCAGTTACAGCATTAGTACTTAGATATGGGGGGATAACGTAGGCCCGACAATAAGTCGTAATAAACTATAAAAAAAAAGATTATATAAAAAGTTAACAAATTTTAACTAGCACCATCGATAAAGAATCTATACAAAGGTAAAAAATATAACAAGACTAAATTTAACATGTGGGACAAATTTTGTTATCAGTGCTGTAACTATTCTTAGTAAAGAGCTATAAAGATGATTAAGAACCATTGTAAAAAGTCTAATTAAAAGAAGGAAAACGAGAAAAATAAAATTGAGAATAGTTAGAGACATCCACATATTTGTGCCGTTTATGAGTCACAGATCATTCCTCAGGTCCATTCCTATATTATAAAGATAATCTTTTGTGCACGTCAACAAGCTACACCTAAGAGTCATGTACGAAATAAGTATGTTTGTTCCTCATCTACGAAAACTTCCACGCCAATTCCAATTACCTCTCACTCACACAACACTTCAAGTCCTTTATTAACGCCACTCCGTGACCCGCACACAAACAAACATACGTATATCACTTCCAAAGTTCCCGTCAATAGAACTTCGTCTAAGAACAGGCGAACTCAAATACCAAGTGTTCAGATCGTGCCCTAGACTGCAAGACTGTGGAGCTGCTAGGCTGCGAACAAGGTGAGCTAATTACATATTAATTTGAGAGCTCCACGAGTAGCACTTTGTTAGCAGCGATTGTGGAACGAGATAGCCTGGGTAATGGAGCATAAATACATCGCGCTTTTTAAGGAGTAGAGTTGAAAGAACTTGCTTACTGAGTCGTTTGGAAGTTTTGATGCACAAAATGAAGTAAATATAAGGATAGATAAGTTTGCAGCTATATATTCCAGTTTCAAAATATGCGCTTCCTATGTCTTTTAGATGAAGCTAACGATAGCTAGACTAGTTAATCAGTTCTCTCAAAAATACAAATATGGCGTAAGTAGCCTTATTTGTTTTTTAACCGACTTCAAAAAAAGGAGGAGGTTCTCAATTCGTCGGAATCTTTTTTTTTTTATGTATGTTCCCCGATTACTCAAAGTCGCCTGGACCGATTTCAAAAATTCTTCTTTTGTTTGAAAGGGTATACATCCTAGTTGGTCCCATACTCATCAGGTCAGGATCTGATGATGGAATCCTAGAGAAATCGAGGGAACTCCTCAAATATTATAGTCAAACATATAGCGATTTTGGTATTTTCATCAACAATGCAATCATTTGCACTCAGAAAGTATCATTTGGTGAAGTGGAACTGATGAAGAAGACCACAGATGGCCACTGGAACTCCTAAATGCTAAACATGTCACGGGCATAAGATATCTCGAATAGTTAACCGACTATAATGAAGCAAATACTTATAAATAAATGGTACTGATGAAAATGGCACCATCAAACTGATCTGATGATGAAGCCGGAAGGTAGGCACTAGAATTCTTATATAAAACAATGTATCCTAGTCGTGTTTGGGCTTATTGGAATCGCCATGAAATGTACTTTGGCTATAAATGATAATCATGTTAATTGGAGGTACCTACCAAAACTAAAAAGAGAAAAATAAAAACTTTTTAACAAAAAATCAAACCGACTTCCAGAACAAAAAACTACAAAGCAAAAAATAAATTTATTTTCCGAAGTCGGTGTCGAAAAATGGGAAACAATGGGTAAGTACAAAAGACACCGACTTCGGAAAATAAATTTATTTTTTGCTTTGTAGTTTTTTGTTCTGGAAGTCGGTTTGATTTTTTGTTAAAAAGTTTTTTTATTGTAATTATGTTTAATTTGTCTAACAACGAGAGCACAGGTCATCAACATTAGGACTCCGGCCATGATCGGATAAACATGATGAACTTGTGGCTGAAGGTAAACTACTACATAGATATGTAGACAATAAAATTTTTCAACATTTACTTGTCTCTGGGGTAAATCCTAAGTTTTACCGTGTGATTGCTGGTCTGAAATTAGCGATTATCTCAGATCATTTCGGACTCAGTAGGTAAGACTTGGTAAATCTTAGGTTTCACTGGTAAACCCTAGATTTTAATGTAGTTCGGGCTTTTACAGTACTATCATAACTAAAACTCCATTTCAAACTAAACAATTGGCGTTTGCTATCTTAATAATGTGACAAGAAGTTGGCACAGTTCAACTGTTTTCCCCTGAGTACAAAAGCGGCTACGAAAACATGCCGAAAATACGCATTTAAACTGGAATTATATGCACATTAAGTTGAATTTTATGTGTCCACTGACCAAAGAAATAAGCAGCTACATTTACGTTACTTGTAATATGTTGCCGTTTTTCTGCCTCTTAGTGCATGCTACTTATGTTTCTTAGCGCTAGTTGCGTTGTTTTTTATTCTGGCAGCCTGGGGGGATCTGCTATGGTCAGTGCGGAGTGTGCCGACAAACCAAACAGAATACAATGGTCAATGTTAATTTTTAACCGACTTCAAAAAAAGGAGAAGTTTCTCAAGTCGTCGGTATTTATAAAAAAAACCAGCCAAGTGCGAGTCGGACTGGCGCACGAATGGTTCTGTACCATTATCGCAAAAAAAAACGGCACAAAAATCACTACAAAGCGAAATATATATGCAATTGTATATTTCAGTGCAGGTAAGTTTATGTGCTTTTGTTAGAGATAAGCAAGCCGCTAGGAATCAACCGCTCCGATTGTGAGGCTGTCTTAATCCAATGTCTTGTACGTTTTAGTTGAATGTGATTAATTTGATGCATTGATGTGAGGATTTGCCAACTTTTTTGTTAGAGAAGATACTCTAGTAATCGCAGGTAAACATATTTTCGTAACATAATTTAGAGTAGAACTTCTACTGTGTATAAATATAAAAATTCTGAGCAAACGAGTCAAACAATGAGAAAAGTTCACAACAAAATCTAAGTAGCACAAGACCCTCAGATAGGAGCTGCACTTAATTTTGCCAGTATCTCTCCACATACAGAGAGAATTGCGAAACAAGTGTAATTTAAAATATTCAGCTACTTTACAATTTGCAGTGGCGTGAAATTTAGTTAAAATTTCGTGCTCAACTTGCGCGGGCACTAGGAGGCATTGGCGAGCACTTAATAAATGAACCTCCTTGTCTCTGCGACTCAGGAATGGAGAAGACTGAAAGAGTAAAACTTTTATACTGTGCTTTACAGAAATCTTCACGTAATATATAGGACGGGTAATTGCAACAGTTAAAGAATTAACGTTTGAATTTTTACGGGCATTCTTCTCCATTTTACTCAACATTAACCGTAGCTGCGTAGTGCTGTAGCCGCGCAGCGTTGTAGACGTGTAGCCGTGGCGGCATAGTAATAGTTGCGTAGCGCGTAAGATTTTCTAGAAATTCTATAACATCGAATGGGATGGCAGCAATCCCGAAGATATACGGTAAACAATGTTTTCGAACGTTTTCTACAAACATTTTCAAAAATGTACATAAGTATTGCACGCAGACCGCGTTTTATGACCCAGACTTTAATACTTCGAGGAATTGATAATAATCTTTGGAAATGTTGTAAAAATTGATACGAGTTAAATGTACCGAGTGATGGTCGACTTGGAGTAGTAATGTTGGTTTGAAAAGTCAAAAATAAGTCGATAAGTGGTGTTTATGATGCCTTTTGTGGTTTTATCGGAGTTTGTAAGGATCGCAGCCGGTGGCTTTCTGTAGTGTCTACCTACCCCTACGGGAAAAAGACGTGACTTTATGTCATAATCATTTCAGCCGATAGACGTCTACTGCTGGACATAGGCCGCCCCCACGCGTCACCACATTGACCGATCCCGTGCGTCTCGCATTCAGTGGATTCCCGCAACCTTAACCAGGTAATGTGGGAGGCCTGTTCTGCGAGCAATGTGCTCTGCCCACTGCCACTTAATTTTCGCAATTCTTCAGGCTATGTCGGTAAATTTGGTTCGCCTGCGGATATCCTCATTTCTGATGCGATCACGCAAGGAAACGCTTGGTCTATAGGTTATTACAGGCAACACACACTACACAAAGACCTTTGTCTTAAGACATTGTAAATTGAACGAGAAGTTAAGCGCATCTTCCCGAACGCCACCCAGCCCAGTCGGATTCGACGGTTGACCTCTTTCTCGAAGTTAATCCTACCCAACTGGACCGTTTGTCCCAGGTAGAGGATTATCGTCTACAACTTTGATTGTAAATTATCCGATCTATATAGGAGTGGGTATTATATGCGCATTCACCATGAACTTAGTGAGTTTATGTACATATAGATATATATTTATATATACAGCATCATCAGTATCTACCTATATATGAGTTCAATACTGTAAGTAGATAGTTACGGTGTTACGGATTAAACTATTCAATTACTTTTTCACGCCAAAACTACTAAACGGATCTGGATGAAATTTGGCACAGAGATAGATTATAGTCTGGAATAGCACACGTAGGATACTTTTATCCCGGGAATATGTTCCTTGGAGATAATTTTCGACATTCACGCGGGCGAAGCCGCATAGCAAAATTAAGTATGTCATATTTCTCAGCTGCCTCGATGATATGGGTTGCTAAAGTTTTGCAGTAGAGCATGAGTCTCGGATTCGATTCTCGTGTCGGGAAAAGTAAAATTGGCTTTTACCATCTAGATTCATGTTGGCCATTGTTATATTAAGTCTATTTGGGTGTACTTTTTTAAAGACCGTCGTAAGAGGCAGTCGTTTCATATTATAAACATTTTATTCCTTTGTCTTTATTATATTGTGTGAACTTTGAAGTGATTATATTGTTAAAAGTATAACGTTGTTTTAGTTAAATAAAGTTAGTGATCCAAGTGCAAATAAAGCTATTATTCATGTCCGTATGAATGGCCGTAGTTTCAAACCCTATTAAATGGGCTCTAAACATAAATAAATGTACTAAAATGTACCATGTACTAAAATAAATAAACCAACTGGAGAATTGAGGGTGTACTAAATATGGAAATTAATAATTAATTATGTGTCGTTGACGGTACCAACACAGCCGATGACTGCAAAATCGTCAAGAGATATTAGAAGGTGCGTGTCACGCCGGTTATAAACTATCGACATCGATAGCGTGCACAGCACACAGCGAGAGCGAGGCGAGACAGACGGGTGATTAATTATCGCGTCCCTTCGCAGGATCAACGTAATGATAGTATAATTTATTTGGATGACCCACTTCGCTTATTGGTTATTGAATGGAAATTATGTGGAATTGATGAGGGCTGCAGCTGATTTGGAGAGTTTTATTATGTTTAAAAGACGAAATACGATCTATTATTTCCGGTTACAAATATTCCGTTTCAACATCTGTACCATGCGAGACCTTTGCGAGGCCAGCGCTAATGCTATCGAAGTGGCTCAGTATTAGTCGAGGAAAATTTACATGGAAATAGTGGTCGTTGACTTTCCTACATTTATTGACATTATTTATTCGAAAACGAAAATAAAGACACAAAGCCGTCCCAAATCGGCATTATTTTATCCTTAACTTATTTTACTAATGAAAAATTTTACATCGCTTATTGTACAGGACCTCTATTGCTATGCTGAAACGATCACTATCCTTTGGCCTTTTGATCTTTTTAGGGTTCCGTAGTGAACATGGAACCCTTATAGTATCACCATGCCATATCATATTAATTACTCCGACAAAGTGGTAAAAAAAATGAAGAAAAACATTCTGGATGTGGGGATGTGTTTTTTCTTCTCGTCTATCCCATGGTAAGGGGTATTGTTGGATAGGCCATTCAAAAATATTAGGGTCTGTTAAAACCATTTTTCGATTCAGGGATCCGTTTGCGTAAAATTTAGCTTTAAATTGCTAATTTTTGTTAGAGTCAATGTCTCCTTTTGGACAAGTGTAAAATTCAAGGCAGTAGGTAGTATATATAATGAAATTAAAAGAAACCTATCACAACTAAGTAGGCATTACAAGTAATAATAGACCAACATATAAAATGTAGGTACTTGAAAAGTAAACCTTATGTACAAATGCCATTGGAAAATTACTTGTATAACTTTGTTAGTTGAGTAAAACACATAGTAAATATAAGTTTATGATCAATGTAAAAATAAATAAAATAATCCTTTATAATAATGATATTAATTTAGATAATATTTACGCTCGAATAACGCATTGGAGTGGGCGGAGACGTTGGCAGTACTGATCCGTACGGTGCATGCGCGCGGGGGGAATCTATTTTGTGTTAGTGCAAGAAGTATTTTCATAGTTTTGTAACCTTTCTAAATCTTTTGTAAACTTTATCAAACTAGTTTTGATTGCCAAGCAAATTCCGCTAGCCGACCTTAGAATTCATTTTCTCCGGGCTTCGTCGAGCTTTATTGCCTCGGCGCTTTTCTGGTGGTCGCCACTGTTGATTCTGGCTTTCAGGAGTTGCAGTTGTTTGGGAATAGTGCGGTAGGATTGTCCCAATAGCCGACCATAGACGGCGGTATTCTCAGTGGTCGCAATAAAAACTTAATTGCATTTGCCGTAAGGTTGTCATTCGCGGTTAGTTCCGCTATGCTCTAGTCCCGCTATGGTCGACTCGAAAAGTACCTACTGAAAGGTGCCGCTATGCCCCCCACATTTTTTTTGAACCGGAATGCGGGCAGAAGCTAGTTCATGATATATGTCTACTTAAAAGATTAGCTTATTAGAATGGCAAATGTTAATAAATATATAGTGCTTTAGTATTTAAAGTTATAGCAATATACCTCAGTGTGCATGTACCAATAGAATAAAGATGTAAATATGAATATCTCTAGCAGAACAAATTGGAAAAGTTTTCCATTATATTTCGCTACTACAGAGCAGAGTTTTCAACTTTCTATCAAGTTAAATATACCATAAGCTCTAACTCAATAAGAATCCACATTTCTTGGAGGCTAGTCATCATCGACAGAATACCAATTTATTTAAGGGAAAAGTTCGTTGTTTTCAGTAACCAAGAAATATATAGTAAAAAAGAATAGAGTATGAATAATTCATACAGATGTTCTATATGAATTATTCATACTCAAAACAATAGGTACCAAAGACACCGAATTCGGAAATGAAAGTTATTTTTCGAAATTTAGAGTATTTTATGGAAGTTGATTTTATAAGTAGAACACGTTAAGCGTGTTGGGGAACTCCTAAACTTTCTACAAATGGGTTAAAACTTTGTCTAGTCACGGAGGTTTTTCAACTGAAATTATTATGAAACTATCTCTTAATGAAACTTATATGAATAAGACACCTATACCCACTATATATCATCAAAATATTAAAAACATACTTATTTACGGGTATCAATAAAGTTGTCACTAAGGCATCAGGGTCACATAAAAAAAAACGTGACAGTTTTACTAAATATTTTCTTACGCAACAATAGGTGTCGGAAAAAATCGTGCAAGTTGCTTTTATTTACAATAAAGCTTGGTGCCTTTTAACTGTATATGAAAGAACTGTGTGGAACAAGATGGCCGCTTTAGACACGTACTCACTCAGGTATGTTATAGTGTTGTTTTCTGTTTATTGTCGTATCGGGAATAAAACCGAGTGCCCGATTGTGCGGTTTTATTAAAGAATTTTCTTGGTGAGAACTACCCATGCGTGTTGGTTTAGTGATTTTCTTTTTATTGGTGGCTTACTTATTTTAATTTTGTAGTGCAAAGAGGAATGATAACGTCATTGTTAGTTAGGTTTTCCCACATATATCTTACAATATTGTGGAGGTAAAACAACAAGCTTTGTTTAAATTAATTTGGTTTTTCCACGGCTTAAGCAATGCACCTGCCATGTGATCTCTTCACCACCCTTGGTTGACTGGTACAGAAAGTTAAAGGCAGTGGTTTTCAAACTGTGGCCCGTGGATGATATTTGTGCGGCCCACGACGTAGCACATTGTATATGTTTTTTTTTAATGTGCAATAAAGAATTAAGAATAAAAAGAAGTGCAAGACAGGAACATGAGTAAAAACTTTTTCTGGTTTCGGCAACCAGCAGCCTTCAACCGCTCAGTGCGGCCAGCATGCCATTGTTTTAACGTACCTGATATACCACACACTTCTTTGTTTATAAATTAAGCGCAAGATATACTTCTTAAATAATATTATAATAGCGGGTATCAACAAAAGTGCTACTAGAAGGAAGTCATCAGCATTATCATCGGCCTTTCAATGTGCCCACTGCAGGGTCAGAGGCCTCCTCTCTGTGAGAGAGGGATTATGTATTTCACCAAAACAATACCACGCGGGCCCAGTGTGGATATCACATGTCTTCAAATTTTTGGTAGATTAAAAATTGTTTGAAAAGAACTTTGGTCTGCCTGCGGATATCCTCAATAAAATCTTCAATTCGCAAAAAAATTAAACTTTTCACTGATGCTAAATTAATAATGGAGTATATGTTAACTGAAAAAAAATTGGGGTAATCGTGTTTTCACACACAGCTCTTAAAAATATGTCAATAGATTGTTGGTGTTAAATATCCAATCCAAAAATATGCGGCCCGCATACCCACCTCACATTGTACTATGCGAGAGTCCTACCTAGGTCAGAAAAGTGTGACGACTGACGACCACTGCACTATTGTACCTTTGTGCATGAAGTTTAAATAAATAAATCGCATTAATAAATTGTTTATTTCTCTTCACATATAAAAGTTACTTAGATATAAAAATATAGCTACATATGTTCGTAGTCAAGAATATGTGCGGTAAGTCACCAGGTCCCCACCAGGTAAATATATTAAGTATCATTATTTATTATTCCTAATGCCTTGACTCAATTCCTTTACAACGAAAATGTTCTCCATCTATACGTATTACATTAAATATATATTTACGAGGTAACGTAGCAATATTTCTACACCTCCCCATAGCCATAAAGGTTGTATAGGTGTTGTAAACAAACTATTTGTTATTGATAAAGATCGCTATGATTTGGACAGTACCGATATTATTTAAATTTAGAAGAGTTTGTCGTTGAAGAGAACATCATATCTTAGATATAATTATGTATACGTAGTATGTTATAGATTGTTTTTTCTGTCGTTTTAGGTGTGCCACCCATATATTGCCCGGCAACCCTGCAGCAATCGATTCTATTATCAAGTACCTTTTATGAAAATTAAGTTCAATAAAAAAATATATATACCTGCAGATTTTAGCGGTGGGATCTTAGGCAGTACGTCATCTGGGTTTTCGTGAACACGTTAAAGAAATATGAGTCATTATAAACTAAAGAGAAAAATTTCAAGACATGTGCCTAATATTCTTCAAGAGCTCTTTAGTTCTTAAACAAAGTGTACTCTCATAATAAAGCCTTGCTTCAGTTGCTCTGTAATAACTTATTAGCATAATAGATGCACGAGTATGTACTTATATACCTAGCTCAGCTTTATTTTTAAATGGGCCTTCATTTAATATTCTGCAGGGAGTCTGCGAAGCTGCAGTCGTAAGACTGTCACGCTGCAAATGTGACTGTCGGCTGACGTTCTCTTGTTACACTTTTGTGGTACCATCTTCATCTTCATCGTTATCTCACTGCAGAAGATTGTGACTTGTGACTAAATGAGACGAACTCGGTACATGTTCCAACAGCCTTCTTTATACTCAATTAACTCAATCTGTCGCAATTCACTGCTGCACATAGGCCTTTGCTATGCTGCGACAGAACACGCTCCTTCGCCTTTCACATCCATTCTGTCTCAGCTACCATTTCAAGTTCAACGGTCAGCCTATAGACATATCAACCGAAAGACGTCCACTGCTGGACATAGGCCTCCCCCAAGCGTCGCCACTTTGGCCGGTCCCGTGCGTCTCGCAACCAATGGATCCCCGCAACCTTCACCAGTTCATCAGTCCACCTGGTGGGAGGCCTTCCAACGCAACGTCTTCCGGTTCGCGGTTGCCACTCCAGAACCTTTCTACCCCATCGGCCATCCGTTCTGCGAGCAATGTGCCCTGCCCACTGCCACTTAAGTTTGGCAATTCTTCGGGATATGTCGGTAACCCTGGTTCTCTTGCGGATCTCTATATTTCTGATTCGATCACGCAAGGAAACGCCGAGCATAGCCCTCTCCATTGCCCTTTGAGTGACTGTAAGCTTCTTTATACAATCGATCAATTAACTCAGTCTATCGCAATTCACTGCTGAACATAGGCCTTTGGCATGCTGCGCCAGAACACGGTCCTTCGCCTTACACATCCAGTCTGTCTCAGCTACCATTTCAAGTTTGTCGGTCAGCCTATATGGCCTTCTTAACTAGCCGGCCACGCTCTGTCCTGAAAATATTTTCTTTCCTTCGTTCCGGTAGTTATCATGAGGTTTTTCTAAACAATACATAGGAGATGGTATACAATATTAATATGTATACAATATGTCGTGGTGACTCAGTGGCTAAGACCTCGCCTCTCGTACTTGAGGTAATGGGCTCAAATCCGGGCAAGTTCCAATGTGAGTTTTTCAATTCATATTTCCTTTCTAAGTTTATCTCGGGCATTGCTGACAACGGTGAAGGAAAACATCGTGAGAAAATCTGGACTTATAGTTAGTATTTGTAAGTTTGATTTCCATTGGTGTGATTGCTGCAAAGCGTTCCAGTGCGACCGTCATCATCATAATTTCAGCCGAAAGACGTCCACTGCTGGACATAGGCCTTCCCCAAGCGTTGCCACACTGATCGGTCCTGTGCCGTGTTCCCATCCACTGGATTTCCGCAGCCTTGACTAGGTCGTCGCTCTACCTAGATGGAGGCCTTCCAACGCTGCGTCTTCCAGTACGCGGCGCCATTCTAGAACTTTTCGGCCCCAACCGCCATCCGTTCTGCAAGCAATGTGCCCTGCCCACTGCCACTTAAGTTTGAAAATTCTTCGGGCTATGTGTATATGAACCTTGGTTCTCTTGCGGATGTTTTGATTTCTGATACGATCACGGAAGGAAACGCCGAGCATAGCCCTCGCCATTGCCCTTTGGGTGACTTTAAGCCCTCTGATGAAGGCGTTCTAGTGCGAGGGTAAACAAATACATATACAGAAAGCTAAGAGCAAGCTTCTACCCACTAGCAAGTTATCCAGCTCTAGAGACTTTAATCTAAGCACATTTTCTCGAAAAACTTCAACAAAAATCTCTTCAGTCTTTGCATACATATTGAAATTTTAATACAACATAGTCTATCAATGTTGGAGACTAATATTACTGGGGGAACGGCTGGAGCATTACAATTCGCGTTAGTGTGAAATTTCCCACCCACCGTGGCATATAATAAAGCGAGGGTAGGGATTAAAGAGGGTGCATTTTACGCCAAATAGAGTTTTGCCAATATGCTACTTCATAAAAGCATTAAGTACCCATTGGTTTTGATTTTAGAGTATTAGGGATGTGATTGCCTTTTAAACGGTTTTATTGTGTCGGTTAATGACTAGCAATATGTGCGGGGCTTACATTTTGTTACTTTTTAACCGAATTTTAACAAAAGGGGCGGTTTAGCATTAAGCACAAAAATAGGAAAACCGAATTAAAAAATAAAAACGAGTTTGACAGCTATATAAATACGTTATATAAGTTAAACTTGATGCTTACAAATGATACTCGTTGCTATAGTGTATGGGTAACATAGTAATTAATTAGGATTATGATTTTTCTTAGACGTTTATACAAAGTTATCGCGGCATGTAAAATAAGAAACGTTATCGGACTTTTTAGATTGTCACATTATAATTGAATAGGGTAAAAGACGAAACAAATGGATAGCAAAACAGAGAATGGAAGAAAATGAATTGTTGCCATAACCCCAAATAAGTTTGGACACGGACCAGAAAATAACGAGTATTATGTTCTGAAACCATACATTTTATGCAATTTGTAATAAGCAGAGCTGTGAGTTTGAAAGCAATCGAAGCAAGCAGACGAATTATGTATCTAGAAACTTCTTAACATCCAAACCTCACGTTCCTAACGACAGATACATTTTATTTATATTTAATCTTTCACATCATTCAACAAAACTTCAGAGACACAACTCCTATAAGAAGTGAAAACGATTAAAGAAACAGTCTGTGTCATGACTCGTGAACAAAGCCGGGCCGTGTTCAAGTGCTCACATGCGCACGCCTTTATAAGTTGACTCTATGCTGTTATGATTGCGCTAACTTTGTTACTTACTTGAGTCTTAAATTAATTGGAAAAAATATGTATGCTTAAATGTAGATTTGGGTCTAGAGTTTAGATTTGTGGTTGACATTGTACAGGTATTCGGTAACATGTAGGGCTACCAAAATTACGGAAATGTCAGTTACGTAACTAATTACACAATTTCTTTCTCCAATTCCGTAATTACGTATTATTTTCCTTATTTTTTAAATCGATTATATTTTGTTGTTAATATTGTATATTTACTTATTAAAAGCATATAATCATCTTTGCGGCAGCTATATCTAAGCCCACCGTTTTCTTTCTTCTTTCTTTCTAATAAATAAATAAATAATTAATTTATCTACGATTAAGGGTCCGCCTGGATCCACCTGATGCGCGGCGCGGCTGCTTCATCAAACTATAATTGACACGTTAAAATGTTGTTAAGCTAACGTCTTGTAGCGACGATGTGCTCCTCTGATAAATTTTATATAATGAATAATTTTATATATTTTTTTTATATATTTTATATTAGATATAATTTTATATAATGATAGATAGTTTATACTGTGGATTTTAAGCGAGTTAAATTACTTAACTTAATTACATAAACTTGTTTCAACTTTCAAATTGCCCGTATTTAATGAGTGTCTTTTGGCATCCCACTATTAAAAATCAACGTATGAGTCCCTAGTAATCTAATGGCTCTGCAGGTAGGGTATGCCTAACTGGCCTAACCTTGCGACAGCCGCATAGAATTATGCTAAATTTCCTGAAATTTGTCCAAAACCCGAGCCTAGCCAAGTTACAAACATTTCATATCGAATCTTTTTCTACAATCGTTAACGCATTCTATTCGTTTGGTCTGACCACGTCACTTAACGTTCAGATGAATCATTCCCATACATTGATTCGTTTTCTAATAGCGTTATCGATTGTAGATTGTCAACTAGGCTGCAGGTGTTGGACGATAAAGCATAGCAGTATTTTCATAAAGCGCTAAGTAAATCCTCCCATGCATTAGTTGCATTTGTATATGCACACTATGTACTGTACACCTAACAGTAATAAAATTAGACGCTCAAGAAAACTTCCAGCCAGTTATTTTTATGAATAAACGGATTTAATAAAGGCGGAATAAAATGAAATTAAGCTTGCTAAAGCATTTTACATAAAGCGATATTAACTCTTTCCTGGGCGTAATAAAAATGTCTTAAAATATGCACGGGGGCGCATTTGCATCAACCAATTATATGGGGAGCCTTATTACTGTGTTATGTATCTGGATGTAGTTGAGTACGAGACATTTTGCCTTTTTATGATGTGCCGACGCCAGTGGGCTTTATTCCAAAGACTGAGTCACAAAGATAACGTCGCTCGAAATTCTGAGATCTTTGGTCTGTGATGTGCCTTGTAGAGTTGCAATACGGAGAGCAGAATGCGCCCATTCAAGAGCAGTATTTGGAAAGAGGTGAGACGAGGCGCCGGCGCTAGCCCGCCTGTCTAGTGTTTGTTAGTGACGGAGATAACGCGAATTTGACGAGCTCCTCGACCTCTCTCGAAGTATTCTATAAATTTTTGATGTCTGTTTGATCATTACCTTCTACAAATACGCTGTGAACTCAGATGCATGAAGTAGGAGCAAGCAAAGCGTCCTGTTTAAATTTTGTAGGTATGTATTTGATATTGAGACATTGTAAACGAGTATTTCCTTATTTCACAAACATTAACATAAATATTATAGATACGAAATAAGCTTTCAATAAATAACGAACTGGAAATTTTAAGCGTAAATACAATGCGATTAATAAAATAACAAAGATCTTAATTGTTAATTAATACTTACATTTCTGTATTAACTGTGTCTTTGTTAACGAAAACAAATTACACTAATGAAGCCGTTTTATTATGATTCAAGCTTTGTTTATTAAATGACAAAATAAGCAGCTACGGAGTAATTAGTGCGATTGGATGGCTGTTATATAGATATTACCGATCCAAAATTAATGAGGTATCTTCCGACTAAAATTAGAATACATAATTGGGGTGAGGAAATGCCAAGATAAACAGTTGATGGTTGCCTACCTAATTAATACGACGCGCGTCTTGTGGCGCAATCTACGACAGAAGGATGGCCAACAAACAATATCTAAGTTTGTGTCGCTTTGTCGTAATATTTGCCAAGACTGTGAAAGCCCCGGCAGAGTTTGAGCGACTTCTCGAGCTTATTACTATTTGTGTTGCCAAGATTCCCGTCTCCTACATTTTGTGACGAAGGTATCCATCTAGGAAGGCACGCCGCGCACGAAATGTCCTTTTGTATGTCGCGTATTCCAATATGCCTTAAAGTTCTCGTGTGCCCTGAAAATAATACAAAATACCACAACAGAATGTTCAAAAAATGGAATTTAAATAAAAGTTGCCCGCAATCGCGTGTTATGACGAATGGCCATAATCTTGCCGCTACATAAAATAGCCTCAGCGACAGCTCCCAGTAAACATCTCCCGAATATAAAAAAATACGAAACGCACGTAGTAGCACTTACTAAGTCGCGTTCTCTTTATTTCGCTACGTATTGGACGGTGGCGGTGGAACGAACGGCATGTGTTTACGTCACACTAAGTAAAAATCATGGGGGCTCATAAATCAGTGGCATCTTCACGTCGTTTTGAATACTCACAAAAGATGTCAACTCGTAGCTAAGTGTAACTCCGTTCGAGACAAATGGCATGAGTAACCTTAATTGTAGTCTTGTTGTTTGAATTTAAACAACAAAGATTAAATGCATCAGTCTTTGGGTGAAGTTAAAGATTCGTAGCACAATGCTACGTTATTGCATTGTCGTGGCGTTGCGGCTACAGGTCGCCGTAGCGATGTAGCGGCCGGCGCGGCGCGGCGTAGGCAATGCTACGACGCGGCGCGCGGCGGTTGGTAAGTGAAGAGTTTTTTCAGCCTATTATTTAAGTACCTGAAATAATGCCTATATTCCTAATAAATATATAAATTTTAATTTAGTGTACAGTATTCAGTATAATATATAACCTAGGTACTACAGGTATAGTGTAACCGCGTTCACGGTGATTACAACATCAAGTTTGAAGCTTCGATCCGACTAACCGTCGGTGACACCTGTCAAATCAATGCCAGCGCAGTTCGCCAAACGCGAGCCGGCGATAATCAAGAGAGATTAAATTTTACGAACACATCAGTATTTATAATAACAGCCTTCCAAGCTCATAATGTATTGACTTGTGTTATTCGCTTGTTATTGAAATATAAAGGAAATTAAATGAATGCTCTCTTTAAAATGTACGTATTCACCTGATTCAATTTTATGGTTGATTGGAAGATTCGTGAAAGGTCCCCATTAAATATTTATTTTGATTAATTTCTTAGGTTATAATTCTATTAATTGTTTTACAGATAGTATAGGAAAGTACATTATTTTTGAATGACTAATTGATTCAAGCCAGAAAGGAAAGAAAAATAGGTAAACTGTAAATAGGTGTCGTCGAACATAGGCACCTTGTTCGACGACACTACTTTCCGCCTCGCTGCTTCCTTACGTCTTGGCGCTCCTTGTTGTACTCCACATCGTTGCCACTGTGGCGAAGTTGTCAACAGCCTCGGTCACCACGGTCTTTCATGCAGCCGAAGTGCGGGTCGCTTCGCTCGGCACGGAAACTTAAACGACATCATCCGACGTGCTCTCGTCACCGTCGGCGTTCCGGCCGTTTTAGAACCCCATGGCCTGGCACGTGACGATGGCAAAAGACCGGATGGGATGTCTTTGTTTCCATGGAAGATGGGTAGGCCTTTAGTGTGGGACGCTACTTGTGTCGATACTCTTGCGCCATCCCATCTTCCGAGTTCATCGTGCTGTGCTGGCACTGCCGCTGCGGCAGCAGAGAACCTCAAACGGCGGAAATATAATAACCTCATCGGTAGTTATATTTTCGAACCGTTTGGGGTTGAAACTCGTGGTCCGTGGGGTCCGAGTGCTCACGCTTTGTTTAAAGATCTGTCCAAACGCCTAGTTGACACTTCGCGTGACCCAAGGGCTGGCTTTTATCTTGGTCAGAGATTAAGCATTGCCATACAACGTGGCAATGCTGCCAGCCTTTTGGGTACATTACCAGTGGGCAACGATGTGGAGGAGTTTTTCGACGCCATATTTTAGTTGTGTATATTTTTAGTTTTAGTTAGTAAGAAGTTTTTAGTTAAAGTGTATATGTTTGTAGTCTTAGTTATTTAAGTAATTTATACACTGTATATACTTTTATCTATGTAAATAAATTCAGTAAATAAAGTTCTATATTATAGCCAGAAAGTGATTTTGTCCCTATTGTAAGTTTGTAAAACAGGAATATAAACTTTAATATAAGTAGCTATTTTATAGGTACCAATAAGACATCATAAATCACGTGTCTTACAAAACAATAGTAAATGCACAAGTTTCAAACGAATCAATTAGAAGAAGCTATATTGGACGACCTATTGTTTGATTCCAACAACATTAACATAGCATAGATGTCTTTTCTAGAACGAAACTAAAACGACTCATCGTATTTATTTGTTCGAATATTTATGTTGTTACTTTTGATCCCAGAAATATCAAATTTATATTTTCGGATATAAAAATGAAATAGTTTTGTTCCAATTACAATTTGAGTTCAATTTTTCTGAGCTAGGAATACTAACCCTAATCTCCTTCATACAATAGGATGAATCACGCACAACGGACAAATTAATTTAAGATTTTCCATTTGTTACAAATCAATCACATTTAAAACATCGTTAAAAGTTTGTTACACGAATTTGTCTGCACGCCAATTAATGTGAAACTCAAACGGAACACAAATCCAGCGAGGTGACGTCAAGTCGAATGAAGCTTTCTGCCAAAAAGTTGTGACGAAAGTTGTTATTGTAGGTTCGTTGGGAGAGCGGTGTGGCGGCTGGTCGGCCCAGGGCGAACTTGCGTGGCTGCTAACTGGCCCAGGGCAAACTTACCCGGCTGCTAGCGTTTATTGAGCGGAAAGCGAGTGACGTAGCCAGTCGCCGACGCAGCCCACCACCACCTCGCTGTTCAACTTTATTTTGTTCTGAAGTTGCGCCCTAACTTTTTTTAACGACAGTTACCCAAATCTGTAACAATTATCTCGCGTCCCTGCGTCCCTACTTTGTCAAAACACAAATCGCATTTCCCATTCAAAGTGCTCAGGTTGTAAAAATTGATTCTTACAGAACATTGAAACACAAATATTTTTGGAGAAAGAAGCAATTTCGCGCGTCCCTTCTGAAGGCGAGGACTCTTATAAACATCGGGGCACCGGCAAACTGCTAGTGGCGTAATCTCCCGAAATCATAAAGGCGTATGAAAATTTTAGTGTCCAATAAATTTTGTCAATACAGGCGAGCCCAGAGCATAATATTTCAACTAAACAACGTTTTAGCCACAATAGTAAGACGTGAGGGTATGGCCACGCTTAACTGTGTAAATATTTACCAGCAATAAACAACTGCAAGAATTCATATAATTGCTTTTTATAGAAATAACTATTAAAAATGTTGGTATGTTGAATATTAATTGTGTGCTTATCGCCCTAAAATAAATCTGCCACCCTTTCGTTACTCAGCCCACATTAATTAAAACCGCTGTAATCGCAGCGAAATTATTATCTGACTACCTACGTACGTTTGATTAAAATTTAGTCGTAATACAATAGTCGGTAGACAAGTACCATTAGTACTTAAACATAGGAAAACAAAACAGCATGTAGTTTTGGTCCAATTTCCCGGTGATTTCGTTTGGAGTGTATTTGAACGAGCGGCGCGGGCGAGGACTCGTCAAAGCCATCATTAAGAAAACATTAGGTGACAGTCGGTAGAGTGCGCACCGCCACCGCCCCAACGACTCGATTAATTATACTCCTGATCTAATTAGCTGACCGTGCGATCAATCGACGCACGTGATGCTGGACAATTTGCATTTTGTTTGATCCTGTTGTTTAGGAACTTAAGTACCAATTAATCACAGTAAGCTGTCTGGATTCATATATATAATTACCTACTGCTATTTAGAAACTCTCAACCTACAATATTCCTTTCAAAGTTAACTAAATTATGCTGTTGAATTTTCGTAATTACATTATCAACGAGTATGTGAGTTATGAATATTTGGAGCGGTACGATCTACATACAAGCGCTCGCACCTTCCTACATAAGCACAATGTATTTCTGATTGTTATTCTGCGAACACCCTTGTATGGTCCGTGTATCACTTTTCGGATTTTTCCGCTTAATTTCGTAGGTATATTAGCCGACGGACAGGCACGTTCACAATTTGCGGCTGCGGATTGGCACGAATGGACAGTGCAATACTAAAGTTGTGGCGGTATATAGGTTCGAATATTGGACTCGATTGCCGAATGACGGACCCCCAGTGTTCCGTAACCGCACCGCACCGCACCGTATGGCCTCGCTCCGCTCGCTCTCCAGACTATGATTTGTAATTCGATTATGACTAGTAGATACCGCAATTCTTGCTACAATCGTCCGTTCTCGACCGCGGCGCGCAATAAAATTCATGAGACTGTTGCTACATTCATGAGAAGAAAATACTGTGTATATACGTTTGCGATACACGAGAGATGTAGTTTTTATGAGCGCGTGTCACGAACCCGCTTTGCGCCCGACGCCACCGTGCGCTACCTACACTTCCTCCGTTGTGTATGTTTTTATTTTATCATACCCCAAAAACTTTCCCCGACGTGATACCGATATTAAGATAACAAGATTTTCAAACATTCAGGCGACGTCTAAATGAAGCAGATCTAACATTGCTCGAAAAATACTGTAAAAGTTTTCTTATTCTTGTTTCATTAATAATCCAGGAGGCTCAACAAAAGCGGGCCTTGGTCAAATTTTATTAAGGACTAGCAATAAGCATCACCTCTGCCTACTCCCGCTATTAAAATCGCACCTATTATGTATTCTGATTTAATTCTATGTTATTACAATGGGTCGTTGGTAGTAATTTTGGGTTTTGTTAAAAAGTCTTTGAGAGTTTCAAAGGCTTTTCGTCATAGATATTTAATAGCTAGGAAAAAAACATGAACAACTTGAAGGAACAGTGGGCTCTTTCTTACGACGTGATAAAATTCTAGGAGGTTTAAGCTACACCAAGATTGCTGGTCATAGGATTGAAAAGCTTATCTAAGTTAACATATAGACTCCTTTTATCACTAAAGAAATATCCTAGAAGGTAATAACGGATTCAAATACCAAAAACGGTTTTCCAAATCCTCCTCGCAAATAGGGCATTATCGCCCAAGATGCCGCGAAAAGGAAAAGATGAATTTTAAAGAATTTCAATTATTAATTTAGGGAGGAAATAACCTTATTTATGATAAGGCACTCGGAAATAGCTTGTACAAAATGGTTCCCAAGCTCTTGCAACACGACGCTGGCTTCATCGTAAGCAAGTGAATTTATTACTCTGTATCGCATTTTAATTATATAAGATTTATATTTTTACAGATTTATAGCGGTAGGTACTTTAAACGAGATTTTTGAACCAATTTTTTTATAGATTTATGATGCTGAAAGCTGAAGTTTTATATTTTCCAACCTTCAGTTTTCGGATGATTCGCATAATAGGAAAGAAGCTTAGCAAGAAGTATAATCGAAGGCTTTACCATTAATATTAATTGTTTACGAGTGTTAAGTCTAGGTATAGGCAGCCTCAGTGTAAGTTTTTAACCACCGACGGAAAAAGGAGGAGTGTTACTGTGACCTGTGTATTTCTGTATTTGTTTATCTGTCTGTGGCATCATATCTCTTTTTTTTTATTTGTGATGGGTTTGCTCTTGACTCTAGTCTAGTTCATAGGTGACAGAGAGTCGAGTCGAATCGAGATTCGACGATAGAGTGAGCTTACCCAGAAGAAGGCTGTTCACTCTAATTTTGAAGAGATTCAGGTTGAATGCGTTCGGAAACACAGATGCAGGTAGTGAGTTCCATACATTCGCTGTGCGCATTATGAAGGATGTTTGGAAGCGCTTGGTGCGAATTGGTGGAATGGCAACAAGGTAAGGATGGTAACTTGCAGTGCGTCTAGATGTCCGATGGTAGAAGGGGGCTGGTGGGATGAGGTCGAGGAGTTCTTGAGCACACTCACCGAAATACAGTCTATAGAAGACCGACAAGCAGGCAACCTTGCGGCGATGAGCCAAGCTGTGAAGCTTGGTATCCACCAGTTCAATGTCGCTGATGAGCCTCTTTGCTCTGCGTTCCACCGAGTCAAGCGCGGCAAGCTGATACTTAGCTGAGACATCCCAAAGGTGGCTGCAATACTCCATGCAGGATCGGACTTGCGCTTTGTACAGGGTTAAAAACTGTCCAGGCGTATCCCAAGGTAACATATTCCCAAGATACAAAATATCCTATGTGCTATTCCTACCTATAATCTATTCCTGTGCAAATTTCATCCAGATCCATCCAGCCGTATGAGCGTGAAAAAGTAAAGAAGTAACAAACATATAAACACACAAACTTTCGCCTTTAGGTATAATATTAGTGTAAACAAACATGTTTTTTTATAATGCGTTGAGACAAACTTATAAAGCGTCAAAGCTGAGAATTATAAAGAGAAGTCCAATATGACGTCAGAGGGCACGACGCCCCTAAAACTGCCATATAAACCGGCGTTTTCTTAGAGAGGGACAGATACAGGGTGGCCAATTTGGAGGTTTACAACTTTTAATATGACAGCTGTTTGGTAACAATTATATGTGTAGATGCGGCAAATTAATTATATAGAATTTTTTGCTTGATCAACGTGTTTTAATAATCAAAATTTCTATACACAACGTCTGTGTTGTGGGTCGAAAACAATCCAGATTTTCATAATAAAAATCATGACTGACAAAGCCCATTTTGACCTCAGTGATGAGTGTTAATAAACGAAATTCAAGCTATTGGGGTGAGGAACAACCTTCGTTGATTCATGAACGATTACTGCATCCTCTCGAGTGACAGTTTGGTGTGGAATTTGGTCAGGAGGAGTAATAAGGCCCTATTTCTTCGAAAATGCTACTGGTGATGCTGTGCTATAGTAAAAGGCGATCGTTACCGTGAAATGGTTAACATTGTTTCATCAAACGAATCAGTGGGGCTTGAAAAACATGGGGTGCACACAAGACGGAGGCCACACATGTCATACGGTACGAGACACATTCGAAACATTGAAATGGGTGTTTCCAGGTGACTTTATTTCAAGAAATAGTGACATTGATTGGCGCCCAAGATCACCGAATTTTACAGACCCTGACTTTTATGCTGTGGGGCTATTTAAAGGGGCGTGTTTATGCTAACAAAACCGATAAATCTTGAACAATGAAAACAAAATGTCCGAGACGCGGTCAGTGAGATAACGCCGGAAATATGCGAAAATGTGATGAGAAATGCAAAGAAAGGAGATGACATGTGTCATGCAACAAGAGGTGGACATTTGGCTTAGGTACATCTGCCAAAAGTCCACCATATATGCCACATGGCATGTACCTGCCTAATTGCCAAGCATATATCTGTTACTTTTGCCCTATTGCCAGAAAAGAAGCGGAAACGAAGCATCTTGATGGAATACACTACCCGACCTCACGACCTGGAAATCGACTGAGAGTCCCTTATAAGTACTTCCTATATCTACCTACTTGTTGCAAACTCGCGACAAACAAATCATGCCTCAACTGAACTTCGTAAAACATGAACTGAATTTTTCAGTACTTACTCAACTATTTTAATCCAGTAACCCAAAGGCAGGTAAAGTTCGGGAAACGCTTATTACCTTCAGCCTACGCTTGTAAGTGAACCTACCAATGTACATTAGTAAGAAAGCACGTATATAATACGGCCTAGTTCGCAACTAGCATTGGATTTTGATTGGATACACTAGAGACGTAGCTATAGGAAGATTGAGCCCAATAGATACCCGACTTCCCCCAACATACAGATGCTTAAACCTCTTGCTACCTATTAGGTACCGGAATAGCGAGAGGCATGTAGCTTACGACCAGCATAATATGATTTACCCTTTTCACAGTGAAAAGAACGTTGAAAGTATCTTTCAAATTAACTCTTCAGGCTACTTTGAAAACTATGCAATGCAAATAGCTTGAAAATTTCGTACCTATTTACTTTGTCAAAAATGTATACAGTGTAAATGAAAATTCTTCAACATTTTTTCTGTTTAATAAAATAAGCAAGTCATTCATTACATAGAGTAAAATAGTTCAGGCTTCTTAATGCTTAGGGTTCAGAATGTATGGAGATACTAAGACAAGGTACTGACTTTATTCCATCTACTGTAGAATGTTAATTATAGGTTTTTCAATTACCTTAATAGGTAGGTACTGAATGAATAACAAGCCTATAATAATACACAACACAATAATACGTTTTACAAAGTTAGGTTGATAATGTCATAATAACTAAAAACCGAGCTAAGTACTAACCTAATTAAGTAAAGTGTTTTCGTTACCCATGATTAAAAACATTTGAACATCTTCGCAGCAGCTATATTCAAGCCCACCATAAGTCAGCTTCAGCTGACTTATGGTGGGCTTGAATAGCAAGCTCGCATCATGGGTTTTATCTTAAAATTACGACAGTGATGGATGACCTTGCCTACATAATTCATTTATTACGCATGATGCGCGGCGCGGCTGCTTCATCAAACTATAATTGACACGTTAAAATGTTGTTAAGCTAGCGTCTATGTGCTCCTCTAGAACGATATAGCCTTGCTTCGTCAGCAAATTATATAATGTTAGATAGTTTATAGTGAAGCTTTTAAGCTAGTTCAATTACATACTTAACTTTAACTACATAAACTACACGATATTTTCATAAAAGTCCCCGTATTTAATGCGTGTCTTTTGACATCCCGCTATTAAAAATTAACGTATGAGTATCTAGTGATATAATGGCTCTGCAGGTAGGGTATGCCTAACTGGTCTAACCCTGCGACAACCGCATCGATTTATGCTAAATTGCCTGCAATCTGTCCAAAACCCGGGCTTAGACAAGTTACAAACATTTCGTATCGAATCTCTTTCTACAATCGTTAACGCATTCTATTCGTTTGGTTTGACCACGTCGCTTAACGTTCAGATGAGTCATTCCCATACATTGATTCGTTTTCTAATGGCATTATCGATTGTAGATTGTCAACTAGGCTGCAGGTGCTGGACTGTAAAGCATAGCAGTCTTTTCATAAAGCGCTAAGTAAATCCTCCCAAGCATTAAATTTGTAGGTGTATTTTATGCAATGTGCACCTAACAGTAATTAGACGCTCAAGAAAACTTTCAGCCAGTTATTTTTATGAATAAACGGATTTAATTAAGGCGGAATAAAATGAAATTAAGCTTGCTAAAGCATTTTACATAAAGCGATATTTTAACTCTTTCCCGGGCGTAATAAAAATGTCTTAGAATCTGCACGGGGGCACATTTGCATCAACCAATTATTAGCGGTGCTTCATCAACCAATTATGAGCGGTATTACTTTTTTATGTACCTAGATGTAGTTGAGTACGAGACATTTTGCCATTTCATGATGTGCCGACGCCAGTGGGCTTTATTACAAAGACTGAGTCACCGAGATAGCGTCGAGATCTTTGGTCTTGCATTGTGGAGTTGCATTACGGACTGCAGAATGCGCCCATTCAAGAGCAGTATTTGGAAAGAGGTGAGACGAGGCGCCGGCGCAAGCACGCTTGTCTAGTGTTTGTTAGTGACGGAGTTAACGCGAATTTGACGAGCTCCTCAACCTCTCTCGAAGTATTCTATCATTTTTTGATGTCCATTTGATAATTACCTTCTACAAATACACTGAGAACTTAGATGGATCAAATGGGAGCAAGCAAAGCTTCCTGTTTAAATTATGTAGGTAGGTATTTGATATCAAGACAGTGTAAACGAGATATTCCTTATTTCACAACCCATAACATAAATATTCCAATAGATACGAAATAAGCTTTCAATAAATAACGAACTGGAAATGTTGAGGATAAATACAATGTGATTAAAAATAAACAAAGATCTTCAATATTAATTAATACTTACATTTCTGTATTAACTGCGTCTTTGTTAACGAAAACAAATAATACTAATGAAGCCGCTTTATTATGATTCAAGCTTTGTTTTTAAAATTACAAAATAAGCAGCTACGGAGTAATTAGTGCGATTGGATGGCTATTATGTAGATATTACGATACAAAATTAATGAGGTACCTACCGACTAAAATAAGAATCCATAAGTGGGGTGACGAATTCCAAAATAAACAGTTGATGGTTGCCTACCTAATAAATACGACGCGCATCTTGTGGCGCAATCTACGACAGAAGGATGGCCAACAAAAAATATCTAAGTTTGTGTCGCTTTGTCGTAATATTTGCCAAGACTGTGAAAGCCCCGGCAGAGTTTGAGTGATTTCTCGAGCCAAGATTCCCGTCTCCTACATTTTGTGACCAAGGTATCCATCTAGGAAGGCACGCCGCGCACGAAATGTCCTTTTGTATGTCGCGTATTCCAATATGCCTTAAAGTTCTCGTGTGCCCTGAAAATAATAGGAAAAGCCCACAACAGAAGTGTTCGTTCATAAAATGGAATTATAATAAAAGTTGGCCGCTATCGCGTATTATAACGCTAATGGCCATAATCTTCCCGCTACTTAAAAAAGCCTCAGCGAAAGCTCCCATTAAACATCTACCGAATATAAAAAAAATACGAAACGCACGTAGCACTTACTAAGTCGCGTTCTCTTTATTTCGCTACGTATCGGGCGGTGGCGGTGGAATGAACGGCATGTGTTTACGTCACACTAAGTAAGAATAATGGGCGCTCATAAATCAGTTGCATCTTCACGTCGTTTTGAATACTCACAAAAGATTTCAACTCGTAGCTAAGTGTGACTCCGTTCGAGACAAACGGCACGAGTAACCTTACTTGTCGTCTTGTTGTTTGAATTTAAACAACAAAGGTTAAATGCCTCAGTCTTTGGGTGAAGTTAAAGATTCGTAGCACAATGCTACGTTATTGCATTGTCGTAGCGATGCGGCTACAGGTCGCCGTAGCGATGTAGCGGCCGGCGCGGCGCGGCGTAGGCATTGCTACGACGCGGCGCGCGGTGGTTGGTAAGTGAAGAGTTTTTCCAGCCTATTATTTAAGTACCTGAAATAATTCCTATATTCCTAATAAATATATTAATTGTAATTTAGTTATCATACAAAAAATATTTAGACTACGTAACAAGTGTACAGTATTCAGTATAATATATAACCTAGGTACTACAGATATAGTGTAACCGCGTTCACGGTGATTACAACATCAAGTTTGAAGCGTCGATCCGACTAACCGTCGGTGACACCTGTCAAATCAATGCCAGCGCAGTTCGCCAAACGCGAGCCGACGATAATCAAGAGAGATTAAATTTTACGAACACATCAGTATTTATAATAACAGCCTTCCAACCTCATAATGTATTGACTTGTGTAATTCGCTTGTTATTTAAATATAAAGGAAAATAAAGGATTGCTCTCTTTAAAATGTAGGTATTCACCTGATTCAATTTTATGGTTGATTGAAAGATTCGTGAAAGGTCCAAATTAAATATTTATTTTGATTAATTTCTTAGTTTATAATTATATTAATTGTTTTGTAGATAGTATAGGTAAGTACATTATTTTTGAATGACTAATTGACTCAAGCCAGGAAGTGATTTTATCCCTATTGTAAGTTTGTAAAACAGGAATATAAACTTCAACATAAGTAGCTATTTTATAGGTACCAATAAGACATCATAAATCACGTGTCTTACAAAACAATAGTAAATGCACAAGTTTCAAACAAATCAATTAGAAGAAGCTATATTGGACGACCCATTGGTTTGATTCCAACAACATTAACATAGCAAATATGGCTTTTCTTGAAAGAAACTAAAACGTCTTATCGTATTTATTTATTCGAATATTTATGTTGATTGCATTGATCCTAGAAATATCAAATTTATATTTTCTGATATAAAAATGAAATGGTTTTGTTCTAAATACAATTTAGGATCAATTGTTCTGAGCTAGAAATACTAACCCTAATCTCCTTCATACAATAGGATGAGTCACGCACAACGGACAAATTACTTTCAGATTTTCCATTTGTTACAAATCAATCACATTTAAAATATCGTTGAAAGTTTGTTACACGAATTTGTCTGCACGCCAATTAATGTGAAACTCAAACGGAACACAAATCCAGCGAGGTGACGTCAAGTCGAATGAACCTTTCTGCCAAAAAGTTGTGACGAAAGTTGTTATTGTAGGTTCGTTGGGATAGCAGTGTGGCGGCTGGTCGGCCCAGGGCGAACTTGCACGGCTGCTAACTGGCCCAGGGCGAACTTACCCGGCTGCTAGCGTTTATTGAGTGGAAAGCGAGTGACGTAGCCAGTCGCCGACGCAGCCCACCACCACCTCGCTGTCCAACTTTGTTTTGTTCTGTAGTTTCGCCCTAACTTTTTGTAACGACAAGTATTCAAATCTGTAATAATCATCATCATTTCCCATTCAAAGTGCTCAGGTTGTAAAAATTGATTCTTACAGAACATTGAAACACAAATATTGTTTGGAATAAGAAGCAATTTCGCGCGTCCCTTCTAAAGGCGAGGACTCTTATAAACATCGGGGCACCGGCAAACTGCTGGTGTCGTAATCTCCCGAAAACATAAAAGCATATGAAAACTTTAGTGTCCAATAAATTTTGTCAATACAGGCGAGCCCAGGGCATAATAATATTAAACCAAAAAACGTTTTAGCCACAATAGTAAGACGTGCAGGCATGGCTACGCTTTACCTAGAAATTTCGAGCAATAAGCAACTGCAAGAATTCATAAAATTGCTTTTATAGAAATAAATATTAAAAATGTTGGTATGTTGAATATTAATTGTGTGCTTATCGTCCTAAAATAAATCTGCCAACCTTTAGTTACTCAGCCCACGCCTGCATTAATTACAAGTAAAATTTAAAAATTTAAAAAACCCCCGACACATTTATCTTGCGAAAACATCCCGATTCAAACAGTAAAACGCCCATAACTTTTGAACGGCTGAACCGTTTTTTTTTAAACATAGCTAAGAACACTCTCGACACAATCACCTTTCCAACAAAAAAAACTAAATCAAAATCGGTTCATCCGTTGAGGCGCTATGATGCCACAGACAGACACACAGATACACAGATACACAGATACACAGATACACAGATACACAGATACACAGACACACAGATACACAGATACACAGATACACAGATACACAGATACACAGCAACACACCTCAAACTTATAACACCCCTCTTTTTCCGTCGGGGGTTAAAAAACCGCTGTAATCGTAGCGAAATTATTCTTGACTATTGACTCCTTACCTATGTTAGATGAAAATTTAGTCGTAATACAATAGTCGGTAGAAAAGTACCTATAGTACTTAAACATTGGAAAACACAACAGCGTGTAGTTTTAGTCCAATTTCCCGATGATTTCGTTTGGAGTGTATTTGAACGAGCGGCACAGGCGAGGGCTCGTCAAAGACATCATAAAGCAAATATTACATGACAGTCGGTAGAGCGCTCACCGCCACCGCCCCAACGACTCAATTAATTATACTCCTGATCTAATTAGCTGGCTGTGCGATCAATCGACGCACGTGATGCTGGACAATTTGCATTTTGTTTGATTCTGTTTTTAGGAACTTTAGTACCAATTAATCACAGTAAGCTGTCTAGATTCATATCTGTAATTACCTACTGCTATTTAGAGACTCTCAATCTAGAATAGTCCTGTCAAAGTTAACTAAATTAGGCTGTTGAATTTTCGTAATTACATTAGCTACGAGTATGTGAGTTATGAATATTTGGAGCGGTACGGTCTACATACAAGCGCTCGCACCTTCCTACATAAGCATAATGTATTTCTGATTGTTATTCTCCGAATACCCTTGTATGGTCCGTGTATCACTTTTCGATTTTTTCCGCTGAATTTCGTAGGTATATTAGCCGACGGACAGGCACGTTCTCAATTTGCGGCTGCGGATTGGCACGAATGGACCGTGCAATATCAAAGTTGTGGTGGTATATAGGTTCGAAGATTGGACTCGATTGCCGAATGACGAACCACCAGTGTTCCGTAACCGCACCGCACCGTACGGCCTCGCTCCGCTCGCTCTCCACACTATGATTTGTAATTCAATTATGACTAGTAGAGACCGCAATTCTTGCTACAATCGTCCGTTCTCGACCGCGGCGCGCAATAAAATTCATGAGGCTGTTGTTACATTCATGAGAGGAATTGGGAAAAAATACTGTGTAAATACGTTTGCGATACACGAGAGATGTAGATTCTATGTGCGCGTGTCACGAACCCGCTTTGCGCCCGCCGCCACCGTGCGCTACCTACACTTCCTCCGTTGTGTATTTTTTTATTTTATCTTACAGCCAAAACTTTCCCCAACGTGATACCGGTATTAAGATTACAAGATTTCAAACATTCAGGCGACTTCTAAATGAAGCAGATCTAACATTGCTCTAAAAATACTGTAAAAGTTTCTTATTCTTGTTTCATTAATAATCCAGGAGGCTCAACAAAAGCGGGCATTGGTCTAATTTTATTAAGGACTAGCAATAAGCATCACCTCTGCCTACTCCTGGTATTATAATCGCACCTATTATGTATTCTGATTTAATTTTATGTTATTACAATGGGTCGTTGGTAGTAATTTTGCATTTTGTTAAAAAGTCTTTGAAGGTTTCAAAGGCTTCATAGATATTTTATAGCTAGGAAAAAAATATGGACAATTTGCAGGAACAGTGGGCTTTTTCTTATTAAGGTTACACTAGTCGAAAATTCTTCCATACAAATGTAGTCTGGCGATTACTCCACTGTTTGGCGGTGTACGTTCAAAATAAAAAATGATATCAATTTGTCTCATCATTATCTAGTCCTGTATGGAAACAGAAAAGTACAAAAAATACAATATTTGAAAGTTATGAGCATCGAAATTACCATATTACAACACTAATTTTAACGCATCTTTGGGCGGAAATAAATACCATAAGAAGAAGGAAAATTGCAAAACGGCCTACATACAGGGATAGATTAGTAATTCAACAATGCAAATAATTTTATTTTGAAAATATACATTTAGTAGTTTTTTTATGATATAGAACCTCCCAAAGGTCTGTTTATTACATTTTGCGCGCTCGTTTTTTTCCTAAATCATCATCCATTTCGCTACAAATTTGCAAAAGTGCTAATTCGACGAGAACTAACTTCTTACTGCTCATCACAGCATCAATCTCTATAGCACGTGTTGTCGGATGAGACATCATGCATTTTAACCCCGCGCACAAAATAGTTCGTGCCGTTGTCTAGGGAAACCTTAAGTGATAAAATTCTATGAGGGTGCTGGACATAGGATTAAAAAGCTTATCTAAGTTAACTTATAGACTCTTTTTATCACCTAAGAAAAATCCTAGAAGACAATATCGGATTCAAATACCAAAAACGGTTTCCCAAATCCTCCTCGCAAATAAGGCATTATCTACCAAAATACCACGAAAAGGAAAAGATGAATTTTAAAGAATTTCAATTATTTTAAATTTAGGGAGGGAAATACATTATTTATGATAAGGCACTTGGAAAAAGCTTGTACAAAATGGCGCCCAAGCTCTTGCAACACGACGCTTGCTTCATCGTAAGCAAGTGAATTTATTACTTTGTATCGTATTTTAATTATATAAGATTTATATTTTTACAGATTTATAGCGGTAGGTACTTTTAACGAGATTATTAAACCAATTTTAAATAGGTTTACGATGCTGAAAGCTGAACTTATATATTTTTCAACCTTTAGTTATCGGTTGATACGCATAACAGGAAAGAAGCTTATCATGAAAAATTCTCTGAGATTGGAAGAATAATCGAAAGCTTTTCCATTAATATTAATTATTTACGTGTGGTAGGTCTACACCTACCACTCCACTACACCTGCGTAGAGGAAGACTCAGTGACAGTTTTTAACCCCCGACGGAAAAATAGGAGTATAAGTTTGATGTGTGTAACTGTGTGTTTGTGTCTGTGGCATCATAGCTCATAAACGGATGAACCGATTTTAATTTTGTTTTTTTTTGTTTGAAAGGTGAATTTATCGAGAGTGTTATTAGCTATGTTTGATGAAAATCCGTTCAGCCGCTCTAAAGTTACGGGCGTTTTACTTTTTTTTTATTTTTTTTATTGTCAATAGGATCGCGCTTGACAGTGGTCAAGATCTATCTCACCTGATGGAAAGCGATGATGTGGTCGACGGTGAAGCACGCTTGCCTAGAAAAAACCCATTCACTCTTGACTTAAAGACCCCTAGATTGTAGCTATCGGGAAACACAGACTCCGGCAGGGAATTCCACTCCTTAGCTGTACGCATAATAAAATTGTTCCCAAAACATTTTGTGCGTATGGGTGGGATGTCCACCATGTCCGATGATTTACTGTTTGAGTCGGGGTGTTTTTTCAAGATATTGTGTCATAATTACGTATTCAATATATTGTCGATTGAAGCGTGTCTACTACTACATAAATTATGTAGCATGAAATAAAAATATGTCGGGCATATATTAGTTTTTTTTATTTTACTTGTGTTTAACTCTAGCTATATAAATACAGCCTTTTTCAAAATATGTTGGGGTCAGTTTTCAGTCTAACCAGACTCAGTTGAGTATAAATGTTTTCACATTGAGCGACTGCCCAACTGACCTCCACAACCCAGTAACTGGGTAACACGATACCTTTTGGCAAGACTGGGTCAGATCTCAGGCTTCTGATTACCCGTAACAACTGTCAAAAATATTCAAATGACAGCCGAGACCAACGGGTTTACGTGCTTTCCAAAACTCGTTATGTAAAAATGGTCCACTATCCACGGACCGACCTCGGCAGGCGTAGCTTAATCGTTATGATCGACCTGTGTAATTGTTATGTTAGCCACTGCCTAAATTCGATAGTGGAACCGAAAATAAATAATAAGTAGATATCACCCTTTCATCAAGCTAAGTAGGACTGTATCGTCCCAAGTTCCTTACAAGCCAGTATTTGGAGGCAGTTTGTATATTATACGTATAAAAGTAAATGATAGCTTATTTATTGACCATAACGAGGGAAAAGTTCGGCCGTTAGCGGCACCAAAAATTTGATATTAAGGAAAGGACATGGACAGATTTTGTATGGGCGTCGGCATAGTTACCGAATTTCATTTACAACAATGGTTCTTACAGTTTTATATTCGTGAATATGAGCACATACAATTGCTATAAATAAACAACTCCAGGAACTCATCAAAACAACAGACTAGACGAAAACAGTTTCATTAAACCTATTCATTCAAAGTGTACAGATTATGATATCGCTATTAAAAAAACGCCAGGCGCTTTAAATTAGCACACAGTTGTGAGAATACTGTTGCGGCGTATTTTCCCGACTACGATGCAATATTTGTTTTATGCATTTGAAAGCACACTATTATGAATAGGATGATCGAACTAACAAATAATTGAAATTCCATAATCGATTTGCTTTCCTGCCTGTTGAATTATTAGGCTGGTTCTATTCTTAGCGATGCCAACAAAACGCCGTCATAACACGAACTAACATCAAGCTCCAATACCGTCGAGGCCTCGCAAATTACAAGCACCAGGCCTCCACATAAATCCAACCTTTTCAAGTTAATAAAAATGATTTAAGCACGCATTAAAAGGATCTTTTTCCCGCTGAGAACACGGAATTTATAAAGGTAATAACTTGGTCGATTGTCCCGTAATTACATGTTGTACATAGAAATTCACAGCGATACGGTCGCCGGCAGGGTTAACGTTTACAAAAGACTTGATAATTATAACCGTTTAGGAACAAAAGCAGTGGTGGCCCAGTGGATACGGTCCCGACTTACGAATTGTAGGTCGTGGGTACGAACCCGAGCAGGCGCTTTACTTTGTGTAATTTATTTCATCACCACTGCTCTCAAAACGGTGAAGGAAAACATCGTGAGGAAACCGGCATGTCCTAGAACCAAAAATTCAAAGACATGTGACATCTACCAATCCGCACTGGGCCCGCGTGGTGGATTATAGCCCACTTCCTCTATGAGAGGAGGCCTGTGTCCCAGCAGTGGGTATGAACAAAAGCCGCGGTTGCATTCCTTGTGGCTTTCGAAGCATTTTAATTTCGCAAATTAATAATTGGGAAAAAAAAACCTTGTGTTAGGCGCAAACAATAGTGGGTGGTTATATCGTGGGCCGTAAACTAAGCCTGTCCCCGGACCTACCCGCCTTTAAGGAGTACCTACTTTGGCTTGCTTAAGTTGGCCTTATTGAAAATTATTGTGGCTATCCTATCCGAGGCAATTTCTGTAAAGCCTTTATATTTACCTGGAATGCCTACAATTTATAAGGATGAGCCCATTTTTTTTTAATCCAAGAATGAAGTAGGCTCTTTCTAAGGCCTAACTTCTTGGACAGATTTTGATCTACATCATTAGTAACTATTTTCATGATACGGTACTCATTACTAAGGATATTCAATATTGCAGTTAGCAAGGCAAAATTCACGAATAACTTAGCTAGCAGATAACAATAATTCAGATGGGTCAAGCGCAGATAGAAATCACTCCGATAACAAGTGGCCCCCATAATGCGCTGGACATAAATTTCAGCTAGGCAGGTAATTGTCCAAATCACTGTCAATCTCTAATGACGATATCGTTTGTCCTCCTGATAGAGCCATTAATTTCAAGTTTCTGCTTAAAACTGATTTAATATTATTGTGTTTCTGCGCTGTAGGAGTTATAGGTCACACAAGAGTCGACAATACATAGATACTTATAGGTACTAGCTATCTTGTGAGTTGATATAAGAAGACATTTCAAAGGCAAAGTCAATGTCAACGATGGTTAGAAAAGAGGTTACTAGTAGTAGTGAGTACTTAATTTCCGCACTTTGATTCCCATTTGTTCCGTTGTGCGTGGAGGTCCGGGCTAGTATAACCAGCCTAGCCCCGCTCAGAAGCTTCCTGGAAACTTCTCAGGCTTTGCACAGCGACCTTATTGTACCTCTACGAGGATATATGCGCGTTGGGAAGGTTGCCCTGCATTGAAAAGAACAGATGTTAAAGAATATTAGAAATTATGTGGAAAACTTGCAAAATATTTTCCAAAGCATTACGGATATTAATTAACCGGAGAATTACGATTCAAGATCCATTGTAGAAGTTACTGGCAACAATGCATACTATCTTATTTTAAAAGGATGTGTAATAATACTTCTTCATGATATAAACTGTAACAAATATATTTTCTTCCCCCGACGACGTATGAACGCTGGTATTAAAACTAAATGAGATTTTCCGAAACTAAATTATGAGAGTAGAATGTTATTTTCATATTTGCATAATCTTCACATTATGAAGATGAAATTCACACAACGATGATTCTTGCAACCATTCCGGGGCTATGAATAATGGCATAATTAGCCATAAAATAAGAATTTTCTAAAATTTACTCTTAAAGATTTCAGATTAAATAGATGGTTCCTTTTATTATATTAAATAAATGTCTTGCTGACTTTAACTATTTGTCAGAAGAGCCTTTTTTCATTTATTTACAGGTAAGTCATACCAAAAACACCATCACTATAATTGTATTATGAATTGCAACGGAATAACAAAAGTTTGATAGGTAACAAATAAATCAGTCGATAACAATTATCCAATAGTTTGGGGTGGGTATGGGATCTACCTCATAGCGGTTCATCCCTGGAAACAGCACCACAGTCTTGCCAGTGGTACGGCTGAATGATCCCACTTATACGGAAGTAGGCTCCGCAAGGGGCCGCCTGGCTTGCGACCACCATCCCACCGGAATCTGGCGCCAAGCAGCTTGCTGTGTTCCGTCGGTATGTGGGACTGCCAGTGCCTTTGGGGGAGAAAGAGGATGTCAGTTGTGCTGTTCAGAACCGGTCTTGGTCTCTGGGCAAAACTTGCCATCAACTCATTTTGGAGGGTAGCGGGATCCGAAGCACGGTGCCAGCTGTTGGCCAACCGCAGTCAGTAGAGGGCCTAAGTAGCACGCCAGCCAAGTGCCAAAGGCTGCTCCGCCAACTCGCGAAAAATGCCGGTATGCTCCACCTTGCCAGCTGGCGACCGGATGGGAGGACCCGGTGGCCATATCTGGGGGGGTTCAGGCGTCCCCGCAGTCTCCAAATGAGTTCCCCATAGGTTGGGTTAGCTCCAGTGTTCCACTTGGTTCACTGAGCAGCGCCTCGATAGTTCAACTTCTTCCCCAGAAGACTCTACAAAAATAACACATGACCAAAGCAAACAAGAATATGGTAAAACAACGGCTGCACTTCCTCCCACTAAAAGTGCACTCTAATCTCGATCCGGTCCACCACCACCTTGAGATCGAAAAGCCGCACCTGTTTTTCCTAACGGAGACGAAGATAACAACCCCGTCGGACGTGGCGTGCCTCATCTACCCGGGTTACTATCTTGTACACAAGTTCAAGAAGCAAGCTGGTGTTTGTGTATACGTCCGCGATGACATTTGTTGTCGTCTCCGTTGCTTTGAGAAATCGGGTTTTTCTGCCTTATGGCTACTTGTGGAAAATGGCGTGGAGAAGTCCCTCTACATCGGCGTCTACTGGTCGCACGCTGGTGACCTGGACACGATAGCGCTCTTTAATTGCCTCGTGGAGTTGGCTGACATGGCCCAGCAACGGTACCCAACAGCGAAGCTCAATTTTCTGGGGGACTTTAATGCCCATCATAAGGAGTGGTTGTACCCGTATCGGAAAACTGACCATGCCGGGTTAGAGGCGCGTAAGTTTTCACTATCGCTAGATGTAACCCAGCTGCTTAGACCTTCTGCTGACAACTGATCCGGTCAGTCATTCGGTATCGATCTCAGCCCCGCTGGGAACGTCTGACCATTGTCTGGTGAAATCCGTGTCGCCTTGCTCTCCTCCAGATGAGAGTCCTAGAGACACGAGGCGAGTATGGCGATACGAGTCAGCAGACTGGGACTAGATGCGGCACTCTTTTGCCTCAGGTGACCTCTCGAGCTGTGCGGACGCGTTTGCGGATGTGATTCGGCAGGGAATGGAGTATTACATTCCATTCCGCTCGGTCACAAATCCCGACATTGGTATAATGCAGAATGCGCCCACGCTGAGGTCCAAAAAGAGTCTGCCTACCAAGCCTGGGTCGCGGCCTGCGACCGCAAAGTTAGAGTGCGTAGGGTTCGCGTGACGAAAAGAGCCTTTAATTCTGCCGCCAAGTTCTACAAGCGGGTTCTGCGTCGGGCACGTTTTGACCATATTGGACGTATTGGGGTCAAGCTCGCATCGCACCCCCCGGGTAGCAAATAGTTTTGGTCCCTGTCTAAAGCCGTTGAATCGGATTTCTGTCGTCCCACTTTACTTCCAATGCTGAAACCTGATGGGTTGCTGGCTCACTCTGCGAGTGAGAAAGCAAATTTATTTGCATCTCTCTTTGCTAGCAATTCACCTCTGGACGCTGGCTCCAAGCAACCACCTACTGTACCTCATTGTGACTCTTCGATTCCGGAGATCGCTGTGCACACTAAAGAGGTCCGGAGAGTAATGTGCAGTCCAGACGTGAACAAAGCCTGCGGGCCTGACGGCATTCCAGCGAGAGTGCTGAGGCAGTGTGTGCCTGAACTTTCTCCTGTGTTGACACGCTTGTTCCGCCTCTCTCTTGTAAAAAGAACGGCACTGAAGTCCTGGAAGCTTGCAAATGTGCAACCAAAACAGACAACCGTACGTACCCTGCCCATTACATCCGACCGACGATGTACGTCCGATCGCCATTACATCCATTCTGTGCAAAGTTATGGAAAGGGTACTGAACAGTAAGTTGCTGACCTACCTTGAAAACAATAATCTCCTCAGAGACCGTCAATATGGCTTTCGCCGGAACGGTCAATTGGCGATCTTCTCTTGTATGTCACGCACTGCTAGGGCGAAGCTATCGAGAGACACGGCGAAGCACTTGCTTTATCGCTAGATATCTCGAAGGCCTTTGACAGGGTCTGGCACGCAAGTCTACTCAGTAAGCTTCCTGCTTATGGCATCCCCGCTGGTTTTTGTAGCTGGATATCTGACTTCCTTAGTGTTCACTAAGGAGGTCGATCCGAGTAGTCATTGATGGCTGCTCCTCTGGCCGGAGTTCTCTGCAACTCTTTTCCTGCTGCACATCAATGAACTACTTCAGCCTGGTATTGTTGGGTACGCAGATGACAGTACTGTTTTAGAGAGATACTTGTCCAGCGCAAAAACCAGCGTGGATGAAGTTCGTTCATCCACGCTGGTTCTTGAGAGCTATGGTGGAGCGGACAGATTTGCCTTGTCTCCCAGTGGGGTGATGCCAATCTGGTCTCCTTTAACACCACCAAAACCCAGAGGTGTCTTTTTACCGCTAAAAGGAGTCTTTTCGATCAAACACCTACTTTTCGGGGTGCGTCCGTGCCCGTGACTGATCGGTTCGAGCTCTTAGGCTATTTTGGGTAAACTCAATCCATCGTCGACTCTGTCTCTGTCACGTCCGACCTAGACTAGAGTCAAGAGGCAACCCATTACAAATAATAAAAAAAACCATAAAAAAAAAAAAAGAGATATTTAGACTTCCACTTTATATTATTATAAGCTCAGCGAAAATAACTTTTATCATCATTTAAAACAACCATAATGTTCAATCAGTCCTCTGTAGATCTGATCAGTATCCGATAATAGACCATAATATACCGTACTCTGTAATCCTTTCTCAGATAAGGGTAAATTACTGGGATAATCTGTTTATATTCGTCGCAAATAAATATGGCACCGTCTCTACTGCTTTTTCCTTTTTGCTCCGCACGATACTACACGATAACGGCTTGTCACAGTTGTATGATACCCAGGGGAATCATTCCTATCTGATTATGTGATAATGCTTTTAATATTTGAGGTACTTATGTCCGACGGATGACAACGCTGTATGAGGCCGTTATCGCGTCATACGATTCATATTAATTTTTCGTATTGAAAATAAGCCATGCTATTTTAACATTTAAGTATGTGTATATATGTAGTACTATGTATGCCCTAAAAAATTCAGCAGAAACGCAGCGCAGTTGCTAAAAGCTAATAGTGTATAAGCAAAGCGGAAATGAAAAAGCCATATATACATATAGTAGCAAAATAATACTGAACCGAAAAAACAGTCCTTATAACAAATTCCCAGTTCAAATTTCAGTAACAAATATAAAATGAACGTTATATTTCCCTCTTGAACCAAATATTTGGCCTATTTCATGTTAAAAGCATTACATTAGGTATCAGGAGAGCATATCACGTGGGTAACTTTTCGACCGCGTCCCGTAAGTGGCCGTCCTCTGCCTACACAAACTATTTGCCAAGTGATCCGTGCTTATTGGAAACAAACATGGCCGCGCGGTTGGCTGTGGACACTTCCTCGATGAATCTACCCGCAGGCTCGTATTACACTGAAATTGTTTGAATTTAAAACTATCCTCATCAGTCTTGGTCCGTCCACCACAGAATTTAATCGTCTAATGTTACTTAAATTTGCTTTCTTAGTTCAGTCTTCATGGTAATTTTTGTGTTCTCTTTCTAGGGTGGTTCCGCATAGTTTTTATTCGCATTTTAGTCGCGCTATAATTCATCTGCTCTTAAAATGATATAAAAGACTTTTCAGATCGCAGTTAAACAGGATTTCTGCAGCGTTAAGCAACTATTTGTAGCTTCCTCTACAAAGTGTACTTTTGAAAGTTTTTTTTTTTTTGTAATTGAAAGATGTTGAAGCAATAAACTAGCACTCTATCTAAAAACTATTGCGACCTACCTAACCGATGCCAAAAGTGCCATTTTTCTAAAAAAATTAGACTGGCGTTTCTGGTCTGAAATGCCGAAAAAAACGGGAGCCTAACCTAACTGTGTAGGTAGTAGGGACACACCACTTAATAGAAAATATTTAAGCCGACCCACTTGTACAGAAACACAACAAAGAGATACAAAGAAAACAAACTCGGAGGCAGAACTGAATCTCATTAGAGTACAGAATCCCAGTTGACGTCAACAGGGTTTTTTGTAAATCAAGCACTTGAAACCGGTGAATACGCGAATAAAGCAATAAATAATAGACCGATGGTGAACACAAAAGCACCTTTCAGCGTACTCAACGTTTATTAATCTCGGTTAAAATTCTTGAGCAGGACCTCTTGACCGAGATGTGCGACACTCGCAGTAAGCCGATCAGCACTTTATCCCGAGTTCATTGTGTACCCACGTAATTGCCTGTAATTAAAATATTACAGGAAACGTGACTCTTAAATTTTGAAACCCCTAAACAGATATTAAAGGAATAGCTGTTACAAATTAATAATAATTCACGTTATTAGGCGAACTTGATATATTAAAGGTTTATACTAGTGGATTTTGTATTTTGAGTTGAGAAGTACATATTTTGTAAACAAATATCGTCTTGGGAACATTATGTGGCCTTCAACTGTAATACGGAAGTAGTTATTGCACAGAGCTCCGCCCACGCAGTGAGGTTGGGAACCTCCTTTCTTACAAAATAAAAAGCTACTTTTAAGTAAGCATTAACTATTAGGGTGGTAGATAAATCTAGAATAGGTACTGTTCTTATCATCAAGTTTAATACTATGGGACTATAAAACCCTAAATCAGATTTAACTGGAAGAGTACCTTTATCTGGTAACGCTGAATTATTTATTTTTAACAAAACGATAAAAACGAATGGCCACTTGTCATTTCAAACCTTTCTTAAGTGGGTAAAAAAGGTTAATCCTCTTAAAATCACCCTAAAAAGAAGGGGAGATGCATTCCCTTCCACTTATCTCATTTACCATAAGCTGCAAGTCATCGAAAACCAACATGGGAGAGCAGTAATATTGCTCTCCTTATAGATTTTTCAGTAAACAACTTTTCATCAACAAAGGACTTTTCAGAAAATGGTTTGCATCATGAATCTTTGAGCAACGCATAAAGGGAGAATAATAAATGAAAAGAATGTTGCGAAAATCCTCGTCTTTGGAAACATGAGTGGGATACTTTGTGAAAAATGTAAGCTCAACTTAATTTATCTAAAAAATTGTGTATTAATATAGACAGATATTAGTTCTTAATACCAATAAGTGTGCTTGTTTCATCGTGTTGATACCTATTTATAGATACCTTTTGAATAAATATAAAGTTGGTTTACTTTACCCCCGCGTCAACTGTCTCATAGACGAGCAGCTAATTTACAGCCGCGTTCCCATTTTAATTAAAAGGGCTCCGTTGCTTCAACACCACTGAAAAGCTACCTATCTACTTCGACGAATTTCATGCTTTTGCAAAATTCAAATAAACTCTATACTGTATATGAATAAATAAACGATACCTTTCATCATCGAAAACTATTCGAGGAATTTAATCAAGTAGGATTTTCGATGGTTTTCCAGTGAAAACAATATAGGAGCTAATACGGTCAGTGCTGCGCAACAGTAAATACCGCGAGCTGACACACACGCAGCGTGTGGACTATGGCGTGGCTGCGAGCTCGGCTGATCGACTGCCAGTGTAAACACGCACCAAAAATCAGAGGGACGGACGCACCGCACTGTAACTATTTACAAGGCAACAAAGTTCAGCCCGAGGCTATTTTATTGGATTCACACGTCGAACAAAAACAAAATAAAACACACACGCCACGACCGATACCCACCCGATAGCGCTATATTAACTAAGAGAGTATACATAATAGAAGCTGAATAATCTCTTTGAGTCGTGCATTCACGAAAAGGTCACTGCATACATAAGGAAGCCAATATGAGAGCACTGTCGGCGGAGAGCGGGTTGTTACGTAAAGTAGTGAGTTTAGGTTAGCGGCCCCGGCCCGGGATGCCGCCGTCGAATTCTCTCAGCCACTTGCATACTATACGCTTGCATATACTTTTCCCTACCTTATACCTACTTGAGTCTTCATCAAATCTAATTAACGTAAGCGAACGGTTACAAAAACATTGTCTCCTATCGACATCAACAAGGTTGGACATACTAGGTTGCTCAAAGTAGTCATGTAAATGAAAAGTTGTAAAGTGGCTATCAGCTCAGGAATATGTCCCTTTTACACAAACATACAAACTACACATAGTTATTTACCACCCTCATAAACGTTTTAACTTTTGTATGATTCCCTTCATTAAGATCAAATATTGTTTAGTCTTGTAACCAGACCATTAATTTGGGAACTACGCCTAAGTGCACTTATAACGTGTGACGAGAAAACTAAAATTCCTAAACAGGGTATCCTAGTGTGGGTTATAGGACTATTATAATGCACTAAATAATTGTGCTTTCTTGTGTATGTTATAATTTTATTTGTTGCGTAAGCTTTTTTAAAACAAGGTTTTTATCATTTACCATAAAATATTCTTAAATTCTAATATAACAACATATAAAATTACGCAAAATACGCGCTTAGACGTGGAGTTGCGGACACCAGCCCGTCTTAATCTAATCTAATCTAATCATATAAAATTAAACACATATATTAAAACAGCACAACACAAATAATTAAGACGTTAAAACGTGTCTTCAAAAATGTGTTTAATAAATCTAATCCACAAAAAAAAAACACAATCTTGGTAGCTATCATTATTTGCAAGATAATTGTGATATTCTACAAAACCGTTGTACTGAAAAAGTAACCAACCAATTTATAAACATTACAATGTATTGAACTTAAATAGCTGTGACAAAATTACACCTTGTGACCAGACGACACAAAACCAACCAATACTGTATTAAAAAAATCGCAATCTGACTATACTTATATTTAAGCCGGCGTCTTTTTCTGCGATTCAATCTGCAGTAACTTTTCATCGTGCCAGGTTTTGCTGAATAAAGAGGGCCATTATTTTTCAAGACATGATTATGTGCTGAGAAAAATCACGAGAAAACTATTTGTATCAGGCGGAAGGTTGCTGGGTTAAGCTTAGTGTTTCATCTGTCGGTGACATGTTGCAGTTGGTCAACAATCTTATAAATTTAAATCAAGTAAAATTAATATAGTAACTTCATCAGAAGTTGCGTTCGATTTGAGAAAGAAATTACAGTAAGAGATTTTTTTTTCAACTATCGTAAGCTTTTTTTTTAATACCTTTAACTTCTTAATGCACAATTTTTTTGTTACCTGTCATGTCAAAACTTATTTGAAAAACTTTGCTAAAGATTTTTGATTGAACAGAATAGACAGCTCATTCTTGATTAATTTGGGTTCAGCGAAAAATATTCCACAATTGAAAAGGTTTATAAAAACACCAACAACACTTAAAAAAGCTTGAGAATAAAGCAAGCCTTCGACATAGTTCGGCATGAGCATTATTTCACATGTCAAATACAAAGAATTGTAGCGATGTGTTTTTTCCAAAATCCCAATTACACTTAAAGTGTATTTGTGGAGGAGAGATTGACCAGTGAGTGCGACGGACTTCTACCAAATGACAAGAAAGGTAAGAGATTTATAGGTAGGTAGGTCTATTACAGAGAAAATAAAACAATGCCTCTAATAGCGCAGTTTAGAAATTAGCAGAAAATATTTACAAACAAACTTACTAGCGAATCCTTCTACTTACAAGCCATTACGAGAAAATGAAGTAAAAATGGATAAGTCATCATCAATTCAGTCATTATTGTGTAAAGTAATATATTAGTTATTATTACTTTTATATACACACAATTTTTACCATCTGCAGAACTCGGCCTTCTGCGACCTTTAAATAGTCACACATAACGACTTTTATTAATATTCTCAAACTTGACTAAACCAAACAGTTAACCTTATCATACTCTGCTTCATTACACCTCCCAAAGCGTTACTTAGCCATGTACCTTACTTATCCATATTTATAGCCGCGGTTGGCGTGGAGACGGTCCATGTGTAGAACGTGTTTATTGCAATCAAGACATTACAGATTTATGGCGGTATATCTAGGGCCTTGAGGGCCCTAGATATACCGCCATAAATCTGGCTCTGACATTTTAATTAAAAAATAGTAAAACACTTATTTCAGTTATCTTAATCTATGACGTTGAGCCTAGTCAATAAAGCTGAAAATTTTGGGCTCTCAGTTCAGACGTTTAACTAAAATTCGATTCTTATTTACTTTTTAACAATGCTATTTTGTGTCAATCTTTCTTTTTAACTAATTTACAGAGGTATATAAGCAAAACATATTAAAGTCCTATTAAAGTATATCTTCAGATAAATTCATGTTTTGCAGATTCGTCAGTAAAGACATATTGAGGGCCCTAGATATACCGCCATAAATCTGTAATATCATATTCTACAGATTTGGGAATTTCTTAAAATATTTAAGAAATTCTTAACTAAATTCCTAAACAAAAATGATTAACCCAGAGATGGTACTTTCTGAGATTTAGGCTATGCCAGTTTATGCACGCGTTTGGATTGAGGGCCCAAGTAATTTAATTATAACAGTTTTAATTCACGTTTAAGAAATTATAACAGTTTTAATTCACGTTTAAGAAATTATAACAGTTTTAATTCACGTTTAAGAAATTCTAGGCCCATTGCTTTATGTTTTTACAATTTTTAAACTAATTTTCCTTTAAGTTTTTTTTTGTTTCGCAAGGATTAAAAAAATGGGCCCTCAATCCAGATGCACATAGTCGAAACATGATATCGATATGCCAGGCAGTGGATATGGAATATTCCGGGCATAAAAGAGACATTCCTCCGATATTCCAGGCAAAGTATACGTTTTGGGAATAATTTTCTCCTTTGGTAATACGAACTCGCAATGATAATTTAATAAAGAGGCTAGAAACGTATAGTACAGTCAAACTGTTTGCTTCATTCAGCTGTTAATTTCAAAACATTAAAGTTTGCATGATGCACTTGGTTTAAAATTAATTAATGCTAGTTTTACAGAATACTTCACAAATTCTGTTAAATAAATCTGGGTGTTTTATTACTGCGACCCGTTATACAATACTAGAACTCAGTACACGTACCAGTTTACCGTTAACCATCGACTATTCCTGTAACAAAGTGCTAGTATCCAGTATATTACTCTTTTACGACAACTCCCAATGAAAGATAGGCACTGCTGGCTCACTCCTTTCCCTTGAAGGCAACACAAAAAAAAACATGCCTGTAATTTTAGACTACTCTCTAACATTTATCAAAATAAATCAAATCTGAGCTGGACAGTTGGGTACCTTTCCTTGTTAGATATTCAAGTTTTTTAAGCCTTTATGCATGTAACTTCACCATAATATTTCTATTGAACAATCTGTTACCAGGGACCTACGTCTTTCTTTTCCACTTAGTTTTTCATAATAAAGTTCACCTGTCCATCCGTCTGTCAGTATGTCCGTCCGTCCGTCCCCCATCTCGAGGTAATGAAAACGTCCAAGTCGAATGTTTTCTCACGACTACATACATGTATTTTTACGCCGTAGTTACCAGGCAGGTGGTCTGATGAATTCTCAACTATTTCGGATTACTTATTCCACAGAATTTTTCATGATTGAAAAATATACAAGAATTTCCTTTATAATCCCCTTCACATTATATAAACCCACAAAGATGATCTTGCAAAATTGATAATTAGCTACATTTCAGAATGATATATGATGGCAACTCTCCGAAAGAGATCAGCAAACGTATCCGTCTGGCCGGTGAGATCGCATTTTTATGCTTGAAGATTTACACGGCTTATCTTCGCCCCCTTTATGTCTTGTTCAGCTTTCCATGAAGCCGCTGGATATACAAGCCATTTGATCGGAAACAAACTGACGTACTGTATTGATATGAAAGATCGTTCTTCAGGATTAGAATAGAATAGAATAGAATATACTTTATTGTACACCATAAAAGTTATACATCTATTTTATAAGAAAAACTTAATTATACGGGTACTAAGGCCGTCTTATCGCTGACAGCGATATCTACCATCTCAGCGATATCTATCTAATATCTATGGATTACGTTATTGGATTCGCATTGTGAGCTCAATGCCTTCAGCCTTCTAGTTTAATCTTCATATCAATAATACTAAACTAAATCAGTATTGATATAAAACAAAATGTGCCACGAAATGGATCTTTTGTTAGACAATATGGACTTCGGTGTTATGTTGAGAGGAAAGGAAATCCAATATACGTATATGAGTAAATGATGAAATGATGGTTATTCACGCTTTTTCCTTTTCGTTGATGAGATTGAGAGACATTGAAAGATTATCAATAAGGAGTGAATGTCGAAGGTTTGAGATATTTTCGTAGCAGGTATCTTGTTATACGGATTTAAAATTATTTCAATTAAAAAGCGCTCTTAAAACTCCTGGCTAATTTAAAAGAGGGCACCATTTTGGTCAGTTTTGCTGGAATTAAAAACAAAAAGTTGTCTTTTACATTACCTGGAACTGAAACCAAAAGTCATATTTTAAAAGATTTAAAAAATTGAAGGAATAGCTTTCAAAATACTGGGAGATTACGTGTAAAAATATCCCAATCACGGCGAAAGCATTGAAATATCATCAATGCTCAGATTACACATTCACAGAATTGAGATAACGACACCGAAAACGGTTGAAGAGAGCGCCTAATGTATCTTGACACGTGGTTAAAAAAGAAACTATACTCGATGTTGTGTTTTGACACGTTATTGACTTTAGGATTCACAAGTAGCGCTGTCGTGAGGTGTCGAGATATACTGGGCACGCTGTATAAATAGTATGTTACTTTAGAGACGTGCGCTCGTAGGAAATAATTGCCCCCGGAAAATGGTCGATCTGGGGCAAAGAAAAGGTCGAATGGTTTCTGCTGCTTGTCATACAAATATCTCTATTTAATTTGTGATTTTATTCCTTACGGGTAGACATGGTTTTCCGCTTTGCTGGTGTTAGCAGGGATTCGTGTCACCCATTTTTACATCGGACTTTGGATTATAAAAATGCAAATTTGTGGCTGTACTACATATGTACACCTCTATTTATCCTTCAGGGCATTCAGTAGTGGTGATGTAGTATACTAAAAACAATATTTCACAGGACTCATCTCCCGCTTTTTTACGCAACTTAGCGTATGTAGCACTCAGTTTAGTTAGCACTAAATTATAATATTGTTTTGTATATTGTGTCATGTGTCGCCTATGAGCCGTACGAATTGTTTTTAAAACATAAAAAATATTTTTCAATAAATCACAAACATTCAAAATTGTTTTGTTTCGCACATTTGTATTGAATGTGGACGAAGCACGCTACAACAAATAGTGAACGCTTTGACCAGCGGAACTTAAATTTAACGATAGTTGCCACTGCCACTGTTTTTTATGCAGACCAATGAAAATAAAACATAAATAAACGGTAGTAAAATTTAATGAAAAAATATAAACTGAACTTATTTCAATAAAATTTTATCTTGCGCCTTAAAATCACGCCAAAGAAATCACGAACTGTTCTCTTGTAAATCATAGTGTATCGGACAAGTACCGACAAGAAAACCCCGAGTAACATAAACGCTTAACTTCAGAACTAGCATTTAATTTGAAATGTACTTTGTCGAATAAACATAAAAACTTTTCGATGTTCTGCTTTGAAAATGGTTGATATTAAGGGAATGTTTTTAATTAAACTTGCTCGATGTTGCGTGAAGGGGAAGAACTGGAATTGTGCCGTCGGACGCATTCAAGGCTCAAGTCTTCGGAACAGCTTTCTCTACGCCTTTCATACGCTAACTCGTCAACCGGAGCCCGAATTTGTAATAAAACTATCCGCCATTCAGCCTCGCTCAACTTGTACGTTCCTACCTAGAAAATAATAACGAGACAAGATTTCTCAGAAACTTAAAACGACTAGTTCTACATAGATTACCTTATTTACGAATTGATTGAGTAAACAGGATAATACTACTTTATTTTTGTAATAGAGTGTATAATTTAGGAATATTTCATGAGGGCTGGAAAACTTTTCCATGCCATAATTTTATACACAATGTCTTGAGGTAGACCAGGTAAGTAAATAAAAATAACGTCGCCCGTAATTTCCATACTTAATGAATTTAGTTATTAAGTATGCTAATAAAGTAGAAAAGATAAAAATACTGATCTCTATTTTATACGAGCGATCAAAAATCAGTGTAAAATTTAAGGTTATTTTATGATAAGGTCTGTAGTTATATTTACTTTGACACAAGAAAGATATGGTCCATTTTCCTTCAGTTTCAGTGTTCATATTTTATAGGGAAATAAAAGACTTAACGCAGATATATTTGTTATGAATAGGAGTCTTATAAAAATATGGTTCCATATTTTCGATGAAAAGGTCACTTCATCATGAAATTCTTGCAAATGGAATAAAAACACTGACCACGTGAAACGTAGAATAAAATTGTATGAGAAGAACTCGCGAGTTAGTGAATTGTATGCATGCAAACTAAAATGTGCTCTCTTGTGTGACTAGTGCCAAAAGGCGGTCACTGTTAATGCACTACAGTTGTATTTAACTCACGTTTACACATTATCACTGTACGCGCCCCGAGCCAAGAACAAAGAAATTTGAAATAATACTCAGCGAAATCATGGCATATAAATAGTCCACTTAAAAATGTTATGTGTCTCTTCCCTGCTGGCTGCCCATTCTTAACTTTTAGGTTCTATAAAAAACAAATAAAACATTTTAGCTAGCTCCGAAGAAATCAAGAAAGAAAGTAAGAATAATTTGCATTCAAAACTATGTTATTTGTAACCTGTGCTTTCTGAACAGTACAAAAAGTATCTACTGCCAAGTCTTATACGAGCGACTTGCGTCCGATATACTTAGTACGCCCGAGCACTGACAAATATCTGGTAGCCAGAAAGCCACCGAGTGCTAGAACTTGGAGACGTGCTCCGACTGCCAAACAACACAACGCTGTACACACAGACTCATCACAAATCACTGCATTTTCATATTGAGTGATTTATTCATGCGCGCTGTTGGCCTGCGCCAACCTCTGCACTAAAACAGCTGTAAAATATAAAAGAGATTCGCATGCTAAGTTACCGGCACACAAAGTGCGTGTATTCATTATAACTTTATAACTATCCAACAAATACTGGGAATTGGTTGGACGAGCAACGACGAGATAATTTGGAAAAGAGGGAAACGTGACCAAGTTTTAATTTACTTATACAAAAGTTCTCGTGAACAGAATACAAGTGATTTACATTTATCACCGACACACACAACACCAATTTTGTTTCTATCAGCGTGAGCAGCAGCTATACTGAATATACGACCATCCCTGTAACCACGCTAATACGTGTGTATTAGGATTCTTTTCTATCCCCGTGATATTGAGCAATTTGACACAAGCACCTTTACGTAATTTCCCTTGCGACTGTGATCTCACAAATATATATACCAACCTATGTAAAAATAATACCTAACAGCTATAGAAAAAGGACGGAAATATAGTTTGACAAGTGGGGCAAAGAATTCTTCCTCGGTGCAGGGCGAATGACACTTGGGTTAACTTTTGCAGGCGTCGGCCGATTCTCCGCTGAAAGTTGAGTACGTGCCCAGCATCCACGGACGTTATACCCGCTTCACCAAAAATACGACGCTATGGTGGATTATTGAAATCCTTTGTTTGTGTAACAAAAGACATGCATGCATTCAGATTATGTAAATTAGGACGCACATCGATTGAAAACTTAATACGGACCATAGCGAATAAAATGGGTCCCAATAAATGCTGACAACGGTCGCAGAAATATTTGTATATCAAGGGAACACGTTAAGGCGTATAATACCCTTGTTAACAAAAAATATGCCCGAGGAAAGGGACCTTATTGTCAACATTTACGTTTATAATGGCAATAATACCAATTTTACAATTATACGAAATAACGAGTGGTTAGCATTTATTTCAGCATTCTTTGCGTTTAGAATCGTTTAAAAGTATCACTATATTACTCGGCAATTTTCCTGAAACGTTATACTTTTTTTATATTTCCATTTTCATAAAACAATTTGCTCGTCATTATACGCTTTCCTCGTTGAAGTTTTCAACAAAGTATCAAACTGGTGATAATTGCAAAAAGAAATAAAACAAGGTCGGTTTCACACCGTAGGATATTAGATAACCTGCTTGAGTTTTTAATGAGACTAGCGATAATTGGATAAAAAGTAGGATTTTTAATCCTTAAATAAGGTAGCACATTTTAAAATAGTCCTTTAATTTAAACGCTGCCACTGGTTCGCTAATTCAAACACCCCGTAATAGTACATTACTGCAGAATCCAGTAAGTAAGCCTTCCTGGCCAAGTATAAGTTAACCGGACCGAACCGCAGGTGAGGTCCGGTTATATGCGAGGCCAGGATGGCTTTCTTACTGGTTGAGGCTTGTATAATGCTTTTCTCAAAAATGAAAGAAATATTAACAACAAATTCGTTAAATTAATATTGAAGATTACATTCATATTAGGGCAATTACTGATAGATATTGTGATCACAATTGTCGCAACTGAATGTGAAATCTCGCCAGTCGTTGTTTTCTTTTTACTAAAAAGTTTGCGTTTGGTTATGAACATTGTTATATTTTTACATTACATGAATGTTTTAGTAAAAAATGAAAATTTTTGTTTTTGAAACTCCATGTTAATTTTAGAATGGAAAGTTTTCATCCAACATGGTTTATAAACTGAAATGACTAAATACAAACATTTAATCCCACACTATACTTCTACAATACAAAACGCAACGTGCAAACTTTTTCTGCGTCGCGTTAAGTGTCACAGACTATAAAATGGCTGTTTATTACTCCAAAAATATATCTAACTCATAAAATGTCATACCAAAAAGAGAGATAGATATATATTTGGAGCCTCCCTCCATTAACCATGTTATAATGGCTAAACTCTAATCTGTGTCTGGCACTATGTTTTTTTTTCTAAGCAGATCTAAAGAGGATGACCTACTGTCCAGGAAGTAAATTACATACTTACTTACTGGACAGTAGGAGATTCCAAATTTAAAATCTCGCTTCTTACTGGACAGTTGTGAATAAGTCTCCGGTAGAGTTCACTTTCTGGATACTTTTTAGAGATGTTATGCCAACATTACATACCTTTTTTGAGAAAAAATACAAAACGTTTCTTAGTAAAATCTGACAAGATAATTCCTTAACTTACAGAACACTCTGAACGGAACTGCTTCCACTATAAATGGGTAATTGTATGCAAATTTGAACAGCATGTCGTTAGGTTTTGAGGGACAGCGCTAATGTCCTAATTACTAGGCAACAAGTACAAAGTAGTCGTGTTACAATGGGGCAGCACAGCGGTTGTATATCTACCAACTTATTTAATTACCGCCAGCTGAAGGCGCTGGCTTGTCCTTAAAGTTCAGTTTACACTGGTCGAGTAAGTAATCCAGTAGAGTAGTGAACTGAATAACCCAATACGGGGTCGACTTACAAAAGGGTAACGGGAAACGTACACAAAACCCTAGTTAGTAGTACGCAATAGAATGTAGTATTGCCTACGTGTCGTGAAAAACTGAAAATGCCAAACATAACAAGCTTTCATAGGTTATTTCACCAAAAATAACTTTTCCAATACAATCTTGTATTGTCACGAGATATATATCTGTGTGCAAAATTTCAGCTTAATCGAACACCGGGAACTGAGTCAAACATAACTTGGAAACTTTCATTACCTAAATACACTCAACCACCGGGATAGGTGAAACTAAATGACAGCTCTAAAAAAAGCCTTTCTAATATTAGGTATTAGTTGTTCCCGTGGCTTCGCTCCCGTCAACTGCCTACCTACCTAACTTACCTACCTGCACAGAATACTCTAGGGAGAAGAATATCGCCTTCATACAAAAATAAGTATAGACAGTCTTGCTGCGCGCTATCTAGTAGCACTCCAGAACACCAGACCGAAACGAAAATATAAAAAAAAAATTACATAAAAATACTACCGACTTGCAAATAAGAAAACTACAAAGTGATAAATAACTTAATTTTTGGAAGTCCGTGTCTTTGGTATGGACCAATTTTTTGCGTTATGGACACCGACTCCCAAAAATAAAGTTATTTTTCAGTTTGTAGTTTTCTTATTTGCAAGTCGGTAGTATTTGACGATTTTCATTTGTCGATTTGCCGTTATTTATTGAAGAGTTTTGTTGTATATCTGCTAAGTTCTTCTTCAGATCTTCACCAAATTAAAATGGGACCAATTTCGGAACATATTCTTTCAAACAAAAATATTTTTTTTGAACATCGTCGCCGAGTTGCCAGCTTGTCGGTTTTTTATCGGTTACATTTCGGGGAGTGTGCGATGGAATTGCATGATTTAATTCCACCCAGCCCGTTCCATCATCGGACTACCAGACGTACGGCGATGCGTCATCGATATATGGTGGACATCCCACCAATACGCACTAAACGTTTTGGGAATACTTTTATTATGCGTACAGCTAAGGAGTGGAATTCCCTGCCGGAGTCTGTGTTTCCCGATAGCTACAATCTAGGGGTCTTTAAGTCAAGAGTGAATAGGTTACTTCTAGGCAAGCGTGCTCCACCATCGACCACATCGTCGCTTACTATCAGGTGAGATAGTTGTCAAGTGCGAGCCTATAATAGATAAAAAAAAAAAAAAAAAAAATATATTTATAATATTTAATTTTCAAAATCGGTCCACAAATGACGGAGATATCAATGAACATACACAAAACAAAACAATGTCGAACATAGAACCTCCTCCTTTTTGGTAAGTCGTTTAAAAAAAACTATCCATAGCGGAATCTCGAACCTTGGGCGTAGTAAGCCACCACGTGTATCATTAGGCTATTCAGACGAGCAGTAGCGGCGGCTAAATTACGAACCACATTGAACACACGACAACGTTATCATTGGCATTAGTAGTATTATTATCAAAAAAAATCAAAATCAAAATCAAAATTTCTTTATTCAATTAGGCCATTAAGCGGCACTTTCGAACGTCAAAAATAAAAATAAAATGTAATAATAATTGATTCTACCGTCCATTCGGAAATGTAGCTTGTTATGGAGAAGAACGGACAAGAAACTCCACACTTACTCTTTTAAAAAAAAAATGTGTTTTACAAGTATTTGGTTACAATAATCTTGTAGGAAAAATACATATATGTGAGAACGATGTAAAAAAAAAAACGCACGTAAAAGCGTCTAGAGTAAAACAAACAATTAAAAATACAATAAATAGGTAATTAAAAACAGGCGGAAGCAGCTAAGATATGACCAATCCCAACTGATGGCGCCCGTTCACGAACATGACACATGGATCGGCACCACTCAGCTCAACCATCATGAAAGGAACCGAATGATCCAACACATGTGCCACCATCAGAGAGACATTAGAGAGAGCATGACACACTCAACTGCCAGGGCACACTAAAGTCAACGAACGACACATAGTTACAGTAAATGGTAGATTTACAATTGGTACATAGTACTCACATATGTGCTGTGCAGTTATATAATCCAAAAAATAAATTGAGTTTATACAACACAAATATACATTATAATTATTCGTACAGTCTTCAGCAGGTCCAACAATACTTCATAACTTTTCTGCTTATCACTTGTTTTTGTGGCCTAGTGGCTGTGCAGCTGGAATAGCGTTGGGCCAAGCATTTTTATCAGCGATGTAATCCCCCAACCTATAATATGCCTGCCTGCATAGTGTGCGTTTTATACAAGTTTTAAATTTCGTCTCATTCAATTCTAGAATGTGTGGCGGTATTTTATTGTAAAATTTTATACAGTACCCCATAAAAGATGACGCAACTTTAGCCAGCCTGAAACCTGGTTGAATTAATTGGTCCCTATTTCTAGTAACATAACTATGTCTATCGCTGTTTTTACTAAAAAGATGTAAATTATTTCTAACGTACATGATGTTTTCGTAAATATATTGACACGGTACCGTCATGATGTTAATGTCCTTAAACAGTTCCCTTAGAGAATCGCGCCGGCGAAGATTGTATATCACTCTGATGGCTCGCTTTTGTAGAACAAAAATTGACTGAATGTCTGCAGCCCTTCCCCATAGTAATATGCCGTAAGACATTATACTATGAAAGTAACTAAAATAGACCAGCCTCGCGGTATCTACATCAGTAAATTGACGAATTTTTCTAACAGCATAAGCCGCCGAACTTAACCGCCCCGCAAGTGATATTAAATGAGGACCCCATTGTAACCTTGAGTCTAGCGTGATTCCCAGGAAAACCGTTTTGTCGACGAATTCTAGCTTCTCGTTGTTTAATATAATGTCACAATCATAACTTTTGACATTCGGCAAGACAAATTTTACACACTTAGTTTTTTTAGCATTCAAAACTAAATTATTAGCAGTGAACCAATTTAGAACTTGCCGCAATGCATTATTTACGTCGGCAACGTTACTCGTACGTCTATTTATGTTAAAAATCAAAGAAGTGTCATCAGCAAATAACACCATGTTTAGTTTGTTTTTCAATACATGGGGTAAATCGTTAATGTATACTAAAAATAAGAAAGGACCTAAAATTGAGCCCTGGGGTACCCCCATTTTCACGTTCAACCCCGACGAATTGACACCGTTTATTTGAACTAATTGCTGTCTATCATTCAAATAGGATTTTACTAAATTTAATGCTGATTGGCCTAGCCCGTAATGCTCAAGTTTCAAAAGCAATGTTTCATGATCAACGCAATCAAACGCCTTCGACAGGTCGCAGAAGATACCTATGGCATCTTGTCCCTCCTCCCACGCATCAAAGATGTGTTTTATTAAGGTGACACCAGCGTCGGTTGTACAACGTCCTTTGGTGAAACCATATTGTTTCTCGTGTAGGATGTTTTTCGTATTAAAATAAATGAGCATTTGATTTAGCATTATCTTTTCAAATACCTTGCTGAAAACCGGCAACACGGATACGGGTCTATAATTATTTGTGTCTTTACTGTCCCCGGATTTAAAAAGTGGTATAACCTTACTATATTTCATTAGATCCGGAAATACTCCTTGATCTATACACAAATTAAAAATTAAAGCTAAGTACGGCGCTATAGTCTAAATAATGGAGGTACAAACGTTGATGGACATTCCCCATAGATCTTCTGTCAGTTTTATCTTTATTTGCTTAAAAGCTTTTATCACTGTTATTGGGTTTATATGTGAAAAGTTAAATTCAGTCGGGACGGCTGAAACGTTAGCGTGTAATAAACCATAAGCGAGCGACGGCGAAGAATTTAAGGTTTCAGTAGTTTTAATTGGGATACTGGTAAAGAAATTTACAAATTCTTGAGCAACTTCTTTGTTATCTCTAATAAGTCCATGTGTAGTCTCAAGCGTGTAATCAGTATTTTTTCTTTTGTTCCTGTTTGTTTCATTGTTAATAATTTTCCAAACCGTCTTAATTTTATTTTCTGCGAATTTAACCTTATTGCTAATGTATAAAGCCTTAGCTAGTTTACATGAATTTTTAAAAATTCTTGAGTAAGTAGCAACATACTTATTAAAAGTTTCAGTGTTAATATAAGGCTTAAGGCCATACAGCTCGTAAAGTCTTTCCCTACTTTTCCTGATTCCTTTAGTCGCCCAGTCACTGAACAAAAACTTAGGGCATATAGTTTTAGTTTTCTTCTTAAAAGTGTTATTGAATTCTGTTTGAACAACTGAGAAAACTTTTTTGTATAAAATATTACCATCGTTCACTGTGAGGTCCTGATAACTTAACTTACCAATTAAAGCGCTGTTAAATTTATTTAATTTACCAGATGTTATTGGTCTGGATTGAATCTGCACTTGTTGTATTGGTATGCTGGACTCAAATGTTACCAGTAGCCCACTATGATCTGAAGGCAGGCAATTCATAATGGCTTTGTTTAAGTAGTTGCAGCAACAAAAAACCTTATCAATACATGTAGCAGTAGTCACAGTTGTTCGGGTTGGTTCCTCAAACACATGCGACAAATTAAATGATTTGAAGAGATTTAATAGTCTACTGCTATCTGAATTATTTTCTAAAATATTTATATTAAAGTCACCACAGATTATGACTAGTTTATTACCAGTTGTAAGTTTTGCCAAAACATCTTCCATCACTGACTCAAATATACAGTAGTTTTTATAATTGGGGGGTCTGTAAACGCACACTATAATATGCTTATCCAGCTCAACACAGGACAGTTTAACACTATGTTCAACTGATAGATCTACAATATCTTTACGAGGTTTTGATTTAATACCATTTTTGATTAAAATAAGTGAACCTCCACGTAATATAACATTTCTGTTAAAACAGCTGCCCACAGTATAATTTTCATAACTAACAAGCATTGAATAATCTTTCAGCCAATGCTCAGTAAAACAAACAACTTCAAACATTGTCTTTTCTAAAAACAGTTCTATTTCCAATTGCTTTGCAGAAAAACCTTGAATGTTTTGATGGAATAATTTTAAAGAATTCTGCTTAGCCCCTTTTTTTAAATTAACTATGTGAGAGCAAGAAGGTACCTTCTTGTTGGTGGATGTACTCCTAACTATTTGATTATTGGTACCCTCCCTTGTCCTACAAACTAGTTTAAACTATAAATATTAATAGCAGAATTGCTAACGTTATTAATGTTATTGGATACCTGTAAATTAGTATTACTACTAATATCAACTACAGTACATGACTTCGACATACTATTTATGTCTGAGTTTAAAGTAAAAGATAATAGCCTCGCTATTTGACGTCTTACCCTAATAGGCAGATACACTGTATTGCCTGTCGCCTTTAATTTATCAACAAAAATGTTGATGTCAAAAAAAACTAATTTGTCACTGTAATGGCTGACAAGGAAATGAACATGTTTATTCAGAATGTGAATATAATTATTTTGTCTACTAGACAATTTTTCCAAATATGGAAAAGCACACAATATTATTTTATTACAATTTAATTTTAGTAACTTTGTTACACTCAGTGATGTCGTCTTTTTTTACATCCAAACTGTTACCTATAAAGACAGTTACATTGGTGTCTGATTTATATTCATTGTTTATTACAGAGATTAGATTAGAGACCTGAAACGTCATAAAACGTATTTTTTTTGTCTCGTGCTCAGTCCCAAATTTTTATTTTTACTCTAGCCGCACCTGAAATAGCCCTTGAAGGTATGTCGTTGATTCGACGTATAGAGTTGATACTCCCTGCCTACCCTACTTGACTTGCTTTCTACTCTACCTACCTGCCTACCCTACTTGGCTTGCTACCTACCCTACCAACCTACCATTTTTTTTCTAGGGTCTTTTTAGCGGAGAATCTTATAACCTCCATTCAGAAAATGACGTCAAATTCACAACGCCATCTATCGTATATAGAGTTCAGCTGTCCGAGTATCTGAATTGCGTGTTGTGATATTTTACTTTTTGACCATTTTAAATTCATTTAACTTTTGATAGAGTGAACCGATTGCGATGAAACATAAACTAAGTAATACTTCAAGTTACGCATAATTTTTATATATAAAAGTTATCTACATTGGTTTCCTACATTTAACGTGATGCGTGCACAAATTAACAGACAAACACATAAACAGACAAACAAACAAACAGACAAAAATTCAAAAATTCTGGCAATGGGTACTGTTGGTTATCCTTTAACACCCTGGCTATTTTTTTTTAAATATCTTCAATGTACAAAAACGACTTTTCTACAGATTTATTATATGTATTGATGATGGTTTATTAACTGGCAATATTTAATCGGGTGAAAAAAATACTGAATGGACGACTATTATACTGAGTAAGTAACTGTTTATCCGGTTTAAGTAATATCTTTTAGGAGGATTTTGTGAGCTGTGGTAATAATATACATACTTTAATTGTATTTGGGGTTCTATTTTTCTATTATAGCATATTATTCTTTCGAAAATAGCAGAATAACCTACGGGGCGACATTGCTGTGCAGCGCGGGCGTTCGGGAGTATTCGTGTTTTTAACGAGTTAGTCCAAGAGCGAGCGAAGCGACATCTGGAACTTAGGGCACCCCAAGATGGATAGGTTAGGTTTGAAGGGGCTGACGGGAACTGAAGTGAGCAAGCAAAGCGAGCGGACTTAGCTCCCGTCATCCCGTCGTCTCCTTCATGTTAGTTTACTTGAAACCCTGCAGACAGAAAAAGGAGCCGCGTCCACGCTCCGTCGACAAACTTTTATTTTCAAGTCACTGTTTTAAACATTTGTATTCGCCTACTGTTAGTCGCCCACTTAGTATTTCAGTAAGCCATATTCAGTATTTTTACACCTTTAATTTGAATTTATTTTCGCTCGTTTAAATACTATCCTTTATTAACTAGCTTCTGCCAGCGGCTTCGCCCGTGTGAAAAGTGTTTTATCATACCAAGGGAACATTATACCGGGACAAAAAAGCCTATCTGCTATTCCAGACTAGAGTCTATCTCTGTGCCAAATTTCATACAGATCCGTTCAGCCGTTTTGGCGTAATTGAGTGACAAACATACATCCATCCATCCAAACCTTCGCATTTATAATTTTGGTATATCTGATAAATACATATATGTGCGTAGGCTTGTCAAGCCAGTTGGTTGTTGGCCATTACACGAGTCTATGTGATTTGCAGTGTTTTATTTAGAATATCCTTAAATACAGAAGTAACGAGGATGGGATGCAACACTTGACGGGCGCACCGTATCATGCTATGTCGAATTGGCAGACAAAGAACAGTGTCAAAATCGTAACAAATGGTTTGAAAGCCATTTTAAACAATAACTTAACACAAACAGTATTTGTGAAAGATTTAATTAAATTTTCTTTCGATTATAGAAATTCAATACATTTGACTACAGGATTTTCTCCAGCGCAATTGATGTATGGACGTCCTTTGCGGTGCAGACTCAATTTATTAAGACTTCCTTTACAAGAAATAACAACATCCTCGTCGTCCGTGGCCAAAGCGAACGTAATTAAAGCACAAATGAACCAATGTAAACAGTTTGGTGGCAAAAGAAGTTTCTCTGTTGGCGACAAAGTTTTACTGAAACAATATTTTAATAATGGTACTAAACATATTTGGAAATAGGGCACAGTGAATGAATGTTTAGGATCTCGAATGTTTTCAGTTTATATTCCAGATGAAAATATAAATGTAAAGAAACATGTTGATCAGTTACTGGCGTACAAAGGAAACTCATCATTTGAACCGAATGATGATGTTAGTGGTTTTGGATATTGCTCCCCTAAGATGACCAAACGAGCGGGACGCTGGTTTAGTATCTGAACCGGTTCTGACATCACCAGAACAGGTTTCTGCCTGCCCCACGTCTCCTGCGCGAGAGGATAGGGAAGAGGAAACGGAAACGGTCTCGGATGATGAGTTTGTGGACGCAGGCTTGCCTGACTTAAGTCAGTCTCATTCAAGCAATAAAACATATCAGGAACCTCAAGTTGTCCGCCGGTATCCGATAAAAAAAACTAGGAACCAGTAAAATTATAAGTTTTAATAATAGGTATTTTTAAAATAGTGGTGGAGGAATGTGGTATATCTGATAAATACATATATGAGGGAAGGCTTGTTTAGCCAGTCGGTTGTTGGCCATTACACGAGTCTCTGTGATTTGCAGTGTTTTATTTTGAATATCCTTAAATACAGAAGAATAATAATAGCTGCCGCACGCGGCTCCGCCCGCATGGTATTAGTACTTGCTCCATTATCTTTATAAATTATAACCTATGTGTTATTCTGATGTATAAACTATATTTTGTACGCTATAGCTATAGTTTCATCAAAATCCGTTCAGTAGTTTTTGCGTGAAAGAGTAACAAACGTCCATCCATCCATCCATCCTCACCAACTTTCACGTTTATAATAGTAGTTTCAAATTACAAATTCATTTATTTCAAGTAACACAGACTCATAACATAATAACAACAATAGCAGCACACGCAGTCACATTAATTAAAATCGAATAAAATACAATAATCAAAATTTTATACATTAAAAATAAATTAAAGTAAAAATGTCATTTAAATTAAAATTACACAATAAAATAAAAACATAAATATTATAGTTTTCTAACCGGCATTGGAACCGCAACATGCTTGCCACATCCATGCCGGACATAAGGGCAGTCTAGTCTGTCAGCGATCATTGCCAGGATGGTATTGGGGCTGGCCCGCACCCGGCACCAGGTACGCACAACGCTTACGCATAGCAGCGTGAAAACAATCAGTGCGCGCCATTGCGAACATCCCTGATGCGCTACAGAAACGGGGCAGCCCCAACACCGCCCGGAACGCATTATTGTACTGGACACGGAGGGCACTGTACGCCCTTTCAGTATAGTCAACCCACAAGCTGCACGTGTACAGTGATGTGCAGTACGCTTTAAAAAGCGTGACCTTCACACCAACAGAACAACGTGAACACCTGCGGGCTATCATGTTGGCTCGCACCGACAGTGCCCTCTGTTCCCTCTCAATGTCAGCATGGTCTTTAAGGTCCGCGGTGAGTAGATGCCCTAGATATTTAAATTGATCCACTCGGTCTATTGTAGCACCCTAAAGCTGAACAGCTGGTATGTTCATAGGGCTCAATACACCGATGTCCCGAAAAACCATGTATTTGGTCTTCTTCACATTATATTTCAACCCATGACCATGCGCGTATTCCGTACACGTACTGAGTAGCCTCCTCAGCCCACATATCGACGCGCTCAGCAGCACCATGTCGTCCGCATAACTCATATTGTTGACACAAATTCCGTCCACATATAGGTTGAACAATGTTGGCGAGGTCAGACCGCCCTGCCTTACGCCACATTCGCTTATATAAGGGTCCGACATCACCCCCACCCATCGGACACTATTGACCTGGTGCCCGTACCAGTACCTGAGTATGCTGATGAGTTCCCACGGTAAGTCCGTTCTCTGCAGCTTCCCCCAGAGGATATCGTACGAGACGAGGTCAAAGGCCTTGGATAAATCGAGGAAGCACGCGTATAACGGAGTCTTTCTCTTCTTGTAATATTTAACGGTTTGCTTTAAACACAGTATTGCACTCTCTGTGGACAGTTTTGGTCGAAAACCAAACTGGTTATCATGAAGTGTCACATGTCTATTTAACTGCGTGTTAAGCACACCGTCAAATACCTTCGCCACTACAGTTGCAAGCGATATAGGCCTGTAGTTATTTTTATCCGCCACATCGCCTGTTTTATATTTAACCACCGGCACTACAACTGTCTTCATAAGGTCCGTAGGTAGGAGTGGCACACACACAGCGAGAACAACATTGCAGGAACTCTCGCCAGGTGCGGTCCGGCGTGCTGTAGGTGCTCAACGCTGAGTGCGTCGTGTCCAGGAGACTTTCCCCGCGAAATCTGGCTTACGGTTTTAGCGACATCCTTCGCGAGAAAATTTATTCCTACAGTTTTATTGTTCGGGTCAGCATTTAGCACCCCACTCGCCGGACCGAGCGTCGACCGGACCGAAAACTGTTCTTTGAAAACGTTCGCAATGCTTTTAGGATCACTTAAGCCATCTACGCTTCCAGGAAGGCCAGGCCGAAAGTTTACTTTTTTAGTTTTTTGCCAAAAGCCACGGAAGTCATCCTTCGAGTGTTGTTCAGCGAGGGCATCCATGCGAATCTGGTCCTGATTATTCTGGCACCACTTTAACCTGGACTTAAACACTTTTCTAATCTCTCGCATCTCCTCATACACACAACCGGATTTAGGTCTGCCAAACAGTACCCATTCGTTCAGCCTCAGCCTGGCCACCCTGTGAGCGTCGCCCACATGCCTGTTCCATCCCGACAAGCGTGCACCACGCCCACACTTACGCGCGCTTCTCCCATTCACCATTGCCGCGCCCTGAAGGGCAGACACAATGTCGGAGTATAGTTTATCTAGGACACGCTCATGGTCACGGTTACCACATAAATAATCCGCACATTGAGTACATTCTGAAGGAAAATCTATTAATTTTAATCTTCTATGACACTCCTCATTATACAGTAAGACCTGCTCCTCATTTCTTTCTCCCCATACAATATCTATATTCTTATCACAAACAGTAGGTGTTACTATCTTAGGCGTCAATACATATAAATTGCATTCTACAATAAGAGGATAGTGGTCTGACCATAGAGTATCATACCCAACAAAAACATTCATAACAGACTGCTTCGCCGCGTGAGTCACAACACAATGATCAAGCCAGCTGGGCGTCCCGTGCGCATCACTGATGTACGTATAGGTACCGGAATTTCTCCCTAACATTTCTACATCTATACACGACCAATTCTCCTCGCTACACACATTAATAAGCACATTGTAAAATAACTCACCCGGCTCCGCATTAAAATCACCCAAAATAAAAACTGACTCGATGTTACTCTCCTCAACAATCGCACTAATTTCACTCAAACAGTCAATATAATCAGGCAAATTTTTCACGGTTTTCGTTGGTAAATACGCACTTATCACTAACACTGGCCTATCGTCTGCCGCTATTTTAATGGCACAAATACGCTCACTGCACTGAATGATCGTCACTTCTTGAAAGGCATTGCAACGCCAAAGCACCGCGACGCCGCCATAGGGGCGTCCTCGCAATATGCCCGCCGACGTATCCACGGCCGACGTCGCCGTGTAGCCGAACCTGCTATTAATCCGCCGCTATTTACCCGCTATTAATTAGGTGGTTGCTTGGATCCAGCGTCCAGACGTGAATTGCTAGCAAACAGAGATGCAAATAAATTTGCCTTCTCACTTGCAGAGTGAGCCAGCGACCCATCAGGTTTCAGCATTGGAGGTAAAGTGTTGTTGTTCTGTCTAAGCGAAGCCAAGTTATTACTCTTATTACTACTCGATACTTAACTATTCCTTGCCGCTATTGTATTATGAAGCAGTGCAGTCGTGAACATAGTAATTGTGCTGGCAGTTCGTTCGAGCGTATTTCTTGTGGGCTTTAGCCGTAGGTCAGTGTAGATTGTTTAAATAAATTTAAATATAATTTACTATTAGGCTAACAACAAATTCTTGGGTTCCGTGGTGGTATTTTAAGAGGTTACGGTGTTCCATATGCTGATGGAGACCACTAGGATGGTTTTAATGACGTAAAATTCGACATCCCTGAACCTTTCCTCAAAAGTCCAGGCGCATTTTGCAGGCTTCTCCCCGGTAGCAAAAAAAGGGGCATCTTACGCATGTGGCTACATAATATTTTATTTATTAAAATTAATCGTTTGGATATAAAACATTATGAGTATATTGGTACATTATAATAAAAGTATTTGGTCTGTGACGGCATTTTAAATATTCACCAAGAATACAAAAAATAATGTTTTCTTTTTTTTTCCATAATGTAGGTTTTTATTACTAAAATTGTTCAAAGTTAGCACAGTTCTATGTTGATTCTTAATAATCGTAGATAACAGGAAAAAGAAATCCAATTTAAATAGCTTTAAAATCAATTACATTTTGATTACAGAGGGGAGTTCAATGTATGAGTAAAATAATGAAAATGGAGAGGAAACCAAATTTTTCGGCATTTATCAGAGAAGGAAGGATGGCTCTCAACAACACCCTTTAGGCTGATAAAGTCACTCTGACCGACACTGACCGATGCTGAACGACGCTGACCATCGGCTCTGACGGTCGCCGCAAGCTCGTTCATCGATAGAATCGCTCGGCTCAGCGCTGACGGCCGTCAGACTCGATCAATGACGAGCTCATCTACTTTGCCTCTCCCCCAAGACACACTTATCAGCATTAATTATCGCATTAGGTCGAATGCTGCTCGCTGACCGCTACGATGAGCAGCTAAAGAGAAAATTTCGGTAATCATCACGTTTGGCATATTGATTAGTAATAGCTGTGTTACAAGTGGAAAAAGCTGCCTAATTTATTTTATCTACTTCGGTTTCGTTATATTCGAATTACAAAATTGACAGGCGGTTTCATTATGATACCCATAAAGACATCGGGTTGCATTATGCGAATCGTCATAAATTCTAAAACACAAGCAAAGACATTCCGAACATACAGCCAAGTACCTATAATATTACATCGAAATCGAGACAAAACAAATGATGTTTTTAATAATGGAACAAGTTTAAAACAAAAGTATCGTATACTATTTGGCTGTTGCGGCTACAAGATATTATCCTTATACCTAATAAAGACTAAATAAAAAAAGTGGACGCATGAAAAAAATTCTCAGTGAAATTTAATTCCAAATTTTACTAAAAATGTCTTCAACATCAAGTGATATTGAAAATACTCCACCAGATATAACAAATAGAGCAGTTGCGGCTACAAATAATTAACTACCAGAAAAATCAATACAATAAAATAAAATAAAATACAATACATAAACACACTTCCTAAAATACTTATTGGTCTATATCTGTGTTTTATTCCTTCCTTCGTACATAAAATCTTGTATGCAACTGTACGTTATTGGTCTTTTAATAACTCGTGCCCACCTATTTCGGTACGCGCTACGCTTGTACCGGAAAATGGCACTCGTATTAAAAGACCGTCCATAACGTTACAGTTGCATAAATAGCTATAATCTACAGCTGCTTTTGGGTATCGTAAAAGACCATTCATGGATGACTACATAAGTAATGTATACGTAGCCAATTCATGGGTAAGGGCCTGTTTTAGAATTGAATTTTTGGAATTAAGAACGTGTCTAACCCAACTTTAGAGTCAAAATTTTACAGTTTTTCGGGTAGTAGAGTTTGACTACCCAACTTCAAATAGGGTTTTACTACTCAACTTCAAATCCCTATCAAGAATTCTAGGGTTAATTTCGGTAGTAGAAGGACGGTCAAGCAACTTGAGCGATGTATTTTTAGGGTTCCTATCCTCAAAAGGAACTTTTATAGAATCACTTCGTTGCCTGTATCTGTATGTCTGTCCCTGTGTTAAGACCTTTTTCTCTGAAACACCTGGAAATTAATAAGATATACTCAAAAATGCAATCACTTGCAGCTGTGAAAAAATCTAACTTCTAAATCATCGCGATCAAAAGATATAAACGTTTATGTCGCATATTTGAGTAATCTTAAGGGAATCAAAACCAAAAGGGTAATTCCCGTTGACCAAGAATCATGAAATTTGGTCAGACGCAATGTCTTACAGCACAAATAAAGGAAAAAAATCTGAAAACTGCAAATTTGTACCTACATCAAAAACAGATATTAACTTATTTGCAGTTGGTAAACTGACCGCGACCTATATCTATTGAAGTATGGGGAAAACAGTTTTCGAACGGCAAAGTTAATTTTATCCCCTAGAGCAATGTTCGGTGCTTTTCGGTTCGGTAGAATCAATTTTTATTCCTTGTAAATTTTAATGTATCTAACGTTCAAACGTGCCGATTGGTGGCCTAGTTGAAATATAATATCTTTGTCTTGTCTTTGTCTTTCATGAACACTTCACCCACCGACTGTACACTATTCAAAAATAATATTTCAGGTAGCATGCAAAAGTTGAATATGCAACAAAAACAATGGCTAGATGAAATGAAGCTTGCACTATGATATTACACGTACTTTTGTTCCACAAACAATAGATACGCCGGCGAAATTATGTAAGACTTTTATTAAAACGGACATTTTTTTCGCTCTGTAAGAGCTAGATTTGACCTCAAATTGTAGATCGGGTACCTAGACGTAGGTACGTAGGTAAACTATCCTAAAATTACTTTACGAAGTAATCATTCCATACCCTTTATTTATTAAATTTAAGCGCTCGCCGTCTATTTTGATTCAAAGGTTAAGGTATCTTTTTCAGAAAATGGAGACTAATTTTTGCTGAAATGTTTAACATTTATACTGAACGAGAATTTAACTCGGCAACTTGTATTTTTCAAAGATTCGGATAGTGAATTTAAAAATATGATGACTAGGAATTTAGAGAATTTAGAGCTGAAAATAAAAAATACAACCATTTTTACAACAATGTAATTCATAACGAAAATATTTGTTGTCTAAAAGTAATTGCTAATGGACTTGAGCAGCTTATTATTTTTCTCATGATTTACCTACGATTTACAGGATAGAATATAACGGTCACAAACTGTCCGTCAAAACATTTTGCCACAAACCTACTCGGACCCACCACCAATCCCATAGCTTTAAAGTAATTCCTTTTCCAGCCAGTCATTAATCAGAGTAAATGACTTGTACGAATCAGCGCACTATGCTATACATATACATGTTGCTTTATTTCGATATTGTTTGACCTTTGATCCGTAAATCAAATCGGCGGGTGTACACTCCGGGAAATCGAAAAATATGCCCAATAAAGATACCGCGGCATTAGAATACCGGCGGGAATCGCGCCTGTTACTACAGCGTGGCACTCGAGTGTGAAACCAGATTTTTATTTTTTTATGAAGCACTAGCACTCCGCCCGCGACTTCGTTCGCATGATTTTGTATTTTATTCAACTAAATTATGTGCAGTTAGTGAAGGCGATCAAAAATAAGCTATTGTTAAATCAATAATAAATGGGATATTGTAGATATCTAGGGTTTAAGTTAGGATTTAGAGAACATAGAACCTCCTCCTTTTTGGAAAGTCTGTTAAAAATCTTATTCCTTGGGCAATAATAAATTGCCATCATTAGTTTTTCAGAATTACCCCCATAAGGTGTTTTAGGTGTTTCAACGGTTTTTTGAAGAATCTTACGGCACTAAGATGACCTCTTCCTCGATTTGGAACTACCGAACTGAACCGTTTGTCCAGTGTTTGTTGACGGAGATATCGGTGAACATACACAAAAAATAATTAAGTACCTTACTAAAGGCAAATTTCCTATTAGGTCCACCTAAAAAGTGAAAACAAAATATCTATTTTTCAAAAAAATACTACCTACATTAAACTAAACACACTACAAAGTGAAAAATAACTTTCTTTTTCGAAGTCGGTGACCATAACGAAAAAAATTGGTACCTACCAAAGACACCAACTTCGAAAAATAAATTTATTTTTCACTTTGTAGTGTTTTTAGGTTTTAGGAGGTCAGTAATATCTACACAATTAAATGTCTCTTTAAAGGTTGAATTTCCAAAACTCCCTCCTTAGTGCTCACCTACATCATTAAAAGAAGCTATGTTTAATAAAAAACTTCAAAAATCTTGATCACCCCCTAAATAGTATTTTGGGGATAGTTCCGAAAAACGAATAACTAATAGCAACCCACATTATTTATTATGGTTAGTATTTGTGCAAAATTTTAAGTTTTTAAACCAAGATCTGCAACCCCCCCCTCCTAATCATCTTTTAGGGGTAGTTTCGAAAAACTAACGGTATCCTTTATTATTTACTTAGGTTAGTATTTGTCCCAAGTTTCAAGTTTATTAATCAAAGAAATAAGATTTTCCATACAAACTTTATCATCCCTTAAATCGTATTTTAGGAGAAGTTTTGAAAAACTTGTAATGACAACCTTTACTTTAAAATCAATAAAAAATATAAAATATTTGCTGTTAGTATTGATGCCAAGTTTCAAATATATAAGCCCAACAAATTGCCACCTTTAACCTCTATTAGGGGTAGAATTTCCGAAAATCAATAAAATCATTACTTTTTAATTAATCAAGAGCGTAAACCTACTATTTTAGATATTTTAACTTCCAAACCGAAATAATTCATATAAAGTATCAACCCCTACTTTATTCCCCTTAGGAGTAGAATTTTTAAAACCTAATAATTACATGAATTCTTTTTAACAACTCCAACTCTAACTTACAAACTATAGAAATTACATACAAACTTTCAACCCCCTTTTTAGCCCCGTTAGGGGTGGCATTTCCGGAAATAATTAAACTCAGTGTTTTTTTATTAATAAGGAGCGAAAGCTACAATTTTAGATGTTTTACCTTCCAAACCGAAGAAATTTCATATAACGTTACAACCCCTATTTTATCTCCATAGGGGTAGAATTTCCAAAAACTAATAAATACATGGTATATTAATATTTTAAGAACCAAAAGCGTAAATCTAAAACTACACGTGTCCAACTTACAAGCTTAAGAATTTACAAACAAACTTTCAACCCTCTTTTTACACCCTTAGGGGTCGAATTTCCATAAACCAACAAATATATTAATTCTTTTTACGAACCAAAAGCATAAATCTAAAATTTCACGTGTCCAACTTACAAACTGTAAAAATTTCATACAAACTTTCTACCCCCTTTTAACCCCCTTACGGGTCGAATTTCCAAAAACCAATATATGAATTAATTCTTTTTATCAACCAAGAGCGTAAATCTAAAATTTCAAGTGTTCTTCTTACAAACTGTTGAAAAGACATACAAATTTTCAACCCCCTTTTTACCCCCTTAGGGTTGGAATTTAGAAAAACCAATAAAAACATTAATTATTTTTATCAACCAAGAGCGTAATGTAAAATTTCATGTGTCCAATTTGCAAACTGTAAAAACTTCATACAAACTTTCAACCCCCTTTTTACCCCCTTAGGGGTCGAATTTCCATAAACCAACAAATATATTCATTCTTTTTATCAACCAAGAGCGTAAATCTAAAATTTCAAGTGTTCTTCTTATAAACTGTAGAAATTACAAACAAACTTTCAACCCCCTTTTTACCCCCTTAGGGTTGGAATTTAGAAAAACCAAAAACAACATTAATTATTTTTATCAACCAAGAGCGTAATGTAAAACTTCATATGTCCAATTTGCAAACTGTAAAAACTTCATACAAACTTTCAACCCCCTTGTTACCCCCTTAGGGGTCGAATATCCAAAAACTAATAAATACATTAATTATTTTTATCAACCAAGAGCGTAAATCTAAAATTTCACGTGCCCAACTTACAAACTGTGGAAATTACATACAAACTTTCAACCCCCTTTTTACCCCCTTTGGGGTGGAATTTCCAAAAATCCTTTCTTAGTGCTCACTTACGCCACATGAGGAACCTTTCTGCCAAATTTCATTCTTCTAGGCCTAGCGGTTTAGGCTGTGCGTTGATCGATCAGTCAGTCAGTCAGTCAGTCAGTCAGTTTCTTCTTTTATATATATAGATTAGGCTTTACATCAAGTCCATGTTGTTGTTGACAGTTTGCCGTTCTGTGTGACTTAATAGTCGTATAGCAGTTATAACAATTTTACATACGATACCAATGTATGACAATCTCAGAAGTCGGCTTTGACAGCTATAAAAATACGTTAAATAAGTCAAACTTGATGCTTACGAATGATACTCGTTGTTATAGTGTTTGGGTAACATAGTATTTAATTAAAATTATGAATTTTATTTTGCGTAGACGTTCATACAAAGTTATCGCGACATGTAAAATGAGAAACGTCATCGGACTTGTTAGATTGTCACGATTATAAGTGGGAAATTAAAAGTAATGTTTATTATGATACCCTGAAATTAGTGTCACCTTATCTTTTGGTTGGTGCCTAAAAGACGCCAGGCATTTTTTAAAAGGATTACAGAGTCGCAGAAGCGATATTTGATAATGGTTCCTGTCACGTTCCTAATATTGGAAATATAAAAATATGTATGTTTGTAAATCAATCACGCCTCCATGGCTGGGTTTGGTTGGGAACATGAATACACAATGGCCTGGATAGGGACATAGGATAATTTTTTTCTAGGTAGAATTTTCTCATGAGGTAATCTTCACAAAAGCGAAGCTCCTAGCAAATGCTATTTGATTTCTATGTTCGGCAGAGTTGACTTTCACCTCCCAGAAGCCCGTCTCATGCGAACCGAATTGTAATTTTCTCCCCAATAGAGGTGTTCCTTCCACCGGTATATAAACGATATAGACAGGTCCTAACTGTGGATAACGATCGATGCGACGAGTACACATCGGGTGCCAGTCATCCGTCTGGATTCTGGATTACTGATTTTAAAGATGACACTCCGTGGTACATTGGTTTACGAACTTATACACTGAAATCGAAGGAGTTCATACACGTAGTATATAGCCTATGAAAACAAGACTATCCATACATCCTCATACCTCCAATCCCCAATCAAATCCTCAATCTCTACCCTCATCCTCTGTTATTCATCCTCTTCTTCTTCATCTTTTTCAAAACATTCGGTATCAATCAAAGTATTCATGCAAAACAAAAAAACATCAGCTTTTTGTTGAATCAGTATATGCTGACAAAAATATCCTGAAGAGCAGATTTTTTGAACAAACGGTATAATTAAAAAAAAAACAAAAGTAAACTGGGTAGTTTACTCTCGGTTTTCGACAAAATCAATTTATTGTAAGACAAATATTTACTTTCGCACTATGTATATTTTCTCAGTAAATATAAATATTCCTCTATTGTGCTTATAGCACACTACTTCCTAATACACACAAACAAAAAACCGTACCACTATTGTTACATCACCAATACGAGAAACGAGTATTTGTCATAGTAATTCAATAACCTTATTCCCAGAAACGCTATTCAAATCAAACCGATCGGCCATATTAACGAAATGGTCGAAACACCAAATCAAATCGTGTTTCTCGGAAGATTGTTCATTCGAGGAAACGCTCACATTACAATTATACTAATGAATAATTTATTAAGAAAACCTTTTGAAAAACAAGCTTATTCTTATTCCTCTCAGCAATCCTTTTCTTGTGATTTCCATATCATGTGGTGCTTCCATCTTTGGGAGTCCGCCATGTTGGATTTAGAATAATTAAACTTGGGCACGGGGTCCCAGCGCTAGCAAAGAAAATTTGTTTCAAATAAGTATCATTCAAATAATAGAATTAGGTATGTGTAAAATTGTCATTTTATTTATTTGTTTATTAAAACTGTATGCACAAGTACAAAGGCGGACTTAATGCCTTAGGCATTTTCTACCAGTCGACCTTAGGGTGGTGCAGAGATAAAACAAGGCAGGTGCAACTAAGTGATAGGATGAATAGAGAAAAGAGTATATAATTATAAACTAAAAAAAAAAGGAAAAATAAATATATACTTAGATACATACATACATATAAACAATGTTATAGAGAATCCGAAACGAACAAATCAATTTTGTGATGATTCTGCAAACTTCTTGCGAATGTGCTCACGTGCCTTCAATTTGAAAGAAAGCCGACTGGTTGCCATCTTGATGTTCTGAGGGAGCGCATTCCAAAGGGAGATTGCCTGGACAAAGAAGGACGAGTGGATAAACCCAGAGCGGTGAGAGGGACATTGTAGAAGACGATTATTGCTGGAGCGAAGATCCTTACTGTGAGCAGAGCAAAGGAATTGAACGTGAGAAGACAGATAAGAAGGAGAAGTAGGATAATCAATAAAAGGAAACAGGGTAGTCAAGGCCCTCAGCGCTCTACGCTGACGAATGGGTAACCATTTTAAAAGGGATCGATGTGGAGATACATGATCGTACTTCCGGAGGTTGAAGACAAATCGAATGCAGTTATTTAGAAGGCGGTTAAGTTTATTGAGTAGTTCTGCATTCAGGTCATAGTAGCACACATCTCCATAGTCAATTATTGGAAAGATTAGGGACTGTACAAGCATGGCCTTTATGTGAGCTGGCAGAAGATTTTTTAATCGATACAGCGAACGTAACGTTCCGGTGACCTTTCGGCTGACACTCGTTACCTGTTTGGGCCAGGCCACAACAGTGCGTTGCGGCGTCGCATCGCAAAAATCAACGACGCCGCACAACGCATCGTGGAAATTTCCGATGCGCTGCCGCAGCGTACAAATCTGCGATGCGACAACGCTTTGCCGTTTAGTCGGTGTCCATACTTTGAACGACCTGCACGTGTTTTTTAAGCGATATGGCGCAGTACGATGTCGACCACCTGATATCTTTAATTTACGAACGTCCCGTCCTTTGGGACAAAACTATATCACAATTCAAAGACAAATTTTTAAAAACAGAAGCATGGAGGGAAGTGTGTACAAGTTTATATTCAAATTTTGAGGAGTTAAATAGTGTTGAAAAAACAAAACTCGGTAAGTACTTATAAACATTTATATTTTTGTTAACTGCCAACTAAGACCTCCAATCTTACTATTAAAATAATTACAAAATTCGTTTCTGATTATGTTAGCTCCTGTTCTACTTTCATGTGTTGTTTCGTGTAAAATTTGCAAAGAATCGTCAATAATCATTTCTTCAAACGTTTGTGCGCCATCTCGATTCAATACAAAGTTGTGTAATACACAGCATGCTTTTATAATGTCTATTGTGAAATCGTAAGAAACATTAATGGGTCGATGAAATATGCGCCATTTATTTGCGAGTATGCCAAAAGCGCTCTCAACATATCGTCTGGCTCGGCTCAAACGATAATTAAAAACTCGTTTTTCTATCGATAAAAACTTCCCAGAATATGGGCGCATTATATTATTTGTCAGTGGTAATCCTTCATCCGCCACGAAGACAAAAGGAATTTCTTTTTGAAAGCCAGGTAACGGTTTTGGCGGAGGTATAGATAATTGACCTTTTTTTAATAATTCGTATAGATTTGAGTTCTGAAAAACAGTGGAGTCATATTCCTTACCATATGCACCTATATCGACATATATAAATTTGTAATTCGTATCAACAAGTGCTAATAGAACAATGGAATTATAATTTTTATAATTGAAAAAACTTTTTAACAAAAAATCAAACCGACTTCCAGAACAAAAAACTACAAAGCAAAAAATAAATTTCTTTTCCGAAGTCGGTGTCTTTTGTGCCTACCCATTCTTTCCCGTTTTTCGACACCGACTTCGGAAAAGAAATTTATTTTTTGCTTTGTAGTTTTTTGTTCTGGAAGTCGGTTTGATTTTTTGTTAAAAAGTTTTTATTTTTCTGTTTTTAGTTTTGGTAGGTACCTCCAATTAACATGATTATAATTTATAGCCAAAGTACATCTCATGGCGATTCCAATAAGCCCAAACACGACTAGGATACATTGTTTTATATTAGAGTTCCAGTGCCTACCTTCCGGCTTCATCATCAGATCAGTTCGATGGTGTCATTTTCACCAGTACCATTTATTTATAAGTATTTGCTTCATTATAGTCGGTTAACTATTCGAGATATCTTATGCCCGTGACATATTTAGCATTTAGGAGATCCAGTGGCCATCTGTGGTCTTCTTCATCAGTTCCACTTCACCAAATGATACTTTCTGAGTGCAAATGATTGCATTGTTGATGAAAATACCAAAATCACTATATGTTTGCCTATAATATTTGAGGCGTTCCCTCGATTTCTCTAGGATTCCATCATCAGATCCTGACTTGATGATTATGGGACCAACTAGGAAGTATACCCATTCAAACAAAAGAAGAATTTTTGAAATCGGTCGAGGCGTCTTTGAGTAATCGGGGAACATACATAAAAAAAAAAATAAAAAAAAGATTCCGACGAATTGAGAACCTCCTCCTTTTTTGAAGTCGGTTAAAAATAGGGATCCACTGTGATCTGGGCTCAATATACGAATGTGTTTTCCATCTAGCGCTCCTATACAATTAGGAAAGTTGGTCTTTTTTTCATACTCTTGAGCAATTTGTTCCATCAGCTCTGTTGTAATTTTTGGTAATTCCAACCTTTTAAGAATGTTCCATACAATACGACAAACAAATTTTATTATTCCTGTTATTGTAGATTTTCCACGATAATATGTGAAATGCATATCTTTAAAAGTATTTCCCGTCGCCAAGTACCTGAAAGAAAACAAAATAAATCATTATTCGTCATATTTTTTTAGGTAACGATGTCATAAAGAAATGGAGAGGAATCAAGGATAATTTTACAAAATACGAAAAAAAAATAAACGAGCAATGTAAATCCGGAGCTGGGGCCAAAAAAATTAAACAATATCATCTATACGACCAGCTCCTATTTCTGAAAAAGAATTCTCAAAATAAAACAACATCAAGTCTTGACGATGAAGAAATAAGACCAAGCACCTCAACCCAACAAAGCCAGCAACCTGTCATGCCACGTTACCAGCCTGCATCGCGTAAAAGAAAAATTGACGAAGACGAATTTGAGAAGAATATTATAGCTGCTTTAAAAACACCTGAAAGTAGACATTTATCTTTTTTTAAAGGAATTTTGCCATCATTGGAAAAATTGAATGATAATCAAACAATAATTTTCCAAAGTCGTGTCCTACAGATATTAAGTGATTTACACCAACCATCATACTATCCCAGCCACTATCAAACTTCACAAACATCCGTCCAAGCAAACTATCAAACATCTCAAACAACTGTTCAGACTGGCTATCAAACAGCTCAAATGTCTATGCAGAGTGGCTACCAATCAGCTCAAATGCCTATGCAGAGTGGCTATCAAACATCCATTCAACGCAGTGCCTTCCAAAGCGGATGCGAAACATCACCGGCACCTATGCAATCGTCTCCACAAACGCCAAGGAATGATGATGTAAATGAGCCAGAACAAATTCATTTCGATGAGGAACTAACAAATTTGACGAATGACACACAATCGGAATACGAGTTTTGAATAACACTAAATTATGAAAATGATTAAACAGTACGATTATAGTAAAAATAGTTTATTTTTTTCTTACCTTACAGTTAATCCCAGCATCTCCAGAGGTTCGATGGGTTTTCTAAATATGTATTTCTTTTGTAAATGAGGCTTTATCAAACTAAGAAGTTCTTCAAAACTTACTACACTCATCCTAAAGTAATCGAAAAATTTAACCTCGTCCACTTTTAGCGCCTCATATTTCCTTTTGAAGTGGTTTCCATCTTTATTCATAATTGTCAGTAATGGGTGCACCCAGTACTTTCTTTTCTGTTTCTTTTTCTTAATACGCCTTAACGCAAGCAGAAGTAGAACACGCGCAGTGCTTTCCATGTCTCACTAGAAACTGAACTGACGGTTAGCGTCTTGTCGTACGATGTCGTATCCGATGAAATTTTTGCGTTGCGACATCGCATCGCATAGCTGTGCAATGTTGTTTTTGCGATGCGACGCCGCAACGCACTGTTGTGGCCTGGCCCTTTGCGCCAGTCAAGGCAAGTGTCGACAAACAAACCAAGATCCTTAACCTCAGAGCTAAACGGAATTGGTACGTTGTCGAAGATTATGGGTGGAACAGTTAAGCCATCAAGCTTTCTCAAGCTATAGGGACTCTCAAGTATGATAGCCTGACACTTTGCAGGATTAACCGCCACACCGAATCGGTCCTACCAGCCTTTAATCGTAATTAAATCCCGGTTTAGCGCTTCGTTCGCATCGGATAAGCTGTCAACACCTGACTGACAGTAGATCTGTAAATCGTCAGCGTAAAGATGATACGCACACTGAAGCTCGTTGGTTATAAGATTAATGAAAATGGAGAACAAAAGAGGAGATAATATACCGCCTTGAGGGACGCCAGCTGCAATATCACACCACTCTGAAGAAGAGTCTCCAGCATAAACTGACTGCCGGCGCCTCCGAAGATAAGAGGAAAACCACAGTTGTTTATGAACACAGGCCTCGAGTACTTTGGACAGAAAGGGAAGGATCGAAATTGGACGAAAGTGACCAGGAAGAGTAGGATTGGGAATCTTAGGTAAGGCTCGGACATGAGCTTTACGCCACAAGGACGGGAAAACACCGGAGTAAAGAGAAAAGTTAATTATGTGGGAAATAGCAGGAAGAAGTTGATCCAAAGCAGACACGATCATATAATGACTGATGTTATCGCAGCCCACAGCTTTGGATTTGATGGATAGGATTATATTTTTGATCTCTCCTGGGTCAACTGGTGTGAAGGGAGAAATATTGGGACGCGTCAGACCAGCAATGTAGTCGATAGTTTGAAGTTTGGTTAGACTATCTAGCATAGGCACAGTGGAGAAATAGCGATTAAGATCGTCTATGCAAATTGTGCTAGGAAGGTCTAAATGCTGCGATTTGCCGATACCTAAGGTCCCAAGGAATTTCCAGATATCGGCAGAAGATGACGAAGAAATGTTATTTAGAATGTGGCGTCGTTTAGCGTTGCGTATTATCTAATTACACCGATTCCTAGCTTTCTTGAACCTGGTCCAATTGTCCTGTGAGCGATCCCTTATAAATATCCCAAATGCGCGGTCCCTCCGTCGCATTGCCATCCGGATTCCCCTATTCATCCAGGGAGTAGGTGAACGCTTCAACTTTACTCTCCTGACAGGAGCATGAGTGTCATAGTTTGGTCACATCATTGTTGAACACACAAACTTTGTCATCCACTGTAGCAGCTCCCTGCAAAAGTGTCCAATCAAGATTCGAAGCATCTTTTTGAAGTAGCTCACTATTCATACGTGCAAAGGCACGTCTGTACTGGAACGTGGGTTTCCAAACTCGTATCCGTAATCCGTCGGCAATAATTGTTTTATAATTCAATTGCAAGATTTGATCATAACCCCCACTAACTAACATACTAACAAAGCAATTTATATTAAAGCTTGTGAAGCCATAATGATTGAAGAGCGAGAAAACACGCCAACAACAATATCAAAGGCAAAACTTGGAAATATTGACGTCATCATTCCCAGAAATACGGGGACACCCCAAACAATGAGTTGAAAAATCTGGAAAAACGTAGTGTCACGTGGGGCCGTGTTGTCGTGACAGAAAAAGCCCTCCATCAATCTGCGGGAAGCTATTTCCTAACGCTCCCGTGCCATCGGCGTCCTTTCATATCACGCTATAGCTTGGCATTTCAGATATTGGTGAACGTATTACGAGTACATATTCCATCTACACTTTTTCGGAGTTCGGGTCGTAGAGGCGTTTTTTCTCTAATGCAGAGTAATGTGGATCGTACGGTTGTTTTTGTATGTGAGGTGAGAAATATTTCGAAAAATTTGTGTTTTGTTGATTGTGACCACAAAATTTGGGTAATTTTTTAGCCTAGGCATATCTGTTTTAGGCCAAGTTTCTTAATTGAGTATTAAGCGTTAAAAACTTGTCAATACTAAAGTTTGATAGTTTTCAGACTATAGTATAGTTTGACAATTATAAAATAAAATAAAAATAAAAAAGCCTTTATTCTACCATAAATACATAGAATTTTTTTTTAGTATAGTAATGAATGTTTCCTATCACATAATTTCCTTATATTAATATTAAATTATTATTAAGTATTACTACACACTACATTGCCATTCGGATATAAGTTCCTTCCAGACGTCAATATGTGGATCAAATAATCTAGAGATTTTCTCACGGTCACTCCGCGTCTATGGTTACTCTTCCTGAATAGTACATAGCAGCACATCGCTCAAGCAAGTACCGGTAAGGTCTCAGTACTAACCGTCCTGTATGTTTTGCATAAGAATATCAAAGCTAAACGCTGACTTTGATGTAATTTACGTCGTCCCATTATTTAGGTACTAGCTGTCCCTCGTGACTTCGCTCCCATCAACTGGATACCTACATACCCTACCCTACCCTAGACACCTACTCACCTATCATAACTACCAATTTGTTAAACTATTTATTTGAATAACCACAGTCAGTTCCTTTCTGAATATACTTAAGATTGTTATTTTCCGCTATAAAAACCGAAGTCAGCTAATTCTACCTACACTTGTTACACAAATTGTCACATCTTATTTTTTAGTCTATATGAGAAATGAGGCAACATGGCGTCCACCAAATATTTTAATTTAAAAATGATTTTCTAGTTACTCATTGACGAAAAGTTATTCCTTTGCATTTCGCCGTATTAGTTGAATTATAAGTGCAATATCTTAAAACACACGACAGCATATTTAATGCGTTTGAACGTTTTTTCGTTTAAAAACAAACAATGACATAGGCGCTCAAGATCTAGCAAGCAACTGAGTGAAGTGCGGCCGGCCGACCCCACATGAATTGAATACAGCAGTGATGTGTGGTGACTTCTCTAGTGCGTAGTACATTATTACCTCAATGTACTTAACCTGGAATATATAGTCAGAATTGTCACGGTCTTTTGGTTTCTGTGAGTAAACGGTGACATTCACTGACAAGCTTGGTTTGTATGGAAAGTTGTTTACAATGACGTCTGTGGTAGTTTTAGTGCTCTGTGGATTGCATATCCATTTGTCTGTTTGTTACGATACCAATGCTTGCTTGTCAACGGGTAACGGACATCTGAACTGTTTTCCTTTCCCAGTCAGATACAGCATAATTAAGCGGTTTGATACATTTTATTAACAAATATATATATATTGCACGCAACCCTAGTGAGTCTGTTCTGTGCCACATCTCTGGTGCGCTGACGGCGCCCTCTCTCTTTTTACATGTCACACGCTAATGGAGGTATTTTATTAACGCTCTAATAATTGTAAGCATTTTGCGAATATTACTAAACAATCTCTATTATATATCAAAAATCAATCAATATTAAATGCCTAGTAGAAAAGTTTAACAGATATTTTTAATATAAGTTTTGCCCGCGGCTCCGGTCTCGTGACCCACAGAAACCATACGTTTTGCATGCGGTATAAAAGTACCCTACTGCACTCAGCGATAGTGCAGCTTTCTATCAATGAAATAAATCCGTAGCAGCAATTTAAGAAACAGTCAATTTTTACCGCCGTATTATCTCAACCCTATCATTTTAGACTAAGGGTAGTATTTAAACGCAAATCAAAAAATATCCTTAATCTACGCAATAAGATTCCGAATTCCCATCAAAATTACTGATTGCATAATCACAGCAAAATATTCAACTCAAAATATCACTAAACACACTACAATTTATTTTCGCAGCGTACAGCGATTTTTCTAAAGCAAAAGCTTTTTCATCAATGCACAGCTAATAATCTTAATGCACATTATACATGTTAACTCTTTTTCTTTTAAATATAGCTTCTATTTTTATATTATGTATCAATGTCGACGGAGCCCCGCTGCGCGGTGCTCCTATTTATGTACGCAGGGTCTAAATTAACCTTACACGAACGAGATGACGGGAGCTGAGTTCGCTCGCTTTGCTTGCTCACTTCAGCTCCCGTCATCTCGTTCGAACCTAACCTGTCCGTGTCGGGGTGCCCTAGGCTCCCGAGCTCGCTTCGCTCGCTCTTGGACTGTTAGAATATGGAAAATTTGCTGTGCAGTCAGTATTTATGCTATGTATGTAGTATTTTTGTACAAAAATAAATTTAACAGTATTGCATTATGAGGAAAAATCAAACCGACTTCCAGAACAAAAAACTACAAAACAAAAAATAAATTTCTTTTCCGAAGTCGGTGTCTTTTGTGCCTACCCATTCTTTCTCGTTTTTCGACACCGACTTCGGAAAAGAAATTTATTTTTTGTTTTGTAGTTTTTTGTTCTGGAAGTCGGTTTGATTTTTTGTTAAAAAGTTTTTATTTTTCTGTTTTTAGTTTTGGTAGGTACCTCCAATTAACATGATTATCATTTATAGCCAAAGTACATCTCATGGCGATTCCAATAAGCCCAAACACGACTAGGATACATTGTTTTATATTAGAGTTCCAGTGCCTACCTTCCGGCTTCATCATCAGATCAGTTCGATGGTGTCATTTTCACCAGTACCATTTATTTATAAGTATTTGCTTCATTATAGTCGGTTAACTATTCGAGATATCTTATGCCCGTGACATATTTAGCATTTAGGAGATCCAGTGGCCATCTGTGGTCTTCTTCATCAGTTCCACTTCACCAAATGATACTTTCTGAGTGCAGATGATTGCATTGTTGATGAAAATACCAAAATCACTATATGTTTGCCTATAATATTTGAGGAGTTCCCTCGATTTATCTAGGATTCCATCATCAGATCCTGACTTGATGATTATGGGACCAACTAGGAAGTATACCCTTTCAAACAAAAGAAGAATTTTTGAAATCGGTCCAGGCGTCTTTGAGTAATCGGGGAACATACATAAAAAAAAAAAAAAAAAAAAGATTCCGACGAATTGAGAACCTCCTCCTTTTTTTGAAGTCGGTTAAAAAAGTAATGTTATATTGATGTATAATTTCGTTTTATCTGCAGTTTGAGTTTTGTTAAACATTTAGCTTATTTGTAGTGAAGTAAGTTATTAGATGTAAATAAGAATATAAATGATGAGTATGTATTGAAAGGCGATTATTTATTTGATATGCAACTTATAATATCCCTTAGACTAAAGCAGTTGCAAGCACATCTATGGAACCATTTGAATCAATTGTCATCCTTTATCGTTGATGTGCGATAATGTAATGACGGGAAATTTAATGACAAACTAGGCGAGTTTCAAACCATGTGTTCTGTCCCGAGTTTATATTTACTCGCAACACCGTGTCCGTGGGCTGTCAACGATTTTGACAGCTGACACTAACAGTGTAGTTAGAAAATTTTAACGGAACACGCGAGAAAATCGGTGTCTTGTATTCTAATAACGTAATCGAGCGATATTTCGGTGATTGTATTCGTTAATCGCGCCCGCCGTTCGCAATCGGCGTTGTGGGGCGTCCCTAAAGTGGGTTTAGAGTATATTTTCACGCGCATCGAAGTGCTTTTGCGGGAAACGTGCTACCTGGTGGACGCCGGCCGGATTCTTCGGTCCAGACAGCCGTCAGTCTTTCCCATTACTTCCTTTATTATATATATTCTCCTATCCCTAACCTCACGGCACGAGATCGATCGACGCCCAGGAGTCTACCGCAGGAATCTAAGGTAAGTACGAATGTATATACGCCAATCCTTGTGCCACCTGTGAGATAGGTACCAGTATCTCTCGCAATAGGGAGCAAATCCCTAGCTTTCCACTGCTGCGTTACGGCAGTTTCGTGGGTACAGGTTCTGATTGGATCCAGGAGTGACACGCTGCTAATGGGCCCCAGTGATGAGCTCCTGGCTTGGGATCCGCAGACCTGTATTTAACACCATGCAAGTCAGTAAAATATAAACATATTTTATTAATTAATCATACTGTTATAAAAGTTGCAGTTTCTTTTTGAAAGAATACAGTCCCTTAACCGAATGCTTTAACATAACTTCTAACATCATAACATGCCAAAAAAATCAACGCATTTACAGCATTTTTCAACGCAACTCTATCCGCAGTGCCACCCGCATAGACCCAGGTTACAACTCAGATTGATAACATGTTGTCTATGCGACTTTATGGTCGTATTCGTTTGCCACGGCCGCACTGAGGTGTCCGCCCGCGTAATATATGGGGCAAAAATGACGTAACGTATGGCACCAGAGATCGATTGGGACATAGGTGGATGTAGTGTGGGTGTCAATGACGGTAGAGGGAAGATAACGGCGGTAAAAAAAACTGAGCTTGGCTGCTGACGCTATGATGAGTCGTGCGGTCGATTACCTTCTATCCTATGAGTGATATTTTTCAATCAATCACTCCTCAAAGGCTAAATGGATTTGGGTGAAACTTGGGACTGGTAAACCATTACCGAGATTAAGACATAATAATAATAAGCCTTTTTATTTCTTGTATAACAATAGTTGGTAGTTATAATATTACAGTTATAACAAATTTGATTTGTTTTAGTTAGATTATCATAGAATTATGTTAGTATTATAAGTATATGTTTTAAAATATTTATAAATTAACAGGAACCCCGGTTTGGGTAAAGGCCTTCTCCAAAGATGTCCATTTTTGTCGGTCTTGTGCTATGGAGCACCAGTTTATGCCAGCTGATCTTTTCAGATCATCTGCCCAGCGGGCTAAGGTTCTCCCTTTCCCACTCTTGACTGGTGATCCTTCACACTGGGTAACTCGTGTGTTCCACCTTCTGTCAGGCATTCTCGCTACATGGCCAGCCCAATGCCATTTCAGTTTTTTAGTGATGTATCTTATCTTTGTGTGTCTTATTTTATCTATTTTCTTTATGTTTAAAATACTTCGCTCTGAACCTCTTGGACATGTTTTGATTTAATTCATAGCTTTTGTAGAGAATTCCCAGGTCTGACTTCCATAAAGGTGTTGTGTTCTTCTATTTTGTTGCCCTGTCGTCTAACTTCCGATATTCCCATAATATCATAATTAATTTTACTTAAACATTCTTCATTATGTTATAATTTTTAATTGATGGCTTAACTTTGTGTTATTTTTCGAAGTTTTTGAGGTTGAGTATGGGTTTTGTATCTTTGGAGGGTTTTGGTCGTAATCTTCCACGGTGACGAGCCGGGTTGGAAGATTTTTTTTGTTTTTTATTGATGTTTATTTATGTGTGGTATCGGTGTGAAGAGAGCGGGTTAGTTGCTATGCATTTTTATTCGTTGTATTTTATTTGTCAAGAAGCTCAACATGCTTGGTTTTATAACTCCTTCGGTGACACTATTTGACCTTGAGACCTTGGTTTTTTAGCCAGACTGTTGTTGTTTATTCTTTTTGTTTTATTTTCTTGAATATTAATAATTTCAGGAGATATTGAGAGATTTCTCATATTTGTTGTGTTCCTGTTTTTGTCTAGTATTATAAGTTTATCGTACTTTATAATGGCAGTGTTTCCTTTTTCTTTCTCAATCTTTATTTGCTCCTGTTATTCTTTTCTTTTATTTAATACATAACGCGGATAGTCTTCTTTTATGTAGTATGTTGTGTCTTTCAGTGTACTTTATTGTTTAAATCAATCGTGTTTTAATCCCAGATTAGAAAAAGTGACAACAATTGGTCTAGGTCTTTTTCCTTTCTTTCCAATTATCTTTTTTTTTCTCTTAATTTTCTATTTTTATTTGTAGGTTGTCATATTTTTCTTCTAATGTTCTAAATTTTTCTTCCACAATGTTAGTTATATTTTGTGTTACTTGTTCTGTTACTTTATCCCCGCTTTTTTGTATGGTGAGTTTTTGTTCATCCAACTCTTTTTGAATGTTAGCTTTCATAATGTCCTCCATTGATTTGTTTTTATCCAAGTAGTGTCTCTGTTGGTTCACTTTTTAAAGAGATTAAGACATAGGATACCTTTTATACCGGTACTAGCTTCTTAGCCTTGGCCCGTGTGATAAGTGTTTTCTTATCCAAAGGGAACATTATACCGGGCTAAAAAGTAGCCTATGTGCTATTCCAGACTATAATACATCTCTGTGCCAAATTTCATCCAGATTCGTACAGCCGGTCTGGCGTGATTGAGTGACAAGCATATTATATCAAAACCTTCGCATTTATAATATTAGCACAGATATTATAATACTAGCATACAGATGCCTCATCCTGTGAAAGAAACCGTGCCGCGTAACTAGCGTTTTTTATCTGATTATAACGATTATTTTTTGTAAATCGATCGCGTCCGGTTCCGTTCCACGGCGATAGATAGATCACCATCGAATAATCAATCGATATCGATAGATAAATCAAATAATCAGAATAATCAGTACAGTACGTCGGGACAGTTTCTTTGTATGGGATGAGACACCACTGATATTAGTAAGATTACGTTTCATACTGGTCATAACTAATAATAAATACAACACAACCTATAAGTATCTTTGTGCTCTTCTATCTGTATTCTTTTTTTTCTCTTTTAATTGTTGTGTATACATAAATAAATAATAAACTAATTCAGCTGTATAAGAGACAGCAGCAGCTTCACACATAAATAGATTACCAAGTTTGCTTATTGTGTGTTGGCGTTAACAGAGTAGGACTAGATTGGAGATAAACAGAAAACTTTTTTAATTCAATGATGCCTAGCCATTTTGATTCGTTTCGCTTAGTTCCGTGAGTTACATTTTAGCCTAATAAATTTGTGTCTACTGCAAGATATGCAAGGATTATGCTTTTTCACAAACAGAGAATTATCGAGAACTGATATTGATCAGTCAGATGTATTCCGATGTCCGATGTATTGATATCAGAGATGATAAAATGAGTGTCTTTTTTCACAGTCAGTCAGGTGTTATGGTATGTTTAGGAATTTAAAAAAACACTCATCAAGATATTTACAAAACTTTGGGCTCCTACGGATTCAATTAATTATTGTTAGCAATTCCACTACCTACTTACCTTTCACTGCATACTACATAACGCTACAGACACATATTACAAAAATAAACAATAAATTATTGTGTCGGTTTCGTTTCCTGTAAATATTTAACTAAATTTTAATGAATACTGAAGTAGCGGGGCGTGCATTGTGGCATACATAGTAATATATAATATTTGTATGGACGTCACCTGCAAACCGGCAGTGACGTCACATCCCGGCGCCAATCCCACATTATGATACCGAAGTTTATACGACAGCGTGAACAAATACGAGTTGCAATCGGAATATACAGTAGGTATTATTATAAAATGGAATGCACCTGTCGCCAAGTTGACAAACTACAATCGCTAACGAACGAAAACTAATCAATGTATGGGAATGACACATATGAACGTTAAGTGACGTGGTCAGACCAAACAAATAGAAGGCGTTAACGATTAGAGATAGAGATTCGATACGAAACCTTCGTAACTTGGCTAGGGGGGCTATGTAGTACCAAACTTTAATTAATCTATATTGGAAAAGATAAGAGTTGGGTTTTTTGATAAGCTAAGTGACAAAAGACTTGCATAATTTGCACTTGACATGTTCTGTATTTTCACTACCCTAATGTCGACTGATAGAAAATGCCTAAGAAAGCATTAAGTCCGACTTTGCACAATATTTATTATATTTGCTGTGCATACTTTATTTATTTATTAACCGACTTCAAAAAAAGGAGGAGGTTCTCAATTCGTCGGAATCTTTTTTTTTTTTTTTTTTTTATGTATGTTCCCCGATTACTCAAAGACCCCTGGACCGATTTCAAAAATTCTTCTTTTGTTTGAAAGGGTATACTTCCTAGTTGGTCCCATAATCATCAGGTCAGGATCTGATGATGGAATCCTAGAGAAATCGAGGGAACTCCTCAAATATTATAGGCAAACATATAGCGATTTTGGTATTTTCATCAACAATGCAATCATTTGCACTCGGAAAGTACCATTTGGTGGAGTCGAACTGATGAAGAAGGCCATAGATGGCCACTGGAACTCCTAAATGCTAAATATGTCACGGGCATAAGATATCTCGAATAGTAAACCGACCATAATGTAGCAAATACTTATAAATAAATGGTACTGATGAAAATGGCACCATCGAACTGATCTGATGATGAAGCCGGAAGGTAGGCACTGGAACTCTAATATAAAACAATGTATCCTAGTCTTGTTTGGGCTTATTGGAATCGCAATGAGATGTACTTTGGCTGTAAATGATAATCATGTTAATTGGAGGTACCTACCAAAACTAAAAAGAGAAAAATAAAAAACTTTTTAACAAAAAATCAAACCGACTTCCAGAACAAAAAACTTCAAAGCAAAAAATAACTTTCTTTTCCGAAGTCGGTGTCGAAAAATTGAAAAAAAAATGGGTACAAAAGACACCGACTTCGGAAAAGAAAGTTATTTTTTGCTTTGAAGTTTTTTGTTCTGGAAGTCGGTTTGATTTTTTGTTAAAAAGTTTTTTATTTTTCTCTTTTTAGTTTTGGTAGGTATCTCCAATTAACATGGTAATTATTTATGGCCATCTCATGACGATTCCAATAAGCCCAAGCACGACTAGGATACATTGTTTTATTTCAGAGTTCCAGTGCCTACCTTCCGGCTTCATCATCAGAACAGTTCAATGGTACCATTTTCATCAGTACCATTCATTTATAAGTATTTGCTTAATCATAGTCGGTTAACTATTCGCGATATTTTATACCCGTGACATACTTAGCATTAAGGAGTTTCAGTGGCCATCTGTGGTCTTCTTCATCAGTTCCACTTCACCAAATTATACTTTCTGAGTGCAAGTGATTGCATTGTTGGTGAAAATACCAAAATCACTATATAAATGCCTATAATATTTGAGGAGTTCCCTCGATTTCTCTAGGATCCCATCATTAGATCCTGACCTGATGATTATGGGACCAACTAGGAAGTATACCCTTCAAAACAAAAGAAGATGTTTTGAAATCGGTCCAGGCGTCTTTGAGTAATCGGGGAACATACATAAAAAAAAAAAAAAAAAAAAGATTCCGACGAATTGAGAACCTCCTCCTTTTTTTGAAGTCGGTTATTTAATACTTCTACTTGCTGCAATTTGGGTGATACAGAGACAAATAAAATTTATTTATTTGTTGGTCTAGTGGACCTCGTGGCTAAATAATAACAGCCGCATGGGTCGATCTTCAAAGTTAAGCAACGCTTGCCAAGGTCGGTCCGTGGATGGGTCGGTCGGTCGGTCTTTACATAGCGAGTTTCTTCCGTACTCGGAAAGCCGTTGGTCGCGGCTGTCATTTGAAGATTTTTGGCAGTCGTTACTGGTAGTTAGTATAGATTATTTAGTATAGATGAGTCCTGGATTTGATGCCCTGGTTGGGCAAAGTATTTGTTCGCGACGAGGCGTCACAAAAATGTTAGAATAGTTTTGTAGATATAAATAGTATAAACAAAACATACGTCTGCTTACCCCAGCGCGCGAGCTCGTACTAAAAAGTTTTAGACGAGAATTTTTCTTTTATAGTTTTTTCAAACATAAAATTTCGACCACTTTTTGAGGCACTAAACATTATGTTTTAGTGTATATGAGTATGTATTAAGTAAATATGGGGTCTAAAGAGTAAATTAGAATCGTTACATACATACTAAATGCGGTAGTTACGGAAAGAAAGCAAAATCAAAACAAGTCAAATTCCGTAAACACGACCGGCCGCCATGACCGTTTAGTTCGAAATGAGCAGTGAGTTTTTTTTTTTTTTTTTTTTTTATAAGTGGCGTCTCGCAAGCAGTCAAAGTGACCGACATATGCTTAACCGGTCTTCCCTGTGGAGACTAATCTCTTAGCCTCCGGCCAGGCTTCAAAGTACTAAACCTAAAGCGACAGCGCTAAGGGCTACCCCAGTTGGGATCGGACCTCGGCTCAGGTCGTCGCTGGGGGCAGGCTAAGGCCGGATCTAATAAGGTGATTCTACCATCCGTTCGGAAAAGCCTACGTGGAGAAGAACGGACAAGAAACTCCAATAATATCTGACTTGCATTTAACTATGGCTCAGCACGCGGGCTAGCTTATAGAATCGAAAAGGATTACGCGACGAGCCTCTGCGGTGAGGACGGAACGAATATGTAAGTTAATTTTGTATAAACGGCGGGTTCGTACTATTTACGAACCCACTGACCGTCCTTGTAGATAAGGCTATCGAGCTCCTTAGTGATGGACTCATACCTCGAAAAGAGGTTGGCGCATTCAGCGGGAAGGAGAGAGCCCGCATTCCGGATTTCAGTATCCAGAGCACGGGCTTGAGGGGAGTAGCCATCAGCGCTGGAATCGGCTGGGAGCAAGACTGAGGAGCCACACTTTGGTGGTTTAGCTTGCCCCAGAGTGAAGGCCTCTGAGGGGCTAGTCTGGGGGGGAGTTGAGAGGTAGGGGCTACGCGCGCTTGGCGCGCGTCATTACGCTTGGCCATTTTAGGCGCAAGTTTAGGGGCTTTTGGGCAACCACGGTAATTAGCCGGGTGCCCGACTTGTCCACAAAGCACGCAGCTGGGAGGCTCCGTGCATTGTGATCGGTCTTTTGGACGGGAACAGTCCTTGGTATTGTGCTCTCCCAAGCACTTAACGCACCTGGGAGGAGCGAAACAATTGGTCTGAGAGTGACCGTAGAGTTGGCAGTTGTGACACTGACCAACGAGATGGGGACGGTATGGCTTTTCAATGGAAATGCCTGATAAGTTACATACGGTCCGGACATTAAATATGGGGTTGTGACCCTCGAAGGGGAAACACACGACTAGGACCATGTCGTAGAGATCTCCGCCTCTTGCTTTATGCAATCGGTGGACCTCTGACACAGGGACTTTTTGCGCTAGTAAATCCTCTCGGATTTCTTCCGTCGGGATTTCCTTCGGAACGCGCTTAATGACTACTCTGGTATACTTTTCCTCCGGAAGGGAGTAAGTATGGAAAGATACTTTCCTGTCTTTTAGAAAACGAGTTAAACCTCGATAATCATTGGGAGTGGGGACTTGTATTCTGATGCCTTGTTGGCATGCAGTGGCCTTGGTGAAATTAATTTTACGCGCTACACAGGCGCTTGAAATGTCGCTCCATTTCCCTTTATCTTGAAGATAAATGGGTGGAGGAGGAGGAGGCTTCCTAGTGGTAGTATTATTTACTACTACCATAGGGCTAGGCGAGCGGTTTGACCGCTGAGAAGGACTAGCGGGGGCGGGGGCGGAGGAGGGTTGCCTGTCGGGCAAGGCCGGCGGCAGAACTGGCTGGGGAGAGGTCTTAGCTACTGGCTTTTTGGCCTTGGTAGCGTGAGGGAGACTTTTCCTCATTTTCCTCTTTCCTCCAGAGTGGAGAATGAATTCTCTGTCATCATTAGAGTCAGAAGAAGAGGACATGGTGGCATAGTCCTCTGACAAATCGGGGTTATTACTGGGGTCAACTGGGGGATTTTCTATGACCTGATCGATGTGGACAGCTACTGCTGCCCATTCATCGTCGGTACTTAGGGCTGTGTCCATCTCGATGGGAGAGTCATGCTCCTCATCGAGATGGATATTTGATTTGGATAATACTTGGGGTATTTGATTTGGACCTAGATTCTGAGTGCATAGCTGCTACGCGCTCTTTGTACTTTTTGTACTGAAGACGGGCGGACATCCTACGAGGAGGAGGAGGCTTAGCAGCCGAAGTCTGGAGCTTTAATGGGCTACGGTCCCTCTCAGAGGGAATCGGATCTGGTTTAGTGGCACTATTTGCCTGAACCTCGCCCTGGGAAAGGGTGGGTGATCTAGGCCCGGAAGTGGGCCTGACGGGTGGGGATGGGGATCTTGGAGAATCCTTCGCCTCACATGACACGGGGGCCATGCTAGGTTCAGGTTCCACTACATCATCTACGGTCGGATACATGTTTGGTACTAGTGCTTCTAACACTGTGCCAAAAGGACAGGCGAGTCTACCTCGGAGATGACAGTCCTGAGCGAACCTCTCCTTAATGGTTTTAATGGCATTTTGCACATTAATAGGGAGCTGACTTACGTCAGAATAGGGCAGGGGGGCAGGGGCACTGTAAGGTGCACATCTGGCAAGAGATGAAAGAATGATCTTAAATCGGGCCTGGTTTTCATGACGCGGACTGGGATCGTCCGACATCAAGTCCTTGACGAGCTCTATCAACACCTCAACGGGATGCATCGTTGTAGATAGAGTCAGAACAAGGAGAAGAGAAAAAAGACTAAAAACTACTAAGGGGCTGATAACCTTATTCCCCGGGTGGATGGGCCCGGGGATGTGTGAATCCTACCCTCCCAGCCGGGTTAGACTGGGAGGTGAGTATCTGGTGAGCCCTAAGCTTGTTATCCTGCCACCAATCTTATTGGGTGGCAGGGGTCCTAGGGTACCGGTGAACCCACCGAAGGTGGGCCACCCTCCTCCTGTGTACCGAAAGTCTGGCACGTCGGGGTTGAGACACCCGACCGTGCCAGGTTAATCGCTGTGGGGCAGAGACAGGGGTTGACTAGGCTATCTACCAAGGCCAACTACCCTGCTCCCGACTCCTTCTGACTGCCGTGTCCAGACGGGACTTAGCAAGTGGGCGGGTCACCACTTCACTTGGCTTAGTTAACACCGTTAGGTTTCCACCAAGGACCACTAAGTCGTGGTTTTAACCCGGAAGGGGCCAAAAAAGATGTCCCTACTAGTAACCGAAGTTACTAGTAGCGACACCTGTGAGCGGCGCGCGGAGACGCGGCGACCGCAGTGACGTCACGCAGTGGCGCGACGAGTCGGAGAGAGGGGCGCGGCGGTGCGCGCGGTGGGGGCGGCGAGAGCGGCGGGCGGCAGCGGGACGTCCTCTCGGGGCGACGGCTGGTGGCGAAGTGAGCAGTCAGATGGCGGTACATGATATATATAGTCTGGCGCGTAAGCAGGCAAATTTGGTATTTTAGAATAGCGTTTTGAGGGCTTTATAATAGCCTATAGTACCTAAAATATGGTTATCTAGTATAATTAGAATTAATATACTATAGATAAAATGTGTAAGTAGTATTTTAAGCAAATAAAAAATATTTGTTTACGTATTTTGGACCCCCCGAAAATGGCCGGGTCGCAAGTATCGATAGGTGCGCTCTGCCCACCTACCAATCGTATTATTTACCTTACATATTTGTTTTGTTAGGAAACACCATCTAGGTGTTCTAGATAGTATACCTTGGTGCTATGACTGAAAAACTGTACATAATAACAGTACATAGCCAGGTTTAAAACAGTTTCACTCTGAGATGGTAAATACATGCATTTTTGCTCAAGTAAGTAAATAGAATTTTGGTTATTAGCGTTTTAGCGCTTCTAGGTGACCTGGAACTGTGTCCAGGCCCTATATATAGATGGCATCTATGTAATTCTAGTACATAGATATTACTTACTTGAAATAATGTGTCTGTATGTGCCAGCATGGACGTTTCTAAGCGTCTGCCAGAGGGCCCACTACCTTCAGACACACTTGGTGCCTGAAGGATTATTGATATGCTATCTGAAGCATTACCTTTGGGGACCCTCGGGCACACGCCTGGACTCAGTCACAACACATAGCTAATATATAGCTACACATACACACACAGAGGCGTTAAAGCCGTGGAACAAGACGATATTTTCTATTTCGGCCGCTTCCCGGCAACAGAAGTCCCAGAAGGGCTGGTGGTACACCCATCAGGGTACTACCATTCGATAGCCCAATTCTTCAGCTTCCCAACCACATTTTTGGAAGGAGCCTAGCTCTGGTGGTTAGGGAACTAACCGACTTAATATAGTAAGAGGTTCCATGGTTTTCTCGCATCGTCGACCACATCAGAGTGAATACTGGATCGAGGGTTGGAGCTGTATCCACCGGACTTCCACCATGGGGTAGCCCATTGCGAGGGCTATCCGATGACGGTTGGTGAATGCGGATCCGCCCACCAGCTCGAGTACAAACTCACCAAATATGCCGAAAACAGGCACTGAAGCTATGTTTTCGCACTTTCACGTGGCTGTGCCCGTGGAGGTGACAGATGAAGCTGTGGAACTGTCACAGATCGATGGTCCAGGAGTAGGGCTACAAGTCCCTCGCTGGTACCCTGGCACTAAAGTGCACCATTGTATTAGAAAGTAGCGTGTAAAGCTATAAATTGACAGAACTTCCCCTTATTAGGCGTTCTCCACGCAAGAGCTCCCTGAAGGTAGCAGTTAGGGACCTGGACCAGAGTCCGGAGGGAAGGTCTTCTCGAGACCTATCCAGAGACACAAGTCTCATCGAAATCGGTTCAGTAGAAGGGGAGTTTCTGTCGGTTTTCAGCGACTAGACATAATAATTAATTTGTTAATTAAAGTTTATGCGCGGTCGTTGTTTTGAGGTCCTCGTTACGGTCAAGTGTGGTAGTAGGATAGTGCGCTGAGACACCGTCCTAATTGTAGCCATTATTTTCGAATATTAAATCCACGTCACTTTGCGTAACGGAGACCATGAAGAGACGTCGCTTTTGGACATGAAAACCTGAGTCTTTTTCTGAACTGGACATCACCTCTGAAATAACACCCGAACAAATACCTCTGAAATAACACCCGAACTTTCGCAGCTGTTACTCTAACATACACGTTACATTGTATTCTATCTACATAATCTACATAAATAGTACCACCCTTGATAGTCGAACAATACAATGATCAGATAAGTTACGAAGCGAGAAAACGAAGTAAATGGCACGTTGAAGACGAGTAACATCGATATTTAAGTGTGAGGAACGAAAGAAACCGAACAATACTTTTATAAAGTTGGTTTTTGCGAAGGTTCTTACTTGTAGGACTAATAATAATGTAACCTCGTTAAAACTAAAATAATCAGAAATATAGATTATTTAGTATAGATGAGTCCTGGATTTGATGCCCTGGTTGGGCAAAGTATTTGTTCGCGACGAGGCGTCACAAAAATGTTAGAATAGTTTTGTAGATATAAATAGTATAAACAAAACATACGTCTGCTTACCCCAGCGCGCGAGCTCGTACTAAAAAGTTTTAGACGAGAATTTTTCTTTTATAGTTTTTTCAAACATAAAATTTCGACCACTTTTTGAGGCACTAAACATTATGTTTTAGTGTATATGAGTATGTATTAAGTAAATATGGGGTCTAAAGAGTAAATTAGAATCGTTACATACATACTAAATGCGGTAGTTACGGAAAGAAAGCAAAATCAAAACAAGTCAAATTCCGTAAACACGACCGGCCGCCATGACCGTTTAGTTCGAAATGAGCAGTGAGTTTTTTTTTTTTTTTTTTTTTTTTTTTTTATAAGTGGCGTCTCGCAAGCAGTCAAAGTGACCGACATATGCTTAACCGGTCTTCCCTGTGGAGACTAATCTCTTAGCCTCCGGCCAGGCTTCAAAGTACTAAACCTAAAGCGACAGCGCTAAGGGCTACCCCAGTTGGGATCGGACCTCGGCTCAGGTCGTCGCTGGGGGCAGGCTAAGGCCGGATCTAATAAGGTGATTCTACCATCCGTTCGGAAAAGCCTACGTGGAGAAGAACGGACAAGAAACTCCAATAATATCTGACTTGCATTTAACTATGGCTCAGCACGCGGGCTAGCTTATAGAATCGAAAAGGATTACGCGACGAGCCTCTGCGGTGAGGACGGAACGAATATGTAAGTTAATTTTGTATAAACGGCGGGTTCGTACTATTTACGAACCCACTGACCGTCCTTGTAGATAAGGCTATCGAGCTCCTTAGTGATGGACTCATACCTCGAAAAGAGGTTGGCGCATTCAGCGGGAAGGAGAGAGCCCGCATTCCGGATTTCAGTATCCAGAGCACGGGCTTGAGGGGAGTAGCCATCAGCGCTGGAATCGGCTGGGAGCAAGACTGAGGAGCCACACTTTGGTGGTTTAGCTTGCCCCAGAGTGAAGGCCTCTGAGGGGCTAGTCTGGGGGGGAGTTGAGAGGTAGGGGCTACGCGCGCTTGGCGCGCGTCATTACGCTTGGCCATTTTAGGCGCAAGTTTAGGGGCTTTTGGGCAACCACGGTAATTAGCCGGGTGCCCGACTTGTCCACAAAGCACGCAGCTGGGAGGCTCCGTGCATTGTGATCGGTCTTTTGGACGGGAACAGTCCTTGGTATTGTGCTCTCCCAAGCACTTAACGCACCTGGGAGGAGCGAAACAATTGGTCTGAGAGTGACCGTAGAGTTGGCAGTTGTGACACTGACCAACGAGATGGGGACGGTATGGCTTTTCAATGGAAATGCCTGATAAGTTACATACGGTCCGGACATTAAATATGGGGTTGTGACCCTCGAAGGGGAAACACACGACTAGGACCATGTCGTAGAGATCTCCGCCTCTTGCTTTATGCAATCGGTGGACCTCTGACACAGGGACTTTTTGCGCTAGTAAATCCTCTCGGATTTCTTCCGTCGGGATTTCCTTCGGAACGCGCTTAATGACTACTCTGGTATACTTTTCCTCCGGAAGGGAGTAAGTATGGAAAGATACTTTCCTGTCTTTTAGAAAACGAGTTAAACCTCGATAATCATTGGGAGTGGGGACTTGTATTCTGATGCCTTGTTGGCATGCAGTGGCCTTGGTGAAATTAATTTTACGCGCTACACAGGCGCTTGAAATGTCGCTCCATTTCCCTTTATCTTGAAGATAAATGGGTGGAGGAGGAGGAGGCTTCCTAGTGGTAGTATTATTTACTACTACCATAGGGCTAGGCGAGCGGTTTGACCGCTGAGAAGGACTAGCGGGGGCGGGGGCGGGGGAGGGTTGCCTGTCGGGCAAGGCCGGCGGCAGAACTGGCTGGGGAGAGGTCTTAGCTACTGGCTTTTTGGCCTTGGTAGCGTGAGGGGGACTTTTCCTCATTTTCCTCTTTCCTCCAGAGTGGAGAATGAATTCTCTGTCATCATTAGAGTCAGAAGAAGAGGACATGGTGGCATAGTCCTCTGACAAATCGGGGTTATTACTGGGGTCAACTGGGGGATTTTCTATGACCTGATCGATGTGGACAGCTACTGCTGCCCATTCATCGTCGGTACTTAGGGCTGTGTCCATCTCGATGGGAGAGTCATGCTCCTCATCGAGATGGATATTTGATTTGGATAATACTTGGGGTATTTGATTTGGACCTAGATTCTGAGTGCATAGCTGCTACGCGCTCTTTGTACTTTTTGTACTGAAGACGGGCGGACATCCTACGAGGAGGAGGAGGCTTAGCAGCCGAAGTCTGGAGCTTTAATGGGCTACGGTCCCTCTCAGAGGGAATCGGATCTGGTTTAGTGGCACTATTTGCCTGAACCTCGCCCTGGGAAAGGGTGGGTGATCTAGGCCCGGAAGTGGGCCTGACGGGTGGGGATGGGGATCTTGGAGAATCCTTCGCCTCACATGACACGGGGGCCATGCTAGGTTCAGGTTCCACTACATCATCTACGGTCGGATACATGTTTGGTACTAGTGCTTCTAACACTGTGCCAAAAGGACAGGCGAGTCTACCTCGGAGATGACAGTCCTGAGCGAACCTCTCCTTAATGGTTTTAATGGCATTTTGCACATTAATAGGGAGCTGACTTACGTCAGAATAGGGCAGGGGGGCAGGGGCACTGTAAGGTGCACATCTGGCAAGAGATGAAAGAATGATCTTAAATCGGGCCTGGTTTTCATGACGCGGACTGGGATCGTCCGACATCAAGTCCTTGACGAGCTCTATCAACACCTCAACGGGATGCATCGTTGTAGATAGAGTCAGAACAAGGAGAAGAGAAAAAAGACTAAAAACTACTAAGGGGCTGATAACCTTATTCCCCGGGTGGATGGGCCCGGGGATGTGTGAATCCTACCCTCCCAGCCGGGTTAGACTGGGAGGTGAGTATCTGGTGAGCCCTAAGCTTGTTATCCTGCCACCAATCTTATTGGGTGGCAGGGGTCCTAGGGTACCGGTGAACCCACCGAAGGTGGGCCACCCTCCTCCTGTGTACCGAAAGTCTGGCACGTCGGGGTTGAGACACCCGACCGTGCCAGGTTAATCGCTGTGGGGCAGAGACAGGGGTTGACTAGGCTATCTACCAAGGCCAACTACACTGCTCCCGACTCCTTCTGACTGCCGTGTCCAGACGGGACTTAGCAAGTGGGCGGGTCACCACTTCACTTGGCTTAGTTAACACCGTTAGGTTTCCACCAAGGACCACTAAGTCGTGGTTTTAACCCGGAAGGGGCCAAAAAAGATGTCCCTACTAGTAACCGAAGTTACTAGTAGCGACACCTGTGAGCGGCGCGCGGAGACGCGGCGACCGCAGTGACGTCACGCAGTGGCGCGACGAGTCGGAGAGAGGGGCGCGGCGGTGCGCGCGGTGGGGGCGGCGAGAGCGGCGGGCGGCAGCGGGACGTCCTCTCGGGGCGACGGCTGGTGGCGAAGTGAGCAGTCATGTGTGGAAGTCGCTTCGCCTCCGTAAGGAGGCGAGGCGAGCGGTGCCGGAACAGCGTTCCCAGCCCGCGGGTGCAGCACCGTGGCTCGCAACTGCGAACCCGTCGCTAGGTTGCCCTCTGGGCATGGCGTGTTGCGAACGCGAATTTCTAAAACTCGCGCCCGCTATGTATGGTATGTTGTATGTGACTGTAGGCGCGCCACGGCGGCGAGCGTTACTGAACGACTCGCCGCTTTTTCACGGCACTCTGGCGGTCTACCCCTGCCGAGTGAGACCCAGGGCGTACCCTGGGAGGCTCAGCAAAGGTGACCTGCATCAGTAGTACCGACTTGGACGAACCTACAGTTTAGTATGAAAGCGACTACTAGCGCCGTAATGTATGTGGGAGCGGCAATGACCTGAGTTACACCGCTCATGTTTACCGATAGCGCGCAGGCGACCGCACGCTATTCGGTGCAAGTGTACTCGCGTATGTCTAGTTATGTTTGTCTGTTTACAGCGCGAAGTGAGTCTATATTAACTTAGAACAAACTTCACGCTGTGGATGCAGTGTGGGGTGGGTAGTGTTACTGTTTGAGTAAGCAGCGTGTAGACTGTTGCTGCTTACTCAGGCGTCAAGTCCGGGAGGTTGATGGGGTTGCACAGTCTGCAGTGATGAGGTCGCGTGGGAGACGTTTTTTGTCCGGCGGGCGCGCGTGCCATGGCGCTATATCTTTGATATGCGGCCAGGCAGAAGCGTCGGCCCGCGCGAACATAGACGTCGCTAGGCGTCCCACGAAGGCGTCCAGGCTCTCAATCCCGGTGTCCCGCAGGATGACATCATTCCTCACGTAGCGAGGAGCGTCCATGATGCGGCGCAGCGATAGGTTCTGCTGCGCGCAGAGTTTCTTCTTACTCGACTCGCTCGTGAGGGCGAACCAAGCTGGGGAGGCATAGGTTAGAATGGAACGGATGTAAGTTTTGTACACGCCCAGCTTGGTGCGGGCGGGGAGGCGAGATGAGAGCACTGGATTCAGCAGGTTTCGTGCGACCCTGCACTGGTTCACCACATTGGTGGCGTGCAGCCCCATCGTGAGCCGGCGGTCGATCGTCACTCCCAGGTACTTGGCATGGGGTGACCACTCGACGTCGGCTCCTTGTAGCTTCAGGCGTGGTGGCAGGGCTCCTAATCCCGTGGCGAGAGCCTGCGTCTTACTCACGTTCACAGTCAGTCGCCATTTGGACAGCCACTCTGGAATAAGGTCGAGGGCGCGCTGCATCTTACGCGCCGCGTGTTTGGTGTTGAGTGATGTAGTTATGTACGCGGCGTCGTCTGCATACAGCGCGAGCGTCGCCTCTGGCGTCGTGGGGATGTCGTTGGTGAAGCAGGAGTAGGACGCAGGCGATAGACAGCTGCCCTGGGGCACACCCGCCAGTATAGGGCGGGGTGCAGACAGCTCGCCCTCTACCACCACTCTGAAGTTCCTGTTGGTCAGAAAGGATCGAATCACATGTATTACGCGACGGGGCGCGCTAGTCTGAGACATTTTAAATAACAGGCCTTCATGCCACACACGGTCGAAGGCCTTCTCCATGTCGAGGAATACTGCGACCGCGTGTTCTTTTTTGTTAAGTGTAGCCGACAGCTGGTGCAGTACCCTCGACAGCTGGAGCGTCGTAGAGTGTTCCGCTCGAAACCCAAATTGTTCCTCCCGGGGTGTTATGTGGGGTGTGAGTTGTCGCAGCAGGAGGGATTCGAACACCTTGGAGGTGGTGGGCAGAAGAGTGATCGGCCGATAGCTCTCTGGCTTCAGGACATTTTTATTCGCCTTGGGCAGCATGATGACGCGCCCTTCTTTCCACGAGGCCGGGAAGGAGCCCGTGCGCAGGATCCCCGTGAACAGGCGCGCCAGGGCCGCTACCATTCGGTAGGGCAGGTGGCGCAGCACTGCATTTGTGATCCCGTCAGCACCTGGGGCCTTCCTAGGGCTCGTTCTCAAGATGGCGCGTCTGACTGCGCCAGGCGAAAAGTAAATGGGATCTTCTTCGGGAGCTATCGGCGTAGCGAAGTACTCCCCAAGGTGTTTCTCGACTGCCGCGACGTGTGCGTTTTCGGTGGTCGGGTTTGGTTGGAACTGACGCTCCAGGTGTTCTGCGAAGACCTCCGCCCGGTCCTCTGCTAAGTATTTTAGCGCCCCGTCGCTGTTTAGTAGTGGACGCACCGGAGCTGGGGTGTTTTTGATCTGGCGGCACAACCGGTGAATGGAGGGCCAGTCGCCCTCCGCGGCGTCTATTCTGTCCTCCCAGCTCGCGGCGCTCAGTGCTCTGAGCTCGGCCTTCACCTTTTCCGCTAGCTTGTTGAGTTGTGTTTTCATGGTTGGGCATCGGAGTTGCTGCCACTGCTTGCGTAGTCGCCGCTTCTCCGTGATTAGGCGTCGGATGCGCGCTGGCAGGGGCGGCTGTAGCACTCTCCCCTGCTGCTGCGTCGTCGTAGCTTCTTTTAGTGCTTGCTGGATGCAAGCAGTGACCTCCTTTGCCAGTTCATCCACATCTTCTGCGGAGGTGATAGGCCGAGTAGGTGTTGTGGATTCGATCCTTTCCGAAAATACGTCCCAGTCAATGGTTCGACGTGGCGCTTGTGGTTTCAGTCTGGTCGGCAGGCCCGATAGTACTACTAGTACTGGGTGGTGATCAGAGTCCAGTTCGTCGTCCAGGACTTGTTGTGTGACCTGGCAGTGTAGCCCTCGGTGAACAATGATGTCGAGCACGTCGGGCATGTGGGTAGGTACATCTAGGTAGTGAGTGGGCGTCTCAGGGCCCTCCACCATGTACCCGAAGGCTTCCGCGTCCGCGAAGAGTCGTCTCCCTTCCTGGTTCGCGTGGTAGGCGTTCCACGCCTGGTGTTTGCAATTTAGGTCGCCGGCGAGGATGGCCGGGTGATCGTCGAAATGTATTAGCGCCCGGATTTCCGACGTGTCTAGCGTGTTTCCGGGCGGTTTGTAGACGGCATAGATCTTCATATCCTCGCCGGCCACGTGCAGCTGCACGCCCAGCGCGTAGAAGGAGTTCAGCTGGGGCGGAGGGAGTTCTTGGTGGACGACTCTTCTCTTTACCATGACTGCCAGGCCACGGTAACGGGCATTTCCTGCCGACCGTTCGTCCTTCCTGTATACGATGTAACCTGGGAACTTGTACCTATCTTCAGGTCCCAGGTGTGTTTCGTTTATGAGCGCCACGTCTATATCTTGCTCCTTTAGTAGATGGCGGAGTTGCACGACCTTCCCTCTGAGGCCGCGAGCATTCCAATGCATCATCCTTAACGGCTTATTTTCCATGGTATAAAGTTAGTAAAGCGGCTAAGCCGTCAAGGATGACCTGCTCCACATCATGTCCTTGCCTGATGGCCTTGATCAGGTCCATCAGCAACTGTATTGCGCAAGCAGTGAAGTCTCTGTTTTGATTTTGAGACGTCCAACTTTTGGCCGCCTCTCGGTTTGTCCAATCTTTTGCCGCCTCCCCGACGCATTTTGTAGTTACAACCTCGGCCGGCAGGGTGCGCTCTTGTCGCTTTCTGCCGGCGTTTGTTGACATCGGTTTAACCGACTGCGCCGGGAGGGTATTCTGGTTTTCTGTGTGTATGTTTTTGTCAACATTCACTACTTGCGATTTTCTGCTTTTATTTGCAGGGGCGGCCTCAGGGACGTTTTCTTGGGTGGGTTTGGGGGTGGGTTTTTTACCCTTACCCCCTCTTTTATTTTTTCTCCGCCTTGCAGAGGTAGCATCGCCTCGTTGGGTGGGCCCGTTTGCTGTCGCCATCAACGACTCGCTTGGTGCCTCTTCAGTCGGCAGAGTTGCCGTCTGGGCTGCTTCTTGTGGTTGGCGTGTTGTTGTCGTCGTGATGGCAACAGTGCCCGCTCGTCTGTGCCCTATTTCCTTCTGAAATACGGGGCACTTAATGTTGTTCGCCGGGTGTGGGCCCCCGCAATTTTTGCAGGTGGCCGGCATTTCCCTCGGGCGCGGGCAGTCGCGTGCTGTGTGCCCCTCCCCGCATCGTACACAGGCGAGCGGACGGTGGCACTGGTGCGAACTATGCCTGAATTGTTGGCACCGATGGCATTGTGCGGGCCCCCGTTTTCCACGCCAGGCCTCTATCTTCACGCCTCGCATTAACATGAAGGTAGAGACGTCGTTATGTCCCGCACGTTTTCTGTCTTATTTAAGACTGCGTGGAAAACGCAGCCGGGTCGTCCTTGACGCGCGTTTATGTGACGCACGTACTCCGGCTCGAAACCCAGCTGGCGAAGCTCCTCCTCAATGTCCTGAGGGCTGGTGTCTGCTGGCAGCCCCCTTATGGCCACCTTGAGCTTCTTGTCAGCTGGGAGCGAATACGCAAACCAGCTGACGCCTTCCTCTTTTTCCAGGGTGGTGAGGTACCTCTGTACCACCCTGTACTCTTCTTCGCTCTCCGGTGAGAATCTTACCCCTTGCCTGAATGGTCTGGCGTTGGGCGGTCTCTTGAGTAGGGTTGCTAAGGCCCTGAAATGGGTTGCCCAATTTGGCAGTTTTTCCACTACTAGTGGTGGGTATCGGGGCCTCTTACGTTTTTTTGCCGCCTCTGAAGTGTTGTTTTCAGCGGTGGTTGTGTTTGTGGGGGCAGGTGATGATGAGCTACCTGCCTTTGTGGGTGTCTTCTTGTGGGTGTGTGCCGCTAAGGAGGACCTTGGCGACGGAGTGCGCCTCAGGGCCTCGGCAAAGGTTGGTGAGTTGGTACCTACTTGGCTGCGCGTTTTTTCGCGTTGTAAGTCTAGGCGATACCTCTTTGCTTGCTCTGTCGAGTCAACATCGTCGGGGCTGCGCCTTCTTCTCGGCGCCCTACCTCCCGTTTGATAGTCGAAGTCTAACTCCATCGACGGGGTGGGAGAGTTTGGAGTCTCAATAAGGTCGGCCTCGAGCTCTGCCCTGCGCCCATAGGACGCAAGCGAGTTGCTTGACCCACTAATCGATGATTGGCCCGACCTCAGAGCGGGTGAGTCGTATGCTGAGGAACGGGGGGGCGCGGGGGAATCTAAGTTTGTCACCGCTGGCATTGTTAGTGGCGCCATCTGGCGGCGTGTGTCGCGTTTTGTGCGAGGATCGCGATTGGTTGTCTCTCTGATTGCTTCGCGTGATGATGTGGATGGTGCTGTATGAGGGTTTTGAGCCCTGCTAGCTGATGATTTAGTAGCATCAGATGCTCTCTGTGAGATGTTAAGCATGGGGCGCGGCTGTGTCGCTGCGCGAGGCGCGGCAGAGCGCATAGGTGGGTTCATTGTCTGGCTGCCAGCAATGTTTCTATTGTCACTGCACGCGCTAGTGGCGGCTGTGCGTGACTGTTGTACAGTTTGGCGGCCAGTTTGAGCGGTCGACCGCTTATCGGATGATACCGTCCTAATGAGGGTAGACGGATAAACGGTCGAAAAATTTTTTTCCGGGGTACGTACGGTAGCAACACTTTTTGTGGGTACCGGGGCGTTCTCGGGAACAGCGCGGCCCTTTGTCGTGGCACAGTACCTTGCTGTTGGTGATGTTGGTGAAGCAGGGGAGTCGGTGATCGGCTGCCTACCCTGGCTTCCTCTGGATGACGTCTGCTGGTGTTGGTGGCTTTCCGTGGGTGATGTTGGTGAAGCAGGGGAGTCGGTGATTGACTGCCTACCCTGGCTTCCTCTGGACGTCTGCTGGTGTTGGTGGCTGCGTCCCTCGGTCGGCTGCGCACCGGGCGCCGCGGTCCCTAGGTTAGGGAGCGAGGCGGTCCGGTCCATCGCCGGTCGAGGCTCCTGCTGGCTGGGGGCGCCGCGGCCCTGGGGGCCGCGGGCGCCTGGCGGTGACATCTGCTTCTTCTTGTCTTCTTTCTTTTTGCGTGCATACGCTAAAACTCATGAAAACCAGTTTTGGGGACTAGTTTTCCGCGACCACGATAACGACTGTGCTGTGCCTCAGTCGTTAGGTAGCAACGAAACCCGCCCTGGATATTCCCGACAATGCAAACCCAACGAGTTTACACTATCGACAATATAGAGGGTAGGCTGGTGAAGGTGGTCCGTGCGGTTGGTGACTTAAAAAACAACGATACGTGCTTAGCGGTGCGCGACTAGTGGCAATCTCTAAATGAGAAATGACGTGAGCAGTCAGATGGCGGTACATGATATATATAGTCTGGCGCGTAAGCAGGCAAATTTGGTATTTTAGAATAGCGTTTTGAGGGCTTTATAATAGCCTATAGTACCTAAAATATGGTTATCTAGTATAATTAGAATTAATATACTATAGATAAAATGTGTAAGTAGTATTTTAAGCAAATAAAAAATATTTGTTTACGTATTTTGGACCCCCCGAAAATGGCCGGGTCGCAAGTATCGATAGGTGCGCTCTGCCCACCTACCAATCGTATTATTTACCTTACATATTTGTTTTGTTAGGAAACACCATCTAGGTGTTCTAGATAGTATACCTTGGTGCTATGACTGAAAAACTGTACATAATAACAGTACATAGCCAGGTTTAAAACAGTTTCACTCTGAGATGGTAAATACATGCATTTTTGCTCAAGTAAGTAAATAGAATTTTGGTTATTAGCGTTTTAGCGCTGCTAGGTGACCTGGAACTGTGTCCAGGCCCTATATATAGATGGCATCTATGTAATTCTAGTACATAGATATTACTTACTTGAAATAATGTGTCTGTATGTGCCAGCATGGACGTTTCTAAGCGTCTGCCAGAGGGCCCACTACCTTCAGACACACTTGGTGCCTGAAGGATTATTGATATGCTATCTGAAGCATTACCTTTGGGGACCCTCGGGCACACGCCTGGACTCAGTCACAACACATAGCTAATATATAGCTACACATACACACACAGAGGCGTTAAAGCCGTGGAACAAGACGATATTTTCTATTTCGGCCGCTTCCCGGCAACAGAAGTCCCAGAAGGGCTGGTGGTACACCCATCAGGGTACTACCATTCGATAGCCCAATTCTTCAGCTTCCCAACCACATTTTTGGAAGGAGCCTAGCTCTGGTGGTTAGGGAACTAACCGACTTAATATAGTAAGAGGTTCCATGGTTTTCTCGCATCGTCGACCACATCAGAGTGAATACTGGATCGAGGGTTGGAGCTGTATCCACCGGACTTCCACCATGGGGTAGCCCATTGCGAGGGCTATCCGATGACGGTTGGTGAATGCGGATCCGCCCACCAGCTCGAGTACAAACTCACCAAATATGCCGAAAACAGGCACTGAAGCTATGTTTTCGCACTTTCACGTGGCTGTGCCCGTGGAGGTGACAGATGAAGCTGTGGAACTGTCACAGATCGATGGTCCAGGAGTAGGGCTACAAGTCCCTCGCTGGTACCCTGGCACTAAAGTGCACCATTGTATTAGAAAGTAGCGTGTAAAGCTATAAATTGACAGAACTTCCCCTTATTAGGCGTTCTCCACGCAAGAGCTCCCTGAAGGTAGCAGTTAGGGACCTGGACCAGAGTCCGGAGGGAAGGTCTTCTCGAGACCTATCCAGAGACACAAGTCTCATCGAAATCGGTTCAGTAGAAGGGGAGTTTCTGTCGGTTTTCAGCGACTAGACATAATAATTAATTTGTTAATTAAAGTTTATGCGCGGTCGTTGTTTTGAGGTCCTCGTTACGGTCAAGTGTGGTAGTAGGATAGTGCGCTGAGACACCGTCCTAATTGTAGCCATTATTTTCGAATATTAAATCCACGTCACTTTGCGTAACGGAGACCATGAAGAGACGTCGCTTTTGGACATGAAAACCTGAGTCTTTTTCTGAACTGGACATCACGCCTTCCCCTCAACATCCTTGGCAGCCTTCCAACCACTGCAGGGTCGGTATTTGCTCGAAGACAAATGAACAATAGGTGCAAGGGGCGTCAACGCGTTCGAGCTGAAGCCTTACAACCTTCAGTCAGCCTGGGGCCTTGAACGATCACGTCCGTCCCGCACAGTATTATTAATGTTTCCAATGGAATTTCTCAGTAGCAACCTGAAGTCTGGCTTTGTGCACGGTTGATGACAATAGTTTCGCCTCCTGTTTCATCGGACTTACATAACTGACGAAATGTGGGAGCCCCTTCCCACCCATTATTCACCCGGCTGTATTCCCCGAAGAGGGGGCTATTCGGGGAATACAGCCGTCAAATTCTTTATTTCAATCAGGCCACTAACCGGCACTTTTGAAAAACAAATATTTAAATTTAAAAGTAATAATAATTGATTCTACCGTCCATTCGGCAAAGTAGCTTGTTATGGAGAGAAAGGATAAGGAACTCCAAACACACTCTTAAAAAAAAGTGTTTTATAATATTAACATACATACATTAATTCATATACGTACGAGGACGATGCAAACAGACTGACACTACTATAATATGTATAGGTATAAAGTATTACAAGCACTAACAGATAAATTCATTCATTTGATAAATAGGAACATGTTTCTCACATACTTACAAATATTGCAAACATAGGTAAATTACCTAATTCACACAACAACGGAACATTGTGTGTGAGTCAATTTCTTTAAAAAAGGGACGAAAAAAGCAATACTATAATTATGAATATATAAATGAACCAGTTTGATTTTTCTACACTAAAGAATTCCATAAGGAGCAGGACCAACATGTATCATTGCACTAGTTTGCAGATTTACAGTAAACGTTTCAAAATTGACTACCTATTAGCATTAACCACGAGTAAAAGCGAGACTTTTCCCATACTTTTTCATAAACCACACTATAGAAAACAATTCACCCCAAAATTGATATCGTAGCATAGGGGCACGTATCGGCACAGACGTGACTGACGTGAAACTAGAAATCATTAACAGGCAAAAACTGCGCGGTAAATTGAAAAAAATCACTAAAGGCTGATAAACTTGAACCATTCGTTTTTTGAATATGTTCACAAACGACCCGTACGAGTAACTATCCGTTATCTACATTGTACATGATTTTATGGCTTCGGTACAGCCAATAAGAGAGATTGGTATGCAGGCATTATTGCATTAAGCAGGCACTATGGGGGAAACAATTATTACAAAGCTTCTACCGTGGTGAATTTATGTTGTTTTCTTAATCATCTGCTGTTTTCTTTCTGGTCCTAAATCGTTTTCTACAGGATTCGGGTTTTACTATAGCTCGCCACTTTGCTTGTGGTAACCAACTCTTGCAGAAGTTGGGCTTAGAGTAACCACCTCGCTCCAATAAATTGATATCTTTATTAACCACAGCTTGAAACATTGTCATCATAATTATGCTTCATATCAATAAGAAAATACATAAAAGACTACACAGGTAATTTGTCATTATTGTATTATAACAACTTTTTAGAAACATTTGACATACTCAGATTGGTGGCCATTACTTATAGTGTGTCAGTTAGGGTACCTGCACGTAGAAATTATAATGTATAAGTGTAAATACCTACTTAACTATTAGGAAACATTCTAATTTCTTCTTGATGGTAGCTTAGCTCGGGTTGGTGTCTATAAAGTATATATCTGCACACCTATCTCTAGTGTTGACTGTACACTTTATCAGTCTATGTCCATGGGCTATTTCCAGAATACGCGCATTGAATAATTTGAGGTCAGACTTCGAATCCCAGTACTGACAAAGTTTAATTGGGTTTGGTATTGGTAACCGGTAACAGTCTCAGAGTTGGAATTATGCTGGTAAATGAGGATATGCTCTCTTGGGGTATACCGCCATCAATGGGGTTTGAAGAACAAATTATATCTCTGCCTAACCTTTTAGTAATTACTTTCGTGAAGGTGTCGGTGATAAAAAAAAAATAGTTTGTTTGCACTACAAATAAAACATAATTAATATTTGTTCCTATTAATATTATTAAAAAAGGTGAAGGTTTGTGAGGAAATCTTGCATTAATATAGCTTATACGTCAGAATAACACAAAGGCTATAGTTTATAAGGATATAAAGTACGCGGGCAGAGCCACGGGCAGCCGTCAATTATTACATAAATTGAGAAAATATGCGTCAAATCCGCGCAAAACGGCTATCACTCAGCATACTGCTGGGACAGCATCCCGTCTGACTTAACTATGGACTTCGCTGGCTTGCGACTCCTCTCCCGCTTCTCCATGTAGCGCCCCGCGTGCGTTCGTTAGTGATAGCATATTTGTACCGTTGCATCAGAATGACGTCACAGCCTGTCAGTTGGACGGTGAATACCGTTGTGTCAGAATAAAAGCGGTGGTTTTCAAATGATTGCATAACATTAAAAGATACGCTGGTATCTACGTACGGATATTTAATCCGTATTTAGATTCCTTTTCATTAGTATGCCTTTATCTTCCTGCCTAATTAGTTGAATCTCCTTTTCATCCATACGATGAATACACTCAGTCTCTATAGAACGTTACATATGGAAATGTATTCACAGACGTATATTTGATTTATAGAAAGTTGTGATGTAACAAGGTATTCAAAGAGCCATCAGAAACCCGAACATATCTACCCGATTTGAATGTGACCAAAGACTCACACGAATCTAGTCCCTTTATACAAATGCTAAGATCTAGGTATGTATGTATGTTTAGGCAAAAGGTACAAATATTTAATAACTTCTAGGTTCGTAATATAAATTAATTCTCTTTGACTCTAACCCCGTAATATAACGTAAAAATATTTGTTTGCGAGAACGTTCAAGGCTGTTTAATTATCATATATAATATTTAAGCTTTGATGTCTATATCAACAAGGATATTTACTTTTATAACCTTGCGTTATTACATACAAAGTATGAATTACTCACGTAACTCTTTTCCAATATTATTTTTCATGGATGGAAATAAAACTTAATTTATTATTCACCAGATATTTTGGTTTTCGAGTTATTTTAATTGTAACTTAACCTACATTCCTTTGAAGTTGAACTGAAAGGAAATAAGTCCTTGAAAACATAGAAAATGATATATCATATTAGACATCAAAGAAAACTTCTCATAGAATTCGAAGGTATTTCAAATTAAAATCTCTGTCGCAATATTTTAATCTACGAGTTTGAAATGTATTGCTACGCCGTAGGCTCGCAGCGGCTACGGGGCGTAGCGTCATAGCACCATTCTACACGCATGGCTTACGAAGCGCGCCTACCGGAACCCGGCTCAAAGGCTATGGCTTTAGGCCCGCCTGCCTTTTGTCGCGGCGACGTGAGATAGCTAATTACAAACGACGTGTGTTTGCCCTCGCACAGATTACCTGCCGTGAGCCGTATTGTCCCAGCGAAACAATATGCACGACCTGTTCCACTGACAATACCGAGCCGAAATACCTCTGAAATAACACCCGAACTTTCGCAGCTGTTACTCTAACATACACGTTACATTGTATTCTATCTACATAATCTACATAAATAGTACCACCCTTGATAGTCGAATAATACAATGATCAGATAAGTTACGAAGCGAGAAAACGAAGTAAATGGCACGTTGAAGACGAGTAACATCGATATTTAAGTGTGAGGAACGAAAGAAACCGAACAATACTTTTATAAAGTTGGTTTTTGCGAAGGTTCTTACTTGTAGGACTAATAATAATGTAACCTCGTTAAAACTAAAATAATCAGGGACATACATACATCCAAACTATTGTGTGCTGGCACTTATATTATTAATGACTCCGACGCCCGGCGTACCTATATATTATGTTATGTGTAGGTATTATAATATACGGTATAAAAATATTGTGCTTCTATTGTCACCACAAAAAAGCCCGACAATATAATTGCATATTTCACTATAATGGCAAGAACAGCAATGCTCTCGAATAGGTCACGACTCCCTTCTAATGGTTAGCGAGGAAGCGCGCAGCCACTGCCTCTCAATACTGAATAAAAGCGAACTTACACTCAAGAAGTGCCTCGTTATATCTCGATGGTCCTTAAGAATAGTGACATAAGGTTGGTAATTGTGTTATATACTTAACCGTGTTAAGGTGACGTTTGTGACGTATTCACACGCACGCATTACACATTGTGTGCGCGCGAGAAGAATGATTCCTGCCCGAGGCTTTTCTTCACAATAATGAGTCACTTGACGTATTGTCCCGTGGGCGCCATCTCGTCCAAATTACGAAGCCATTGTTACTGAGATATTTTTCGTCGCCTCGTGAATATGTGCGAAAGGAAATGAAAATGTTCCCTTGTGCCAGTCACCGTTTGTTGCTTTCCCCGCGCCGACATTCCCCGCTATATTTCCATTTCAGAGATCCGCTAAATGCGACTGCCACCATGTGCGATGATATACCATTGTATACTAATACGTGACGCTTAGCGAATACGGGTTACACTACATTATTAATTAGCTTGCTTCTAAGTTGTGTTATTAAGACCACGGAAATTGTGAGCCTAATAATTTTTAAATTAAATTATATACGGTGGCTTTTGGTAGCAGATGGTAGATACCTTATTGGAGTTGTCAGGAACATGAGATATGTATTTGATTATAAATAGATCCAGGAAAACAATCTGCCATTAAAATATCCAGGGAAAAATTTAAATTGTGGCCTTTTAAAGCTTGTAAGAGGAAACAATTATAAAATATTAATTTTTGTTTCTGAAATCTGTAAAACGGAAATCGATAATTCCAGAAACAAACACAATGGTACATTTATTTTAATAGGAAATGGATACAAGCATTAATCTAGCAGTATTGGGATTCTTCTAACAGTAGCCTTACTTTGTATTGAATATAAATATTTTATGTTTAGTACTAATCTAAATTTCCTCATTTGGTCGGCTTCGAGGTTTTACGAGTTTTTACTCGTGCTCGCGATCGCGGTAACGTAGACGTCAATTTGTATTGAATGTGGATAAGCGTCGTCTAATGAAAGTAAGGCGAAACCTCTAAAGTTAAGTTAAGGGGCTGAATACTCAAAATGGGCTTTCTTTTAAACATTTTTTAGCCAAATCTATTGAAGATGTGGCAGCAGAAAAAAGATATGTTAATCTTGATCATATTTCCGAAAACTTTGTTGTGGCCGAAACACGTTTACGCACAAAAACCTCGATACAATTGAATGGCAAAGTAACCTCTTACCGTGATCTTCAAAAGATTTTTCCGGTAATACTGACCAGCGTACATTTGTACAATTAACACCAATAACGTATCATAAAAGGACGCAAAACTTCATTGTCTTATATATTGAAGTTTCATTCATTATTTTTAAGTAATTCATATTATTATGTTTTGTAAAAAAGTCTATACAAATTCCATCGTGCTTTTCTTTCCATCCAGTGCAATTCGACAGTGACCGCTTTGCGGCGTTGCTAGGTGGATGTATGTCGCTTTTTTCCGCAAAAAGCAAAAATAATATTCAATTTATTTCTCGTCAATTCAATCTGTCAAAAAAATATCAGGTATAATGCAGCCAGATCATGTAGCCTGGTGGCTTTAATTGGAACTAACGAAATCACAAGTAATATTGTCAAAGTCTGTATTATTTTTATTTTTTGGCACTACCGCTGTCACTGGCATCTATATTCTAATTGTATTATAAACGACTCACGTCGTTTAGTTTACTTACTAAGTCCATAATTAAAAAGTATTTGAACCTCTTTAAAAATACAACAAATGTTATCTCAATTTGAATTATACAATATTTAAAATATAGGTAAGGTCGAATACTATTTTAACCTTCTTCGTTCATGTGAAAACAATAGAAGCAAAAAACACAGAACATGGAATGGTCGTACCAACCACGCTGGCAGTGTCTCGAAATGACAGAACTAATAAAATTCTTCGTATCCATTTGTTTCAATCTTTGTTTCTTTCTAACATACGGCACCTAGAACTGACCAAAAAATTTCAAATTCGTGAGAAATGATAGTCTATTTCTCACGAATTTGACATTTTTCGTCGTTTCAACCAAAAATCGTCCACATGTGGACATAAAGCACACCAAGAATCATCACATTGATCAGTCCTGTATTTCTCGCAATTAACTATCCCAATTGCAATAACGGGCTACAATAATAGTTTGTTAGTCTATTAATATTGTTAAGCTAATTATTAATTGATCTTATCATTTTGCCAAATCGGCACTGACAATTCTTATTTATTAACAAAAAATCCGCCGATCACCCTGGAGAGTAAACTCAAAGACTTACACTTGGGGATTGGCAGAGATTTACGCAGCATTCTGGATGTAAAAAGAACAGACCGAATACGGAACACGCTGTGTTCCCAAACGGGCATAATAGACGTGGGTAAAAAGGCTGTTCGGCTCAAATGGGCCAATGCCATTACGGCTCACGTTAGTAGCATGCAAATTGAGCGCTGGGCAAGCCTCCACAATCTTGAAGATGGAACGCACCGTTGAGGCCGGTCCAGAAATAGGTGCCGAGATGATTTGGACGCGTACCGTGAGGGCTGGTTCTAGACGGTGCGGGAAAAGAATGTCTGGAATGACTTAGGTGTACTCTTATGAATTTAATTGGGGATGGATGAAGAGGGAGGGGACGGCCAAAGAAAAGATAGATGGACTGTGTGAGGAGTGATATTAAAGAAAAGGGAGTGCGGGACAGAACGATATGGAAGAAGAAAACGTGTTGCGCCGACCCCAAGTAACATGGGACAAGGGCAGGTTGATGCAGATGATGATGATGATTTCAGACTTTTACCGGTAAGACTTGGTAAATCTGTTTTACCGATAAATAATAAGTTTGATTATAGTTTTTTTTTTAAACTGAAACAACAGTTCGGATTATACAGTAACATATACGTGGTTGTGAGGCATACACTGTTTTTAGTATTTATATTTTCCTTTTTCAGGTTCCCTAGCCAAAAGGCAAAAAACGGAACCCTTATGGATTCTTCATGTCTGTCTGACTGTCCATCCGTATGTCACAGCCACTTTTTTCCGAAACTATAAGAACTATGCTGTTGAAACTTGGTAAGTAGGTGTAATAATAATAATTCTGTGAACCGCATTAAGATTTTCAAACAAAAATAGAAAAAAACTGAAACTCATTTTTTTTTCATCCTACCTGTACAGGTAGGATGAAAAAAAAATGAGTTGAGGAGAGAGAGTGTGGGGTATCTATGGATAGGTCTTCAAAAAAGATATTAAGGTTTCTAATAAATTTTTTTCTTAACCGAATAGTTTGCGTGAGAGACACTTCCAAAGTAGTAAAATGTACCCCCCCTGAAACTTCTAAAATAAGATAATGATAAAACTAAAAAAAAATATATGATGTTCATTACCATGTAAACTTCCACCGAAAATTGGTTTGAACGAGATCAAGTAAGTCAGTAGTCAGTTTTTTTTAAATACGTCATAAATCGTAAACCACAATTTAACAAGTACGGAACCCTTCGTGCGCGAGTCCGACTCGCACTTAGCCGGTTTTTTTATGGCATTCGTTGTGCCTGGCGCATATAAACATTTTCTTTCTTTCTATATTATCTTTAAACACCTACACTGTACCAATACTTATAGCAAATAAATGATTGATTGATTGATTGATATATAACAAACAATAGCAACAAATAGTTTCAGCCGTTCTCTAGTGAGACGCTTACAATCACATACAGCATTTTTAGGGTTCCGTCTATCTCCCTGTCTGTCTGTCCGTCTGTCACGAGGCTGTATCTCATGAACCGTGATAGCAAGGCAATTATTTTTTTTACAGAGACAGATGGTGTATTTCTGTTGCCGCTATAACAACAAAATACTAAAAACAGAACAAAATCAATATTTAAGTGGGGCTCCCATACAACATACGTGTTCTTTCCGTTTTTTTGCGATAATGGTGCGGAACCTTTGTGCGCGAGTGCAACTCGCACTTGGCCGGTTTTTTGTATTTATATAGATAGATAAAGTTTACATGACCGTGTTTTTTGCGCCCTGTCTATTTGTTTTTTAACTCTAATATACAGAAAAGCGGCAACACGTGACCTCACCACAGAGGGCTGATGTATATCAAAACCCAGTACGTGCTTTGTAATTATTATATTCCAGGAGAGCGGAAAGTCATCTTGTATTAGTAACTAAATGATATATTAAGATTTCAAGAGAATACTAAACAAGGAATATGAACCTACTAATTGTACAAATGATATTAATAGCGTCATACATTCTATTGCATATTTTAAACATGCCTAAAAAAGACAATTCCAAACCTAGTAAGTTTTGGATATTTGCTAATTTAAGGTGTCTTAACAATTTAATGTGACTTTCCTATTGTAAATAATGATAAAATTGATTACTGAAAGCACCAAATCTCAATTCAAATTTAAAGTTTCCAGTTTAATATTGCACAGTCCATTTCAGTATAGTAAAAATCATTAAAATAATATAAATAAAATTATCTAGCTATTAAACCAATATAAAAAAAATGTAACGTACTGTGTTCTTATATGTGGCAGTCGCATAGAAGCAGACATAATTATAATATTTATTCAATTTGCACGGCAAAGACTCGTATGACACTAGCCAGATTACCTATTTTAGTGATCTTTATTTTCGTAGCAATAAGGTTGCATTCATAGGCAAAATAACAGTAAACGATCTGATGTCAGATGCTAGCCAGTTTGAAATAAGAACTTGCGCGGTTATATTTTTGTAAAAAAACCATCGGAAGAGTCCGTTTATGATATGGGCCTCTGTGGTCGGCCTTGTGTATTTAATTTTCAAATACTTTTCGCTACAATTTAAGTTTCCCCTAAACTATCGATGACAGTGGGCGTGGCTTAGAACCTCAGATGTCGATTGTCAACTGTTTGTCCTCAGCCCCTTAACTCTGTTTACACATATAAAAATACTGCAAAAAGGTGTCCTCAATCCTCAACTCTCGCTTGACCGGTTTTATTGCCTCATCATTACGTTTTAATCATTATTACCCCGGTCACTCACATGCGCGCAAACGTTCGTACATTGTACGAATGTTTTCACGCATGTGAAGGGCCGTCAGACATTCATTCGCATACTTAGGGGATATGCAAATGGGTTCGCATACTCAATTTGCGAAACCGTTTGCGCTTCCTCCTACACTTGTTTACGAATATCTCAGTCTTGCTTGCTTTTTATGGATTTATTTTGAGGATCCCATATGGTCGATTCATTCTGGAGGAGTTTAATGAACGCCAGCACCTTGGTGTTGCTCCAATCCATGATGAACTACACTACACAGTACAATTCATGAACTATGAAAATGGCGAAACGTCCGTTACCTTCGCAATCTTGTGTGCAACTGGTCGCACGCGAATGTGTGGGAGACTACGCGAAGGATCGAGATTCGCGCGCTTTGATGTCCATTAAAAACCGACACAGCTTGGAAAACCGCGAATACAGCGAAAACTTTGCATAATCATTTGAAAATGTCGTCCTACACTTGTGGGTTTGCGTATTCGTGCGAATGTGAGTGACCGGCATTACAGACATAGGTGCAACCTTCTTAAAATTACCTTTTTATCGAACTCAAAGCGGCTTAGAGCTTTTATTTTGAGTTAACGTAACTAACGTTATTGATGAGGTCATAAAGGTCAAAATAAGGTCGAACGAAGAAAATATTAATAAGCTAAGTGATAACTCTATTCCTCGAAATGATTTTCAATTACAAAATTTAAAGACATTATGAACAATGCCCATTGCATTTGCCCTTCGATTTCAGATGTTTCTCGTATCGCCCATTGTAATGACCGCCGAATGGATTTGCGGTTCCACTACAAGGGTCTTGTGTTTACATTTTCTCGATGACTATGCGGGGAGCATCTCTTTGCGGTTAATTCGAGAGCTTTCGGTTTACCGACGTCACCCGAACGATTGATTACCGAACATTGCCAAACAATCATGTAAATTCGGTTGTGATTTAAATCGAGATCATTTGTCTTTGGTGACTCTTAAATCCCTTGTTAAGATGAGGTCACTTTATAATTGTTTGATTGTTTAGTAGACAGAATCACCGTGGCGGGGACTAAACTCGCCATTAATAAAGTGCATGCCCGCGTATTGTGCGTTGACCACAAGTTTCAGCTGTCATAAGCTTTGGTCTCTTGATCGGAACGCACAACACTGAGATATACGGTGCCGGTCCCCCTTCTCACCGCTGACGCATACTGCGACGGAACAAAAGGCCTTTCTTGACGGTTTTGATACGGTTCTGTGTCTGACACCGCATACCGCAGCGTTGTGTGTTCCGATCAAGAGACCAAAGTTCTAGCCATAGTAAGACTTGTCGTAAATGATAATGTATGAAATGGTATGATTTTATTAATAATTTTATGTCAATGTATAATTTTAATAATAATTATGCCAGAATTGGTAAATCACAGTGATCATCACAATCACAGTATTCACCTAAGATCTGGAAATGTATAATTATGTACTGTGTTGAGCAATTAAGATTTAAATTAGAATTCATCAATTTCTATGAATTAACTGTGACACTCAATGATACGATTGGTTTGTATGAATACCGTCCATAGACGTTGCACCATGAGGTGTCTCGGTGCTCTATGCAGTAAAAATTTACGTAAGCAAACTATTTCATACACTGTGTAGAAAACCTATTCAATTTACGTTCAGTCATTGAGATTCTATATTCTTCAATATGGGTCATGTCAGTATTGGAGTTCTATGCCACGTAAAACTGGATCACGATTCAGTTACATTTTACTTAGATAAAGTAGCAGATTCTGGAGAAATTTTGGCTCCGTTCTTGTAATTGCTGCATAGTTCCAATGCGAGGATAAACGAATAAATAAATAATCTTGAAATACCGGAAAAACACAACCCAATGACGCATGGTTTTTACGTTAATTATTTTTGGCTCTAAATATCCGAAATCTAAGATTTCATAAAAATTCTTAAGAAAATAGTAAATAACACATTTACGATTTCTGAAGCTGAGCTCAAAACTTGATGAATTAATTTATTATAACTATAATAAATTAATTCATCAAGTTTTGAGCAAGCAAGCTACATTAGCGCACTGTGGCGCCATCTATTCTCTAACTTGAAAGTGTTTACAACGCAAACTTCTGTAAGTACCCCGCAGTTACTGGCTAGTTATGAAGTAAAAACTTCATCCCAGTGTGCCATTAAACCAGAAAAGGGATTATATTTCAAAAATATTTGTGCTGAAAATAATCCTGAAATATACTGCGGGGTATTAAAAATAGAGTATAAAGGAAAATGCACCGTAATGGCACTGGAGTGTAAAGGCTACTGTTTGCCAAACATCAAAGTTCATTACGCTCATGTTAGATAGCATCTTTGCTCCCGTACCTATGAATTTATTTTATGTTTTTTTATAAAAGTATTTAAAATCTCTTTTCACTATTACATTCATAAATTCGTTTAGTCCCGCTATGCCTTGGTCCCGCTATGCTTGCCTCGAAAAATACCTACTAAAAAGAGAGGGAAACCAAGTATGGTGTTACTTAAGTACTGGATTGTGGTGAGGTAGGCGGTCGCTACATGTAAAATACTGCAGCCGTATTGCGTAAGTGAATACGGCAACCCAAAGAGTTTGACCGCTATCCAATCGACCAAATAGACCAATCACACAGACGGAAATCCACATCGCGTTATTCATCTCGCATGTTTGATCATGCACTTGTATCAAGCGCATGATCGAACATGCGCTTGATACAAGTTGAGTATCTGTTCTGGGGTGAAGTAATACCGTCTCACCTTGTAACGTAACGTTAGGCTCAGCATCACACTTAATAAATTATATTTATTGAACTTCAAAGATTTGTTAACATACACAAGCCACCAAGTGTACTATCGTATCTAAAGCTTTTTAAACTGTGATATATACTATCACAGTTTAAAAAGCTTTAGATACGATATTACACTTGGTAGATTCAAGTAGTCCACCGACTTTCGGCGTACAGTCTAGATTCCAAACTCAAAAGCTGACGCCCGTTTATTTCTGGTTCTGCCATCCCTTCTAAATTTCAAATTCAAACCTCAATAAAAAAGCGGTTTTACAGAGGCGGGGCAGTCTGCGCTGCCCGTATAATAATGTACAACTAGCTTAAAGAAAGGTCTAGGTAGTCCATGGTACCTACGTTATGTCTATGGCTTAAGAAAATAAAATAGACAGACAGATGTCATGTCAGGTGAAAATGTCACAGTAGAAAAATATTGCAAGAATTAAAAAAAATGCAATATAATTTAAGTTTTAGATATTAAATCAATCAGAGATAACTAAAAATATGCTTTTCAAGTACTAAAAAATATGAATGAATACATAAAAAAGAGTTACAGAAATTGATACAATATCAAAAGATATGAAGATGGTTTGTATAGTGTTGTGAAACGTAAGTAGATGTGGAATAAATACCGCAACCTTCGCAAGGATCCCTAACTTTTTGGCAGCCAGCTGAGCTTTTGCCTCAATTAATGGACCAAAATTAAGGGTCGATGTCAACGTAACGCCAAGAAGCTCAAGACGGTCCGTTATCGGCACGGTCACACCTCGGAAAGAAGGAGCCGGGTGGAACTGAACTCCTTTTAGCGGGAGAAACACACGCGTGGGTCTTAGCAGCATTGAACCTGACCAGATTGGCATCGCCTTCGGAGACTGCCTTCAAGGACAGATTCAAGCGCCCAACCATGGCTTCTCGGAGCGCGCGCGTCGTACACGTATCTCTCTCCAACAGTGCTGTCGTCCGTATACCCAAATGTGCCGGGTTTTAGCTGATCTTTTATGTGCAGCAAGAATAATGTTGCTGAGAGTACCGACCCCTGAGTGACCTCGGCATTAAAATCCAGTTGGTCAGACGAGCGGCCATCAATCTCGGATGGGCCGGTCCCTCAGAAAGTATGCAACCCAATTGCTTAGACCACAGGGCAGACCAAATTAAGGGAGCTTAAGCTGAGAAGCTTACTAATAAGGCTTTCATATCAGACCCTTTCAAAAGCCTTCGAGATGTTCCATGAAACGGTAAGCGCTTCGCTGTGCCTCTCGATGGCCTCACTCTAGTTGTAAATGGTATACGCTAGAAGATCTTTAGTTGATCGATTTTGGCGGCAGCCATATTGGCGGTCAGTGAGCATGTCATTAGGTACTTTTCCAGTCTCATACGAAAGGCAAAACAGGCATGTCAGGATCGGAGACAGTTCAGGCGCAAGGGTTCTCAGAAAAATTGCTGGAATCCCGTCGGGACCACTAGCTTTGTTCACGTCGAGATCTCCTCTAGTTTGCTACACCGAGCATCGTAGCGAAACACGACAAGGCCACTTGGCGGTACGTCTTTGGCCAGTGGGTGGTCGCAAGCTTGCGGCCGCAGCCTACCACCAGGTGGTGTCACCTGATTTGCACCACCCGGGTACCACGTGTAGGTAATCAAATCGCATAACATTATTAAATAAATATAGTCGAGAAAAGGTACGGCACATTGATTGATTCATTGAGTGACGACGTGAAGAAGATTCCCACGAAAATAACTAACACCTAAGAATATATTTAAGTTCAGAAATACGGTAGTTAGTTGATTGTCAAAGTGAACGCCCACCTACACAGACAGTCAATTAATCTTTATAAATAATTACTTCCACAATTAACTTAACCTTGGAGTAGGAACATAAGCGTCAATTACTTAACGGTGACACTTAAAACCATTGTTTTTCGGATGATAATACTTACACAAAACTAGCTTCTGTCAGCGGCTTTGCCAGCGTGAATATCGGAAATTAGCCGAAGGGAACATATTCTCGGGATAGAACGTTGCCTATGTGCTTTTCAGACTATATTATATAGCTCTGTGTCAAATTTCATTCAGATCCGTTCAGCCGTTCTGGCGTGATCGAGTAACAAACATACATCCATCCATCCAAACTTTCGCATTTTTAATAATACTAGCTTCTGCCAGCGGCAACAGACCGCTACCATATTGATCCAGGGATAACCAATTTAGGTGTGTTCCTTAAGATCCTAAATTCAATCAAGGTGAAATGTAATTGGGTCCCTCTATTATAAGATTGTCAGTTGTTTTCAGAGGCTGAAGTGGTCTAGAACCAAACTGGACCTTATGGAAGGATCGGTCCTTCTCAAAATCAGAACAAAGGAAAACAATGGGAGACCTTGAAAACGAAAGTATTGAACCAAACCGATCCTAGTATTTGTAAATAGACGTGACCTTGGGATCGTTCCTGGGTTTATCTACTTTAAAAAAGGGTTATTGGACGATTCGCCCGAATTTAACTCGCCCGAATCGACCACTATTAAAAATATTCATTTTTCTGTGTCGATTGGCCCGAAGGTAATTTATCGGTGGGCGAATCGACCACTCCAAATTATTATTTAATAGGCAATTCACCCACATTGTGTTTTATTCAATACCGTTAAGATAAAGTACACTCAAGTACAGAAGTATTAAGGGCTAAATATTTTTATTGATATGAAATGAGACACAAATTAATCAAAACTGTCTTTATTAAAATAACTACTATATGATTTTAGGACGTATACCACATTGAGCACCCACTTAAACGGAAACTGATTGAATTGCACCTGAGGTATCCCACATACGACACCTATCGATATTTTATTTCACAAAATTAAATGGCACCTACGAATCATTAGGTACTTACTAGTGTTGGGACGCTTATTTTTTTAGGACATCAAAATCAAAGATTCGATTAAATTCAGTAAAGAGTTTAATAACATGATAAAAATATAACTTCCACTTTTGCCTTTTTAGGTAGATATTGACATTATAAGCATTTATACCCAAACTACCAGGAGGCCAGAATCATGAAGAAGTCTTATTATTTGCGGGGTTGAAATCATTACCGGTAAAGAATAACTACATCCCATCAAAAACATAAATGTGAAAAAGGGAGCCAACTCCGACAAAAGAATTGAGATCTAAATGGGTGCCAAGTACTGTATTCTGAAATTTATTTACAAGAACATAAAACATTCTAAAATAAATTTAAAAACACAATTTCATGCTTTTTCTGCTACAAAAATATTTGCTGTTTTAAAATATAACTTCTTAATTTTGAATAGTCGAATTATTTATACAAAGCAGATAACTTAGGATAAATTCTAGCTTATGATTTGACTTGGCTGGTTTTTACAAATACTATATCGTTTTTAATATTCATACATTCGAACTTCTTGATATATACCTCTATAATTATAATTGCCACATTATGATCAACATGATCTGCCGGTGAACATTCACAACTTCTTCCAAATAAGCCTTACTTAATGGTTGGTTACATTAATGTACATTGTACACCAATATGTAGTAAGCTAGTAGTAGCCGATGTGTAGTGTCATATAGTTTTTAAATTGCGTGTAACATAAAGAAGATATATTTATTAGCCATATATAAGATAACTTGTATGTTGAATGCGTTCGGAAACAAAATAAATAAATTAGTATTCACCGGTACCGGAATGAGCTGATAGCTTTCTCTTTCTATTTTTTTTTTTGAAGCGTATATTGCTGTCCCCCTCTTATTGTTTTGTCACTATCTTATCTTAGTAACATATCTCCACGTTTAAAGTGGTAATTACTTATTAAATGCATTGCTTTCCTAGATTCAAGTAAAATATCTGTTAACCTCGATTAATTCTTCATATTATTTCCGTGACAGGTAAGCACGACTGTACTTTTATATTTTTTGTTCTCTAAAATAAAATTTGGGCGCCTAGTAAATAATTTTGGAGTGATCGATTTGCCCACCGATAAATTAACTTCGGGCCAATAACAATCCCTTAAAAAAAGGGAATAATCTAGCCAGGGGCCGGTGGTGTCGAACCAACCAAAGGTTTCCGTAGTTGAGATTAAAATTTTCCCAAACACAGTACTTCGCCGAGAATCACCAAGTAGTGTCTGCGGTTATAACCAAAGTTATCTCATAAACCACTGTATGTTTTTAATGAAAGTTTACAGTCAAAAAATTTTATTTTTTTAATTTCTAAACTTACTGGCACATTTTTTGCGACTACCAGTAATTTTACTCCAACGTTGTTTAGAGATTCATAGAACTGATCATCCTTCCAAACGTCATCAATGTAGTGTGTCTCTGAGTCGGATCACAATTATTGATGAGATCAACATTCCTCCAATGTTTTTCTTTACCGTAAATCAGAGAGAATCATCACTAAAACACGAAATAACAACTCAACAACCACATCCATCCCACCACAACAACAATAATAGTTCAAAAACAAATCACATTCGGCCATAAACAGGAGCATAACATTCATACTCAAACTATTCGAGTATCATGCATTATTTATGTGCACACGGCGCCAAACGTTGCCAATTCCTCAGCAGGGTTACTGGGCCAGCAAATGTTTTTTAGCACGGGCTGTTGGACTTCCAGGAGTGTGAGATTATGTCCAAATCATGTGCTGGTTACTGGAGAATCGCCAAATCTGGGCGCCTCGGGAGCAGCAAGCGTTGCCAAAAGCTAACTGATCGATGAGCTTAGGAATTTGTAGGCGGATCCAGGAGTATAGATATTTATTTATTTATTTATTATATGCTTTATTGTACACCTTAAAATACAATAATAAATTATTCATTATCTATAATAGATAATGTTTGGGTTAATAGGGGATGGCAGGTTGTGTTGCAAATTGGGTTATTACGATATTGCTTGTTTGTGTCTGCAACATAGGTAATCGTATATTCTGGCCAAATATAGGTGTACTATACACCCATTATTATTTTCTGATTAATTTCGTTGCGGGATCCAAGACAGTAAAATTAATCCTTCGGGACTTCGTCGAGCTTCATTGCCTCGGCGCTTTTCTGGTGGTCGCCACTGTTGATTCTGGTTTTCAGGAGTTGCAGTGGTTTGGGAATAGTGCGGTGGGATTGTCCCAAAAATACTATAAACTACTGCGTATTGCGTACCCCTCCGGAGAATGTAGGTGTAATATTATACACTAGCTATTTCCCGCATCTCTGCTTCATTTACCTATCCTACGGGTAGCGTTCATTTTAGGGATAAGGGCCTATATAAATCTCAGCGATAAAGTCATTTTTGATCAATGAAATAATTGTTGTAACAGGATCAATACTTCCCAGAGATAACATGCTCCAAATAAATAATTTAACTGTGTATAATTTTCTTTTTCTTTTTGTTCGGTCGTTTATATTAAGTAATCCGTCCCAGCATCGCTTGAGTCAGCAAAGACTATGCTATGAATATGAGTATTTTGGGACTAGCTCACCTCAGTAGAGCTTCCGAAAAAGTGTCATAAAATGAACTTGGACCAAACAAATCACGGTCGTGTTCAATATCCACGCAACACCCACCCACATCAAGACCGAGAATTCCAAAGTAGTTGTTGACGATTATGTTTACCTAGGACAAACAAACTATCAAGTAGGGTAGGTCCAACTTAAGAACAATAGGAACAATAAGCGACTAACGCTTTTTCTTTGCTAAAATCATACATACCTTTATGTATTCGATAAGCTTCCCATTTAAATAGCTTTCGAGAACTTAAAAGTTCTAAACTCGTAGCGACCTCACATTGTAGCACAGTTTGCTACGCCGTAGCGCAGATTTCAGCGCTGTAGCAATGCGTGTATCGTTTTGAGATCTGTGCGCCCGCACCGATTCCTGTAACGACCCATATATTTCTACACTGCTTTCTAGCTAAACTGTAGAATATTTGGCAATTGTAGTTGTAAAACAAGATGTGGCTTATATTCCTTGGGTTCGCAAAAAATATAAACTAAAGATTCCATATAGTTGCATAAACACACCGTTCCTGCAGAGATTCCTATCACGGCAGTCTGTATTATTTTAAGGAATTAATACTTCTGCGAAGGAATGAAAGTAAACGAAGGTAAGATAAGGCAGTTAAAATATTCACGAGGGCACGGATCCAATACTCATGTTTTCTAGTTAGCGAGCAGCGGAGCGTTGCACCGAAATAGAACCATGTTCCTGTGAATAATAATGAAAGAAGAATGCATACGTATATACTTATGCATGCATTAATCTATGTATCGCTCATTGTTTTTCAATTTAATCTTAACTAACATTATAAAGAGGTAAAACTGTATGATTATAATTATCCAAATCAAATCACGGGAGCGAAGCCTCGGGGTAGAGCTAGTTGGATATAATGTTGTGGAATAAATAATGCCTTATTATTCTTACTTCCTAGAATGTTGTTGTTGATTGTAGCCAATCATAGGCATTGTCCAGTGAGTGTATTGATTAGATAGTGGGAAATGCCAAATTCGTGATTGCCATAGGAAAGAGAGGTAATGCGGCTTCTGATTGTGAGTGACGGTGCCAGTGTTAGGTTGTAAGAATAGGTTAAATATCTGTTTTATATTTTACAAAGTATTTGTTTTAGTTTATCTAGAAAACCTTATTTAAATCTCGCTTAAGCCTTTGGTTGTTTTTTTTCGAATGTTGAGATGGATATGCGGAGTGACGAGAATGGATAAAGTGATAAATGAGTACATTAGAGGAAGTTTGATGGTGGCGCCATTGAAAAGTTGAAAGGAAACTGTTTGTCCTGGTATGGTCATGTGATGAGGAGGGATGCAATGCAGTTTACAAAAAGAGTTGAATATAAATAGGGATGGATGGAGAGGGAAAGGAAGGTTATAGTAAAGATGAATGGACTGTGTGAGAAGTGATATGTAGGAAAAGGGATTAGTAATAGCGTGACGGTGGACAGGACGGTATGGAAGAAAAAAAGATGTTGCGCCGACCCCAAGTAACATGGGATAAGGACAGGTAGATGATGATACGAATATTTTAGTCGACTCGAAATCTTACTTTTATAATATTGGATATAATACGGGGAAGGATATGGGAGAGGCCTTCGCCCTTTTTAGAACAATATAGACTAATGGAAATTTATATTGAGTCTACCTACACCTCCTTCGTATTAATTCATTCTCATAATACCAGATACCTACTTAACAAACCGAAAACAAAATTAAAAGGGTTGCTCTGTATTACGCATAGCCAAAGCCAACACCATTAATGTAAAAGGACCGAGTCGAAACATGATATCAATTTGCTAGGGAGTTGGTATGGAATATTAATTCATAAAAGAGACATTCCTCCAGATATGCCAGGAAAAGTATGCGTTTTGGGAATCATTTTCTTCCTTTGGTAATACGATCTCGCAATGATAATTTAATAAAGAGGCTACAAACGTATAGTACAGTCAAACTATTTGCTTCATGACCCATTCAGCTGTTACCTTCAAAACATTACAGTTTGTATGATACACTTGTTTTAAAATTAATTAATGCTAGTTTTACAGAATATTTCACAAATTCTGTTAAATAAATCTGGGTTTTTTATTACTGCGACCCGTTATACAATACTAGAACTCAGTACACGTACCAGTTTACCGTTAACCATCGACTATTCCTGTAACAAAGTGCCAGTATCCAGTATATTACTCTTTTACAACAACTCCCAATGCAAGATAGGCACTGTTGGCTAACTCCTTTCCCTTGAAGGCAACAAAAAAATACGTGTCTGTCATTTTAGACTACTCTCTGACATTTATCAAAATAAATCAAATCTGAGCTGGACAGTTGGGTACCTTTCCTTGTTAGATATCCAAGTTTTTTAAGCCTTTATGCTAGTAACTTTACCATAATATTTCTATTGAACAAACTGTTACCGGGACCCACGTCTTTCTTTTCCACTTAGTTTTTCACAATAAAGTTCACCTGTCTATCCGTCTGTCAGTATGTCCGTCCGTCCGTCCCCCATCTCGAGGTAATGAAAATGTCCAAGTCGAATGTTTTCACACGACCACATACATGTATTTTTACGTCGTAGTTACCAGGCAGGTGGTCTGATGAATTCTCAACTATTTCGGATTACTTATTCCACAGAATTTTTCATAATTGAAAAATATACAAGAATTTCCTTTATAATCCCATTCACATTATACAAACCCACAAAGATGACCTTGCAAAATTGATAGTTACATTTCAGAATGATATATGATGGCAACTCTCCGAAAGAGATCAGCAAACGTATCCGTCTGGCCGGTGAGTTCGCATTTGTATGCTTGAAGATTTACACGGCTTATCTTCGCCCCCTTTGTGTCTTGTTCGGCTTTCCATGAAGCCGCTGGATATACAAACAATTTGATCGGAAACAAACTGACGTACTGTATTGATATGATAGATCGTTCTTCAGGATTACGTTGTTTGATCCGCATTGTGAGCTTAAAGCCTTCAGCCTTCTAGTTTAATCTTCATATCAATAATACGAAACTAAATCAGTATAGATATAAAACAAAATGTGCCACGAGATGGATCTTTTGTTAGACAATATGGATTTCGGTGTTATGTTGAGAGGAACGGAAATCCAATATACGTATGTGAGTAAATGATGGATTATTCACGCTTTTTCCTTCATTTTCGTTTATGAGATAGACATTGAAAGATTATCAATAAGGAGTGAATGTCCAAGGTGTGAGATATTTTCGTAGCTGGTATCTTGTTATACGGATTAAAAATTATTTCAATGAAAATGCGCACATAAAACTGCTGACTTATTTAAAACAGAGCACCATTCTGGTTAATTTTGCTCAAATTAAAAACAGAAAGGTGTCTTTTCCATTACCTCGAACTAAAGCTAATAGTCATATAGTAAAAGATATTAAAATTGCAAGAATCGCTTTTAAAATACTAGGAGATTACGTGTGAAAATATCCCAATCACGGCGAAAACATTGAAATATCATCAATGCTCAGATTACACATTCACAAAATTGAGATAACGACTCCGAAAATGGTTGAAGAGAGCGCCCAATGTATCTTGACATGCGGTTAAAAAAGGAAGTGTATTCGACATGTCTTTTTGACACGTTATTGACATTTGACTTTAGAAGTAGCGCTGTCGTGAGGTATCGAGAAATACTGGGCACGCTGTATAAATAGTATGTTACTTTAGAGACGTGCGCTCGTAGGAAATAATTGCCCCCGGAAAATGGTAGATCTGGGGCAAAGAAAAGGACGAAAGGGTTCTGTTGCTTCTCATACAAATATCTCTATTTAATTTGTGATTTTGTTCCTTACTAGGTTTTCCGCTTTTCTGGTGTTAGCAGGGAATCGCATCACCAATTTTAAATCAATTTTAATTATTGATAGGCTTGCGCTTGACCACTATCTCACCTGATGGTAACCGGTGATGTAGTCGACGATGAAGCACGCTTGCCTAGAAGAAACCTATTCAATCTTGACTTAAAGATTCCCAGGTTGTAGATATCAGGAAATACATGCTCCGGCAGGGAATTCCACTCCTTTGCTGTACGCATAATAAAAGAATTCCCAAAACGTTTGGTGCGTATGGGTGGGATGTCCACTATGTACCGATGACGCATTGCCGTACTTCTTGTAGTCCGATAATGGAACGGGCAAGGAGGAATTAGTTCATTATGTTGATTCTGGCTTTCAGGAGTTGCAGTGTTTTGGGCATAGTGCGGTGGGATTGTCCCAATTAAATTCCACACTCCCCGAAATGTAACCGATAAAAAACCGACAGACTGGCAACACGGCGCCGATGTTCGAGGTTCTGGAGCTAAGATTCGACCAGTACTGTCTGTTTAGTCTTAGCCCGTTTTTCGATCGAATCAAGTGCATCCAGCTGGTACTTGGCAGTTCCATCCCAGAAAGAGAGCAGTATCCCATGCATGATCGAACTTGCGCTTGATATAAGTTGAGCAGCTGTTCTGGCGTAAAGTACCGTCTCACCTTCGCGAGGATCCCCAATTTTTTGGCAGCCAGCTGAACTTTTGCCTCAATGAATGGACCAAAATTTAGCGTCGATGTCAACGTGATGCCCAGAATCTCAAGAAGGATCCGGGTGGAATTGGCTACTTTTAGCGGAAAAAAGACACACCTGGTTCTTAGCAGCTACAAAATGCCAATTTGTGGCTATACTACATATGTACACCTCTATGTATCCTTCAAGGCATTCAGTAACAGTGATGAAATATACTAAAAAACAATATTTCACAAGTTTCATTTCACGCTAAATTATTATTTTTTACGCAATTTAGCGTATGGAGCACGCAGTTTAGTTCAGTTTATATTGTGTCATGTGTCGCCTATGAGCCGTACGAATTGTTTTCAAAACATAAAAAAAACAATGAATCACAAACATTCAAAATTATTTTGTTTCACACGTTTGTATTGAATGTGGATGAAGCACGCTACAACAAACAGTGAACGCTATGACCAGCGGAACTTAAATTTAACGATAGTTGCCACTGCCACTGCTTTTTATGCAGACCAATGAAACCGTTTATTTAAAATTTGAAGAAAATATAAAAACTGAACTAATTTTAATAAAATTTTATCTTGCCCCTTAAAATCTCGCCAAAGAAAATAAGAATTTGTCTCTTGTTAATCATAATGTATCGGACAAATAAGAACAAGAAAACTCCGAGTAACATAAACGCTTAACTTCTGAACAAACATTTAATTTGAAATGTACTTTTTCGAATAAACATAAAAACTTTTCTATGTACCGCTTTGAAAATGGTTGATATTAAGGCAATGTTTTTAATTAAACTTGCTCGATGTTGCGTGAAGGGGAAGAACTGGAAGAGTCGGAAAATTGTGCCGTCCGACGCATTCAAGGCTCAAGTCTTCGGAACAGCTTTCTCTAGTCTGCCTTTCATACGCTAACTCGTCAGCCGGAGTCTGACTTTGTAATAAAACTATCCGCCATTCAGCCTCGCTCAACTTGTACGTTCATACCTAGAAAATAATAACGAGACAAGATTTCTGAGAAACATGAAACAACTAGTTCTACACAGATTACCTTATTTACGAACTGATTGAGTAAACAGAATAAAACTACATTATTTTTGTAATAGAGCGTATAATTTAGGAATATTTCATGACGGGTAGAAAACTTTTCCGTCGTAATTTTATACACAACGTCGTAAGTAAATAAAAATCGAAATTACGTCTCCTGTAATTTCCATATTTAATTATTAAAAATGATATAATAGTAGAAGAGATAAAAATACTGGTCTATATTTTATGTGAGTGATAAGAAATTAGTATAAAATTTAAGGTTATTGTATGATAAGCCTTGATATATTTACTTTGACACAAAAAAGATATGGTCCATTTTCCTTCAGTTTCGGTGTTCATATTTTACAGGGAAATAAAAGGCTTAATGCAGATACATTTATTATCAATAGGAGTCGTATAAAAATATGGATCCATATTTTCGATGAAGTGACCTTATCATGAAATTCTTTCAAAGGGAATAAAAACACTGACCGCGTGAAACGTAGAATAAAATTGTATGAGAAGAACTCACGGGTTAGTGACTTGTATCCATGCAAACTATAATGTGCTCTTTTATGTGACTAGTTTCAAAAGGTGGTCACTGATCATGGTTCATGGTCATTTACTACATTTGTATTAAAATCACACATTATCACTTCATGCGCCCCGAGCCAAAACAAAGAAATATGAAATAAATCCCAGCGAAAAAATCAGGTCATATAAATAGTCAGCTTAAAAATGTTATGTCCCTTCCCTGCTGGCTGCCCATTCTTAACTTTTAGGTTCCATAAAAAAAAAAAAACAAAAATCCAGGAAAAGTAGTTCATTCCGAAGAAATCAAGAAAGAGTGGAAATAACAATTTGCATACAAAACTATGTTCTTTATAAGCTGTGCCTTTTGAACAGTACGAAATGTATCTACTGCCAAGTTTTATAGGAGCGACTTGCGTCCGATATAATAAGTCCGCTCGAGCACTGACAAATATCTGGTACCCATAAAGCCACCGAGTGCTAGAACTTGGCGACGTGCTCCGACTGCCAAACAACACAACACCGTACAGACAGACTCATCACAAATCACTCCTTTTCATATTGAGTGATTTATTCATGCGCGCTGTCGGCCTGCGCCAACCTCTGCACTAAAACAGCTGTAAAATATAAAAGAGATTCGCATGAACGTACACAAAGTGCGTGAATCCATTACGACTTTATAACTTTTCAACAAATACTAGGAATTGGTTGGACGAGCGACGACGTGATAATTTGGAAAAGAGGGAAACGTGACCAACTTTTAATTTATTATTGCACAAGTTTGTACTCGTGAACAGAATACAAGTGATTTACATTTATCAATGAAACACACAACACCAATTATGTTTCTGTCAGCGTGAGCAGCAGCTATACTGAATATACGACCATCCCCGTAACCACGGTAATACGTGTGTATTAGGACTCTTTACCATCCCATGATATTGGGCAATTTGACACAAGCACCATTACGTAATTTCCCTCGCGACTGTGATCTCACAAATATATCTACCAAACTATGTAAAATAACTTAATAGCTATAGAAAAAGGACGGGAATATATTGTGACAAGTTTGACAAGTGGGACAACGAATTCTTCCTCGGTGCAGGGCGAATGACACTTGGGTTAACTTTTGCAGGCGTCGGCCGATTCTTCGCTGAAAGTTGAGTACGTGCCCAGCATCAACGGACGTTATACCCGCTTCCCAAAAATACGACGTATAGCTATAGCGCATTATTGAAATCCTTTGTTAGTGTAACAAAAGCATACTGGCGTTCAGATTATGCAAATTAGGATGCACATCGATTGAAAACTTAATACGAACCATTGCGAATAAAATGGGTCCCAATAAATGCTGACAAAGGTCGCAGAAATATTCGTATATCAAGGGAACACGTTAAGTCGTATAATACCCTTGTTAACAAAAAATATGCGGGAGAAAAAGGTACCGTATTGTCAACATTTACGTTTATAATGGCAATAATACCAATTTTACTATTATGAACACAGATTTAAACGATATCATACGAAATAACGAGTGGTTAGAATATTTCAGCATTCTTTGCGTGTAGAATTGTTAAAAGTATGACTATGTTACTCGGATATTTTCCTGAATAATTAAACATTTTTTAATTTCCATTTTCATAAAACAATTTGTTCGTCATTATACGCTTTCCTCGTTGAAGTTTTCAACAAAGTATCAAACTGGTGATAATTGCAAAAATAAATAAAACAAGGTTGGTTTAACACCGTAGGATATTAGATAACCTGCTTGAATTTTTAATGAGACTAGCGAGAATAGGATAAAATATAGGTTTTTCAATTCTTAAGTAAGGTAGCGCATGGATTTTAAATTGGTCCTTCGATTAAAACGCTGTTTCGACTGGTTCGCTAATTCAAACCCCCCGTAAAAAATACAGAACGTTTCGTAGTAAAATCTATCATCAACGTCGTCAAGATAATTCCTAAACAAACAGAACAATCTGAACGGAACAAAGAGAGCAGCGGTGGCCCAGTGGTATCGGCCGCGACTTACAAGTTGTAGGTCGTGGGTTCGAGCCCAGGCAGGCGCTTTACGTTGTGTAAGTTATTTCTTCACCACTGCTCTCAAAACGGTGAAGGAAAACATCGTGAGGAAACCGGCATGTCCTAGAACCAAAAATTCGAAGACATGTGACATCCACCAACCCGCACTGGGCCCGCGTGGTGGATTACAGCCCATTCCCTCTCACAGAGAGGAGGCCTGTGTCCCAGCAGTGGGAACATTAATAGGCTGATGATGTGATGATGTGATGAAGTACAAAGTAGTCGTGTTACAACGGGGCAGCACAGCGGTTGTATATCTACCAACTTATCTAATTACCGCCAACAGAAGGCGCTGGCTTGTTCTTAAAGCTCAGTTTACACTGGTCCAGTAAGTAATATAGAAGAGTACTGAACTGAATAACCCAATACGTTGTCGACTTACAAAAGGGTAACGGGAAACGGACAGAAAAGCCTAGATTTTTTACGAATGTAGAACTGTCTACGTGTCGTGGAAAATTGGAAATTCCAATCATAACAAGCTTTCATAGGTAGTTGTCCTTCACCAAAAAAAATATTTTAATCAAAATTTCAGTTCAATCGAAGACCGGGAACTTGGTTAAAAGTAACTTGCGAGCTTTGATTACATACAAGTTAACCCCAGCAGCCCAATTGCGCAATAAGCTAATGCCGCCATTAATTGACCAATCAAATAGACGGAAAACCAAATCACGTCTTTCATCTCGCATGTGATTAGTCGATTGATGGCAGGCAAACCCTTTGCCTTGCCGAATTCTTTTGCGCAATTACGCTGCAGGACAGGTAAAAAAAGGTTAAATAAAAGCTTGAAAAACAGCCTTGCTAAAATTATTTATTTCCTGCCTGAGTTGTCCCGCTGATGGGCAAACACCTTCTTTCCATTTCTTCCGCTTGCTAATAGAATATCAAAGTTTGCTTACATAGAATAACACTGGACAAGTTACGAGCTGAACTTACGCTACTATCTAGCACTCGTCCGCTACTGCACCACTAACTCTCCCAATGTAAACCCAGCTTAAGCCCAAGTTCTGTGTAAGCCAAGCCAAGTTATTACTCTTATTACCACTCGACACTTAACTATTCCTTGCCGCTATTGTGTTATGAAGTAGTACAGTCGTGAGCATAGTAATTGTGCTGGGAGTTTGTTCGAGCGTATTTCTTGTGGGCTTTAGCAGTAGGTCAGTGTAGATTGTTAAATATAATTTACTATTAGGCCAACGTGAAATTCTCTGGTTCCGTAGTGGTCTTTTAAGAGGTTACGGGATTCCATGTGCTGATGGTGACCACCGGGGTGGTTTTAGTGAGGTTAAATTCGACAAACCCAGCATCCACATGGTGACATCCAGGTGCCTTTCGCAGGCTTCTCCCCGACAACAAAAAAGGGGGAATTTTAAATATTCACCAACAATACAAACGAATTTGAATTCAAGAAATAACAAATTTAACAAAAAATATAACAATTTTTGCATGAAGTAGGTTTTTTATTACTCAAATTGTTCAATGCTAGCACAGTTCCATGTTGATTCTTAATAATCTTACATAACAGGAAAATAAATCCGATTCAAATAGCTTTCAAATCAATTACATTTTGATTACAAAGGGGAGTTCACTGTATGAGGAAAATAACGAAAACGGAGAGGAAACCAAATTTTCGGAAATAATCAGAGAAGAAAGGGTGGCTATCAACGAAAACCTTTAAGCTGATTTTAGAGTCAGACCGTCACTGACGGTCGCCGCAAGCTCGTCATTGATCGAGTCTGACGGCCGTCAGCGCTGAGCCGAGTGACTCGACAAATGAACTCGCGGCGACCGTCAGCGCCGACGGTCAGCCTAACTCTAAAATTAGCCTTGATCTGTCTATCCCACAAGATACACTGATCAGCATTAATTATCGCATTAGATCAAATGCTGCTCATTAGCTAAAGAGAAAATTTATGTAATCATCACGGTAGGCATATTGATTAGCAATAGCTGTGTTACAAGTGGACAAAGCTGCCTAATCTATTCTACAGCTGCTTTCGGGTATCGTAAAATACCATTCATGGATACATAAGTAATGTATACGTAGCCAATTCATGGGTAAGAGCCGGTTTATGAATAATTGAGTATTTGGAATTAAGAACGTGTCTGACCCAACTTTAGAGTCAAAATTTTACAGTTTTTTAGGTAGTACATTTTTGACTACCCAATCGCTTTACCTATCCCTCCTAAAATAAAATAACGTAGAATTAATGAATTAAAACTAGAGAATAATGATTGTGCGAAGAAGTTTCGAGAGCGAGTCGTAGACAAAATGATAGAGATGGGAGACCGAAGTGTAAACGAAAGTTGGAAGGAGATTGCTGGATGTATTAGTTGTTCGGCGAAGGATATTTTGGGAGAGACATGGTGGTGGTCAACGAGAATACAGAATGTGTTAAAGGAAAAGAAGAAAAATTTAAGGAATGGCAAAGTGTAGAACAGGAAAATGCTAGTTTGAAAGTTGCAAAAAAAGGGTGAGTATGATACTGCAAAGAAAAAGCTAAAAAAGCTGTGGCTATTTTATTTATTCTATTTTATTTGGGAAACAAACAGATGCAATAACAAACATACACTAATTCAACACAATCCAGAAACAGTTTCCACAGATTAATATACAAGTAAATTAACTTAAGTGTAACTACAATCAGAAGTTCACACATATTAATGAAGTCACAATTTAATATTACATTATTCCCATTTTATTATTCTATAGCGAGAGCCAAACTCAAGACAAGCTATACGACGCGCTGGATAGTCCAGCAGGCCAAAAGGATCTGTACCGGCTTGCTAGAGCTAGAGAGAAAAGTGCGAGAGATGTCTGTCAGATAAGATGTATAAAAGATCAGGCTGGAATGATTCTTTCTGATGACGAAAAAATTAAGGATATGTGGAAGGAATACTTTGAGAAACTGATGAATGAGGGAAATAACTGGAGTGGTATGTTAGAAAATAAACCTGTGAATGAGAATATTTTTTTGAAAATTAGTGAGAATTATTAGTATTGAGGAAGTAAGAATAGCAGTAAATGGATGTAAGGCAGTTGGTCCGGAAGGAATACCAGTTGAAGTATGGAAGATATTGCGCGTAGATGGATGGACGTGGTTAGCTTGATTCTTCAATAAGTTGTTACGGGAAGAAGCCATACCTGATGAATGGTGCAATAGTTCGCTGGTGCCCATCTTTAAAAACAAAGGCGATGTGCTGAAGTGCAACAACTATAGAGGAATAAAGCTAATGTCACATAGTATGAAAGCTTGGGAGAAAGTTATTGAAAGGCGGCTGAGAGAAGAGAATGAAATATCGCAGAACCAATTCGGTTTTATGCCTGGTCGGGGTACAACGGATGCCATTTTCGCAATCCGCCAGTTATGCGAGAAATACAGACTTACTTAAGATACTATGGCCCCTAGCTGGGGCAGAGGGCTTCCACAGTAATCCTCTACCGAGACCGGTCTTGAGCTTCGCGCTTCACCTCACTCCGCGCCATTCCGATACTCGTCGCTTCAGCCAATATGGTGCGTCGCCATGTTTGACGGGGACGGCCTCGTTTCCTTTTTCCTTGAGGATTCCAATCCAAGGCCCGTTTAGGAATGTGATCGGAATCCTTTCGGAGCGTGTGACCAATCCAACACCATTTACGCCGCTTGATCTGGCGGTCGATCGGGGTCTCGTGGCATCTCTCCAGCAGCTCAACATTAGAGATGATCTCGGATACGACGAAGACATCGGTTGACGAAGACCTGGATTTGGCGTGAGATTTCCTTTGTTATCTTCCACGTTTCGCACCCGTAGAGCAGCACGGATTTGACATTGGACCCGAAGATTTTGAGATTCATCCTTCGGGTCAGTTGCCGCGACTGCCACACAGGTCTCAGCTGTGCGAAGGTAGCTCGCGCTTTGGCGATCCGTGAAGTGATATCCTCTTCAGTTCCTCCAGTCTCTGATACGACACTCCCGAGGTACGTGAATTTGTGGACGCGTTCCACAACCTCTGTGCCGATTAACATCGGTGAAGAATTCCTCACACCTTTACGCATCTCCTGGGTCTTCCGGATGTTAATTTTGAGCCCAGTTTTCGCCGCCTCCTGGCGCAGGTCGTTCAGTTTCGCTTGCATGTCGGCATGTGTATGACTCAGCAGGCATAGATCATCAGCATAGTCCAGGTCTTCCAAGACGTTGGTCAATCCCCACTCTATCCCGCGACACCTACTATTGTTAATGCGCAACATGATTCCGTCGAGAACGATTATAAAAAGGGCGAAGGGGCGAAAGAAGACAGCCCTGACGGACACCAGCCTGCACTGCGATGTCCTCCGAAATGAGGCCTTCGTGAGTCACTTTGCAGGAATATTGCCTGTAAATGCCGACAGGCGGACCATTTTTGGCGGCACTCCTATGTCCAACAGGCGGGACCAGATGCTCGACCACTGCAGCGTATCAAAGGCCTTTTCGAAGTCGAAAAAAGTAAGATAAATTTCCCTTTTCCATTCTGCTGCCTGCTCGAGAATGATACGAAGAGTGTTGATCTGGTCCGTGCATGAGCGGCTCGAACGGAAGCCCGCCTGCTCCCCGCGCAGAAGAGGCTCAACGGAGAAATACAGAGGTGCACATAAAAACTTGCACATGGTGTTCATTGACCTCGAAAAGGCATACGACCGGCTGCCCCGTGAGGTTTTGTGGTGGGCCCTTAAGAAGAAAGGTGTGCCTGGGAAGTATGTACAGTTGGTCCGAGCGATGTACAGTCGATGCAGTATCCAAGTCCGATCTACAGTGGGCACTACTGGTAGCTTCAGTGTGGCAGTTGGCTTACACCGCGGAGTGATTAGACCTGTCGTACTGTATGGATCAGAATGTTGGGCTGTGAAAAAGATGGATGAGAAGAGATTGCATGTAGCAGATATGAGAATGTTGAGATGGATGTGCGGAGTGACGAGAATAGATAAAGTGAAAAATGAGTATATTAGAGGAAGTTTGAAAGTGGCGCCAGTGACAGAAAAGTTGAAAGGAAACCGTTTGTCCTGGTATGGTCATCTGATGAGGAGGGATGAAGCGCATGTTACTAAAAGAGTTATGAATATAAATGTGGATGGATGGAGAGGGAGGGGACGGCCAAAGAAAAGATGGATGGACTGTGTGAGGAGTGATATGAAAGAAAAGGGAGGCAGTGATAGCGTGACGGGGGACAGGACGGTATGGAAGAGGAAAACGTGTTACGCCGACCCCAAGTAACATGGGACAAGGGCAGGAAGATGATGATTTTGACTACCCAATTTTAAGTATAGATTGATTACTCTACTTCAAATCCTTAATTTAGAATTCTAGGGTTAATTTCGGTAGTTGGAGGATAATCAAGCAACTTGAGCAATGTAATTTTAAGGTTCCGTTCCTCAAAAGGAAAAAAGGACCCCAATTACTTGCAGCTGTGGTAAATGAAACTTCTAAATCAACGCGATATTTTGATTGATATAGCCGTTATTAATAAAACATATATATACAATTGAATATTCAAAAAAAAAAAAATACCTATATACAAATACAAAGGGGAGACGGAAAAAAGCTCATTGTGCATCAAAAAATTCGTCCACATCGATGTCAATGGGAAACGTGCCCAGAACGCTGGCAGCATTGCCACGTTGAATGGCAATGCTGATTCTCTGGCCGAAGAAAAGGCCAGCCCTCTGGTCACGTGAAGAGTCGACGAGCTTTGTGCTAATTTCTCGAAAAACTCGATGCGCACTCGGACCATATGGACCTAATGTTTCAACCCCAAACGGCTCAAACATATAACTTCCAATAAGGTTGTTATATTTGCGCCGTTTGAGGTTTTCTGCACCAGCAGCAGCCGCCCCAGCACAGCCTGCCGTGCTTAGAAGATGGGATGGCGCAAGGGTGTCGACACATGTTGCATCCCACACCAAAGGTCTACCCACCTTCCAAGGCATAATGGTCATCCCGTCTGGTCTTTTCCCATCGTCGCGTGCCAAGACATTGGGTTCTAAAACTGCTGGCACCCCGGCGGTGACAAGAGCACGACATATGATGTCATTAATGCTGGCGTGCCGTGCTATCCGGCCAGCGCTCCTACTGCAGGATAGGCCATGGTGACCGAGGCGGTCGCCTGCTTCACCACATTGACAACGATGTGGAGCTCCGCTAGGAGCACCCAAACGCAGACATGTAGTGATCCGGAAGGTGTTGTCACTCAACATAGTATCTATGTTTATGTCGCATACTTGAAGAATCTCAAGGGAATCAAAACCGAAAGCAAGCATGAAATCTGGCCAGAAGCAATCTCTTACACAAGTAAAGGTAAAATCTGAAAACTGAATTTATTCCTTCATCAAAAAAAAGATTGTTAACTTATTTGCAATTGGTAAACTGACCGCGACCTATATTGATGTATGGGGACAACAGTTTTCGAACGGCAAAGTTAATTTTGTCCCTTCGTTAGAGCAATGTTCGGTGCTTTGATTGTTAGTGAACTTCGGTAATTTTACCTAATTATTTTTAACGATTGTAGCTGTTTATACAGAACCCTTGGTGCGCGAGGCCGACTCGTACTTGAACGGTTTTTTTATTCCCAGTTTTAAAATTTGTTCATTAAAAGTAAATGAACTTTTCCTATATAACATTTCCATTCGGAATTCACGCGTGTGCAGCGTTATTTAATTTCAATTACTCATGAAAACTGCACCCACCGACTGTACACTATTCAAAAAGAATATTTCAGGTAGCATGCAATTCAGACATTTATGAATGAAGTCGAATATTCAACAAAAACAATGGCTAGATGAAGCTTGCAATATGATATTACACGTACTTTTGTTCCACAAACAATAGATACCCCGGCGAAATTATGTACGACTTTTATTAAAACGAAAATCTTTTTATATGAACATTCGGCTCCGGGGATATTGAAATGCCATTGCAAGGAAAATACGGGTTTGTTTTCGCTCTGTAAGAGCTAGATTTGACCTCATATTGTAGATCGGGTACCTAGATGGGTGTATTTAGGTAAGCTATCATGAAATTACTTTACGAAGTTGTCATTCCAGACCCTTTATTTATTAATAAATTTAAGCACTCCCTGTCTATTTTGATTCAAAGGTTAAGGTATCTTTTACAGAAAATGGAGACTTATTTTTGCTTAAATATTAAACATTTTTACGGAACGAGAATTTAACTCGGCTACTTGTATTTTTCAAAGATTCAGCTAGTGAATTTAAAAATATGATGACGAGGAATTTAAACTATTTTATAAAATATTTGCTTAATACTGAAAATAAAAAAGTCTAATATTTTAACAACATAATTCATAATGAAAAGATTTGTTGGCTAAAAGTAATTGCTAATGGACTTGAGCAGGTTATTATTTTTCTCTTGATTTCACTACCATTTACAGGATAGAATATAACGGTGACAAACTGCCCGTCAAAACATTTTGCCACCAAACCTACCCGGACCCACCACCAATCCCATAGCGTTAAAGTAATTCTTTTTTTTCCAGACAGTCATTTATCAGAGTAAATGACTTGTACGAATCAGCGGAATATGTTATACATATACATGTTGCTTTATTTCGATATGCCCACCTTTGACCCGTAAATCAAATCGGCGGGTGTACACTCCGGGAAATCGAAAAATATGCCCAATAAAGATACCGCGGCATTAGAATACCGTTCAATTACTCCTGTTACTACTGCGTGGCGCTCGAGTGTGAACCCAGATTTTTATTTATTTTTATGGAGCATTATTATCAAGTACATATTGTTGTTGACTGTTTTCCATTTTGTGTGACTTGATAGTCGTATAACAGTTATAAAATTTTTACATACGATACCAATGTATGACGTGTAGGTAGTTAAAGTCGTGACAATCTAAGAAGTCTACTTTGGCAGCTATTAAAATACGTTAAATAAGTCAAACTTGATGCTTACGAATGATACTCGTTGTTATAGTGTATGGGTAACATAGTATTTAATTAGAATTATGAATTTTATTTTGCGTAGACGTTCATACAAAGTTATCGCGACATTTAAAATGAGAAACGTCATCGGACTTGTTAGATTGTCACGATTATAAGTGGGAAATTAAAAGTAATGTTTATTATGATACCCTGAAATTAGTGTCACCTTATCTTTTGGTTGGTGCCTAAAAGACGCCAGGCATGTTTCAAAAGGATGACAGAGTCGCAGAAGCGATAATTGATAATGGTTTTTCTCACGTTCCTAATATTGGAAATGTGAAAATATGTATGTTTGTAAATCAATCACGCCTCCACGGCTGAAAGGGTTTGGTTGGGAACATAAATACACAATGGCCTGGATAGGGACATAGGATAATTTTTATCTAGATAAAATTTTCTCATGAGATAATCATAAAAGGCGAAGCTGCTAGCTAATGCTATTTGACTTTTACCTCCCAGAAGCCCCTCTCATGCGAACCGAATTGTAATTTCCTCCCCCAATAAAGGTGTTCCTTCCACCGGTATTTAAACGATACAGACAGGTCTTAACTGTGGATAACGAACGATGCGACGAGGACGCATCGGGTGCCAGCCATCCGTCTGGATTCTGGATGACTGATTTTAACGACGACACTCCGTGGTACACTGGTTTACGAACTTATACACTGAAATCGAAAGAGTTCACACACGTAGTATATAGCCTAGGAAAATATGATTATCCATTTCGTTACTCATTCTCTTCTTCTTCATAATTTTCAAAACATTAGGTATCAATCAAAAGTATTCTTGGAAAACCGGTCAAGTGCGAGTCGGACTCGCGCACGAAGGGTTCCGTACCATTATCGCAAAAAACAGGTTTGTTGTATCTTCACTTAAGTAATTATTTTTTTCTGGTTTTAGTATTTTTTGTTATAGCGGCAACAGAAATACATTATCCGTGAACATTTCAACTGTCTAGGTATCACGGTTCATGAGATACAACCTGGTGACAGACAGACGGACAGTGAAGTCTTAGTAATACTGTCCCGTTTTTACCCTTTGAACGGATGGGTGATGTTTTTACGGAACCCTAAAAACATCACCTGTTTGTTGAATTAATATATGCTAACAAAAATATACTGACCGTCAGATATTTTTGAACTGGCGGTATGATCCCAAAAAACAAAAGTAAACTAGGTAGTTTACTGTCGGTTTTCGTCAAAATCAATATATTGTAAGACAATTATTTACTTTCGCACTATGTATATTTTCTCGGTAAATACTTCTCTATTGTGCTTATAGCACACAACTTCCTGATACACACAAACAACAAACCGAACCTCTATTGTTACATCTTCAATACGAGATACGAGTATTTGTCATAGTAATTGAATAACCTTATTCCTAGAAACGCTATTCAAATCAAACCGATCAGCTATATAAACGTAATGGTCGAGACACCAAATCAAATCGTGATTCTCAGAAGATTGTTTATTCGAGGAAACGCTCACGTTACAATTATACTAATGAATAAACTAATGAATAATTAACTAATAAAACCTTTACCATTGATTCCCATATCATGTGGTGATCCCATCTTTGGGAGTCCGCCATGTTGGATTTAGAATAATGAAACTTAGGTAACCGTACATTGACATCCAAACCAAACTCCTGAGCTAAATCGGTTCAGGATACGTAACTATTTTAAAATCAGGTTGCGAGTCATTTCAAGTTTGTTTAAGTTCATGACCCAAATCTGATGTATATTAGGTACATAGTGTGTATTAAGGATATGATGGGACTGCCATAGGCGTGACGATTATAAAAGTCCCTAATTAAATAAAGAAAAAAGAATAGACCCATGCATATTAACTAAAAAAGCAAATTTAAGCTTGTTTTTTTTAAATTAATAATTATAATTTAAAAAAAAACAAGCTTTTTTGCTAACCGTGCATTGTCCAAACCAAACTTGTATGCAGAATTGCAGCTCAATCCGTCGCCAATAATTGTTTTATAATTCAATTGCAAGATTTGATCATAACCCCTACTAACTAACTTACAAACAAAGCAATTTATACTTAATAAAAGCTTGTGAAGCCATAATCAATGATTGAAGAGCAAGAAAACACGCCAACAACAAAATCAAATGCAAGAAGGTCATCATTTCCAGAAATACGGGGACACCGCAAACAATGAGTTGAAAAATCTGGGAAAACGTAGTGTCATGTGGGGCCGTGTTGTCGTGACAGAAAAAAACCCTCCATCAATCTGCGGGAAGCTATTTCCTAACGCTCCTGACCCATCGGCGTCCTTTCATATCTATGCTATAGCTTGGCATTTCAGATATTGGTGAACGTATTACGAGTACATATTCCATCTACACATTTTCGGAGCTCGGGTCGTAGAGGCGGTTTTTTCTCTAATACAGAGTAATGTGGATCGTACGGTTGTTCTTGTGTGTGAGGTGAGAAATATTAGGTCCTTACCTATGAAATTGGCGTTTTGTCGTACTAGCCACTTTGATCTCAAATATCTCCTCTTTGGTTTGGAATTCCAATTTTAAATTTATACAGCTATTTACTCATGCTTTTGTGTTTGGAAAACCGTAATGAATGTTTTTTCCTCTTTTGGTTTTTCTTTGCGCCAGTCAGTTTACAAAATGGAAAACTTGAAATATCGCGTTATATACGAGTACGAGTTCCATCGTGGCACCAGTGATTCAGAAAAGGCTCGAAGGATTAATGATGTGTATGGTGACGGTGTCGCAAAAGAAAAAACAGAGCGTTTTTGGTTCCAACGTTTTCGTTCTCTAAATTTCGACCTAAAGAACAAGCCCCGTGGACGGCCGGAGACCAAAGTTGATAATTATGAAGGCTATTGTGGAAGCGGATCCATCGCAAACCGCGTCCGAGTTAGCTGCAGGCTGCGGTGTTAGTGATAAAACTGTTTTAATCCACTTGAAGCAAATAGGGAAGGTGAAAACCTTGAAAGGTGCAACAACAAACGCGCGTCGACTGCTGCGGTACATTACTCAACCGGCACAATAATGAAGGGATTTTAAATCGAATTACCTGTCATGAAAAGTGGATCCTGTATAATAATCGGAAACGCTCATCGAAATGGCTGAACCCTGGCGAACGAGCCAAATCCTGCTCCAAGCGAAAATAGACTCAAAAAAAAATACTTGTGAGCGTATGTATGGTGTGGGTGGACTAGTGCCGGTGTCGTTTGCAGATGTCTATTGTCAGCAACTGAAAACCATGATGGAAAAGCTAGCTGCTAAACAGCCGAGGCTGCTCAATCGCTCTAGGCCACTGCTGCTTCAGGACAACGCTAGACCACAGACTGAATAACAGACGGCTACCAAATTAGAGGAGCTTCAAATGGAATATCGAAAACATCCACCGTACTCCCCGGACCTTGCTCCAAATAGATTACAATGTTTTTCGAAATTTGGATAACTTCTTGCAAGGGAAAAAATTCAACTCCGATGGGGCAGTCCAAAGCGCCTTCAAAGATGTTATTGATTCCCGTCCGAATAGTTTTTTTAGTAAAGGGATCAATGAACTACTCATGAGATGGCAAAAGTGCATAGATAGCAATGGTACATACTTTGATTAAATAAATATATTACATTAAAAAAAACGACTTTATGTTCCTTCCTTGCAAAACGCCAATTTCATATGTAATGACCCAATATTTCTAAGAATTTGCTAAGTCAGTAATGTTTTGTTCATTGTGTACAAAAAATAAAAAAATGGGATTTCTTTTTATCCTAGAAACAACTGTTTTAGGCCCAGTTTCTCAATTGAGTATTCTTTTTCTGCCTAGCCTTTGCCCGATTATGTTGGGGTTGGCTTCCAGTCTAACTGGATTCAGCTGAGTACCAGTGTTTTACGTGGAGCGACTGGCTATCTGACCTCCACAACCCAGTAACTGGGTGACACGATACCTCTTGGATAGACTGGTGTCAGATCTCAGGCTTCTGACTAACTAACTAATTACTAATATAACTTTATTGACATAAGAAAACATACAAATACATGGATTCCCTGACTCCTGTGCTAGGTGACTACCCGTAACGACTGTCAAAGATCCTCAAATGACAGCCGGGACCAACGGCTGAACGTACTTTCCGAGGCACGGATGAAACTCGCTATCTAAAGATGGTCACCCATCCACGGGCCAACCTCGGCAAGCGTTGCTTAACCTTGAAGATAGACCCATGCGGCTGTAATCATTTAGCCACGAGCTGTCACATGTCTTCGAGCTTCTTAATTGAGAATTAAGTGTTAAAACTTATCAAGTGTTTAATACCAAACTTTGAAAGTTTTCAGGCTATAGTAGCTTTTGACAAATACTCAACTTCAAATTCTGAAGCCCCAGAGAAGTGGCATTCTATCATCACACATTATTTCACTATAAAAGTGCTTAACGTCCGTCATGTCACAGTCATAGGTCCAGTTGAAATCCAGCTTCGGGCATTAGTTGCGCGAAATTTTGATGAACTGGCCCTATTTGGCGCAGCCGTGGGACACACAATGTTATAATACCTGGGAGACCGAGCTCTGCTCGGATGAAAATAGAGAAAATACTTTTTCTAAAAATTAAACCTTGCTAGATCGATTTCTCGTCCCTGAATCCCCCTGCATACTAAATTTCATGAAAATCGTTGGAGCCGTTGACGAGATTCAGCTTATATATGTAAATATATATATACAAGATTTGCTCGTTTAGAGGTATTAGATTTATATACATATATATAAAAGAATTGCTTGTTTAAACGTGTTAGATTTATATTGATTTTCTCTTTTTTGTTGTTGTTTAGTTTTAAGTTTTCTTTTTTTTTTATTGTTTGGTCTTGTGGCTTGTGACAATTAAATGTGTTTTGTTTCTATCTTTTTCCTTTCATCGTTAACCTTTGGAAGAATGTCAAAAATGTATGGGAATGGCAAACGCTATCGAAATGTCACTGTACATTCTGGCATTTCGACCATCGCCATCGCGGACATCGAATGACACTTGCCTAGAGCCTCTGGATTCAGGAATCGGGGTCAGTCACCTAGTTTTTCGGTTTACTATTCAGCAATATTCAAACACTAGCTTCTGCCAGCGGGTTCGCCCGCGTGTAAAGTTTTATATCATCCCAAAGAAACATTACACCGGGATAAAAAGTATCCAATGTACTATTCCAGACGTAGAAGTAACCTATTCACTCTTGACTTAAAGACCCCTAGGTTGTAGCTATCAGGGAACAAAGACTCCGGAAGGGAATTCCACTCCTTAGCTGTGTGCACAATAAAAGTATTAGCAAAACGCTTTGTGCGTATGGGAGGGAAGTCAACCATGTACCGAAGGCGCATGGCCGTACGTCTTGTAGTCCGATGATGGAAAGGGCTAGGCGGAATCAAATTGTGCAGTTCCGTCGCACACTCCCCGAAATGTAACCGATAAAAAACCGACAGACTGGCGACTCGGCGTCGATGTTCGAGGCTCTGGAGCTTTGATGCGAACAGTGCATCGTTGCCAATAAGCCTTTTGGCCCGTCTTTCAATCGACTCAAGTGCGTCAAGCTGGTATTCAGCAGATCCATCCCAGAGGTGAGAGCAGTACTCCATGCATGACCGAACTTGCGCTTTATACAAGTTGAGCAGCTGTTCTGGCGTGAAGTACCGTCTCACCTTTGCAAGAATCCCCAACTTTTTTGCAGCTAACTGAGCTTTAGCCTCAATGTAAGGACCGAAGTTGAGGGTCGATGTCAACGTAACACCAAGCAGTTCGAGGTGGTCCGTTACCGGCACGGTTACACCACGGAAAGAAGGAGCCGGGTGGAATTGGCTCTTTTTAGCGTAAAAGACACGCCTGGATCTTAGCAGCATTGAAGCTGACCAGATTGGCATCACCCCATTCGGAGACCGCCTTCAAGGACAGGTTCAAGCGTTCAATCATGGCCTCCCGGAGAGACTGAATCTGAGGCCCAGTAGCCCGTGCGCCGGACACGTATCTCTCAGCAACAGTGCTGTCGTCTGCGTACCCAAAGGTTCCGGGTTTTAGCTGATCATTAATGTGCAGCAAGAATAATGTTGCCGAGAGCACTGACCCCTGAGGAACTCCGGCGTTGATATCTAACTGACCGGACGAGCAGCCGTCGACAACCACTCGGATGGATCGATCCCTAAGGAAGTCCGCAATCCAATCACACAGACCACTAGGCAGACTGAAGGAAGGAAGCTTACCAATGAGGCTTTCGTGCCAGACCCTGTCGAAAGCCTTCGAGATGTCGAGGGAGACGGCTAGCGCTTCCCCGTGTCTCTCGATGGCCTCACTCCAGATGTGAATGGCTTACGCTAAAAGATCCCCAGTGGACCGATTTCGGCGGAAGCCGTATTGGCGGTCACTGAGAATGTCGTTCGCTTCTAGGTATGCCAGGAGCTTACCGTTAAGCACACGTTCCATACTCTTACAGATATGGGTCTGTAATTGGCCGGGTCAGCTCGACTGCCCTTCTTGGGCACGGGCTGTACGTTATCCTGCTTCCAAGCCTTCGGCACTTTTCCAGTCCCTATCGAAAGGCGATATAGGCGTGTCAAGATCGGAAACAATTCAGGTGCACAGGTTTTAAGGACAATTGCTGGTATCCCGTCGGGGCCACTCACATCAAGGCTACGCAGCACCCTACGGACGTCTTTTTGATGGATGCGAATATCCGACATACTCGTCACACATCCATCAGGAGAAGGGGGAGGCTGCGCGCCATTAGAATTCAGATGCGAAGATTCCGCAAAATGGCAGGCAAACAAGTTTGCCTTCTCCTCAGCGGAGTGGTCCAGTGACCCGTCAGGTTTCAGCAGTGGTGGTAGTGAGGGGCGACAAAAGTTTGATTCGACCGACTTAGCCAGGGACCAAAATGCTTTGCTACCCACTGGGTATGAAGCAAGTTTGTGCCCGATTCTGCTAATGTGGTCAAACCGTGCTCTTCGCATCACCTTTTTGCAGGACTTGGCAGCTGTGTTGAAGGCTCTCTTCTTCTGACTCACGTCATTTGCCTTGCGCGTTCGAGCGTCGACCCATGCCTGGTAGGCCTTGTGTTTAACCGCGTTGGCGTGGTTACACTCGGCTCCAAACCATGGGCGGTTAACGTTAGACATTCCTACGTCTGAGAATGGAATATAGTACTCATCCCCCGACGCAACACATCTGTCACAGCATCAGCGCATGACGATGGATTGTCCGAAGAGAAGCAAGTGGGCTGCCAAGGATAGCATGCGAAGAAAGAACGCATTCCATCCCAATCTGCTGACTTGTACCGCCATACCTGCCGGGTGCCTCTTGGGCTGGGATCGGGTGGGGATTAGTCGGACACAGACTTCACCAGACAGTGGTCGGAACTACCCAAAGGTGAAGATATCGACACTGAGTATCGGTCTGGATCTGTTGTCAGCAGAAGGTCCAAGCAATTGGCTGTGTGTGAATCAACATCTGGCACCCTCGTTGCCCCCTGGACCAACTGGGTGAGATTTAGCGCCAGTGCAAGCTTGCGCGTCTCTCGTCCAGCATGATCAGTGCACTAGTATGGGAAGAGTCACTCCTGGTGGTGGGCGTTAAAGTCCCCCAGTAGCACTAGTTGGGCGAAGGGTACCGCTGCTGTGGCATATCAGCCGCCTCTCTGAGGTACTCTGTGAGCCTGGTTGTCTCCTGATCTCCGCTGTGCGAGCGGTAGACACAGGCATAGATAATCTTATCCAGCCCAGTGTCCACCAGAGCCCACAGCACTGAGAACCTGGATTCTTCAAGATTACGGAGACGCCGATAGCAAGTGTCGTCGCGGGCATACATGCATACACCCGCGCGTGGTTTGAAATTGTGCTCCAGGGTAAACCCTGGGTAGGATAGGTACGACACGTCTGACGGACTTCCTATCTGCGTCTCCGTAAGGAAAAACAGTGCTGGCTTTTCAGTCTCCAGGTGATGGTGGACTGAGGTGAGATTGGAGTGCAGACCTCTAATATTAGTGAGATGCACTTTGTGGGGGAGGGGGTGCAGCCGCTGTTTAACTCCAGTTTTCTTTTTATTTCTTACCATTATTTGGTTAAGAGTGAAAGGAGAGGAGAAGGAAGTGAGATGAGGTTCCACGCTACTAACCTACAGACACGCACTGAAAGGACGCCATCATTGGGGCTCTAGTTCGGAGACTGCGGGGACGCCCGAGCCCCCCCGGCGATGTCCATCGGGCCCTCCCATCTGGTCGCCAACCAGCACGATGGTGCATTCCGGGATTTTTCGACAGTTGGCGGGGCAGCCTTTCGTGTGTGGCTGGCACACTACTTGGGCCCCCAACTACCTGCGGTCGGCCAGCGGCGCACCGTGCCTCGGATCCCGCTACCCTCCGCGACTAGTCTCCCGATACGCCCAAAACAGCGCGAGTCAGACTGGTCAGCATGCAGTGGAACAACTATCTCAACCCAACTCCTCTAGTGGCTACACCGAGCATCGTACCGGAACACGGCTAGGCCGCTTGGCGGTACGTCTTTGCCCGGTGGGTGGTCACAAGCCTTCGGCCGAAGCCTACCACCAGTTAGTGTCACCTGATTAACACCACCCGGGGACCACGTGTAGGGTAACATCAATACGGGTAACTCACCTACGGACGCGGGTGACTCAGCCCCCAAAATTAGTGTGATGATTGTAAGAAGTAAGTTAAGTCGAATTTCCATCTCTACCTACCAAGAACTTAAGCCCTATACATAAAAACAATGACTAGCCCATTCAATCGCCTCGTCACTTTAAAAAAAATAAATTAAATCAAATAATTGTGTTGTAATTGGAATCAATTTTCAAAAAATGTATCTATATAAAGGCTCGCTCCAGATTGCACCTTAATACATAAGTAATACATCCTATCATTGGCATTTGACGACCCTAATGGCACTTTGTCGACTTTTGGTCAGGAACGTCAGAGTCACTGGTCGTGGGTTCGATGCCTGCCTATTGTCATTATTGTTTTGAATCTGTATGTGGCATTTGGCTGTCTATATAATAGGAACTGTAATAATAGAAGTGCTTGACTGTTTCGATAATTTAATGGTACATGTTGGCAATGTATACGGCATTGATGTTAACAATATAGATTCACAGGAACAATTCCCGTATCTGAGAACGTTTATAATCTAATCGCAGTCTCATTCAGTCAAAATGTTATAAGGTAAACCGTTAGGCTCCTATTTTCGCATGAACTTCGCGGATCTTTAACTTTTGAAGAAGATCGAAATAGAAATACCAATATTTGTCCAGGACAGGTATTAGATACCTAAATCTATTTTATTTTCTAACTGTAAATCTATTAGGTGCACTGAGTAGTCATCCTCGCTACGTTCTGTTTGATCACGTAAACTAAATAAACTATTCTCACATAGCACGAGCAAACATTGAAAATCTCTGAAAAATCAATCGTGTCACGCCATTCTCGTACAGTGAACAATCGTAATAAATAAAAACATTGTGTAACAAAACGGAAACTAAAAACAGATCGGCGGCGCGTATCGAAACATCAAAATATTTATATACAGTAGCAACATGGCATCGATCGCGTCGGATGTAAAGTAAACACAGACTACGGAACGTGAGAAAACCGACATGTCCTAGAAGACATGTGACATTCACCAACCCGCACTGGGCCCGCGTGGTGGATTAAGGCCTATTACCTCTCTCACAGAATCTGTGTCCCAGCAATGGGAACATTATAAGGATGATGATGATGATGACGGCATCTGACTTATTAATAGTGGCGCCTCTGCCACTATTAATAATTTAATATTTAGAAAAACATATAGAACAAGTTCCGGCTGTTATAAGCCTTAGGATTATTCTTGGTCAGTTTGATGGACCTCCACTTTACTCGGTCGCCTTGAAAACGGAAAATACCTTCGATTATTGTCAATAAATAGCTAGCTATATTTGATTAAATTAAATGATTAAAGATAGAGTCAAGTTGGAATCATCTACACCTGGAATATCGAATATAGTCAGAATAGTCACGGGCTTTTGATTTCTTTTAGTAAACAGTGACATTTACTGACAAGCTTGGTTTGTATGAAAAATTGTTTACAATGACGTCTGTGGTAGTTTCAGTGCTCTGTGGATTGAAAGCATGTCCATTTGTTTGTTTGTTACGATACCAATGCTTGCTTGTCAACGGGTAACGGACATCTGAACTGTTATTGTAGGTAGGATATATTTTATTGGTGACATATTGACATAAACCCTTTCTACACAGTGTGCCATTGTTCAGATTAAGGGCCGGTCGAAACAACCGCCCAACTGTGTATATTTATAATTATATTATATAATTCAACCCTTTTCCTTTACCAGTCAGATACAGCATAATTAAGCGGTTTGATATATTTTACTAACAAATATATATATATATTGAACGCAACCCTAGTTAGTCTGTTCAGCCCCACATTTCTGGTGCGCTGACGGCGCCCTCTCTCTTTTTGTATGTCTCACGCTAATGGTGGTATTTTATTATAACGCTTTAATAATTGTAAGCATTTTGCGAATATTACTAAACGATCTCTATTATTTATCAAAAATCATTCAATATTAAATGCCTGGTAGAAAAGTTTAAAAGATTTTTTTTAATATAAGTTACCCCGCGGCCCCGGTCCCGTCGCCCACAGGAACCATATGTTTTGCATGTGGAATTAAAAATACCTTGCAGCACTCAGCGATAGTGCAGCGTATTATCAATGAAATAAGCAGCGATTTTAGAAACAAATAATTTTAACCTCCTTATTAGAGAGTAGCGGCACCAACGCCGCCACTTACGAACTAATGACATGACGTCACTCAAATCCAATCCAATCGCATAAGCAAAGTTTTCGGCGCGATTAGAACACATACAACAGTCCAACACCATTGGGCAGTTGCCCGGACCAGACGCAACACCCGGCTGGTCGGAGGATCCTTCCTTTTCTATGGAGGTTTGTGGATCTTTGCACCCTGTTCCACGTGCCCCCAAACCAATATTCTCAAACATATCAGTTTAAACTAAAGCAGTCGCAAGAGCATCTATGGAACCAATTGAATCAATTGTCATCCTTTATCGTCGATGTGCGATCATCTACTGACGGGTAATTTAATGACAAACTAGGCGAGTTTCAAACCATGCAAGTCAGTAAAATATGAATGTATTTTACTAATTAATCATACTGTTATAAAAGTTGCAGTTTCTTTTTTTAAAGAATACAGTCCCTTTACCTAATGCTTTTACATAACTTCTAGCATCCTAACATGCCAAAAAAAATAAACGCGTTCACAGCATTTTTCAACGCGACTATATCCGCAGTCCCACCCGCATAGAACCAGGTTACAACTCAGATTGATAACATGTTGTCTATGTGACTTTACTTTATGGTCGTATTCGTTTGCCACGGCCGCACTGAGGTGTTCGCGCGCGTAATATATGGGGCAAAAATGACGTAACTTATGGCACCGGTGATCAATGGGGACATAGGTTGATGTAGTGCGGGTGTCAATGACGGTAGAGGGAAGATAATGGCGGTAAACAAAAACTGAGCTTGGCTGCTGACGCTATGATGAGTCGTGCGGTCGATTACCTTCTATCCTATGAGTGATATTTGTCAATCAATCACTCCTCAACGGCTAAATAGATTTGGGTTTAACTTAAGACTTTTATTAATTAAGATTACGTTTCATACTGGCCAAAACTAATAATAAATTCAACACAACCTATAGTACTTTTGTGCTCTTTTATCTGTATTCTTTCTTAACTAACTAATAAATAATTAACTTATTCAGCTGTATCTAGTCAGCAGCAGCTTCACACATAAATAGATTAACAAGTTTGCTTATTGTGTGTTGGCGTTAACAGACTAGGACTTGACTGCAGATAAACAGAAAACTTTTTAATTCAATGATGCCTAGCCATTCTGATTCGTTTCGCTTAGTTCCTTGAGCTACATTTTAGCCTAATAAATTTGTGTCTACTGCAAGATATGCAAGGATTATGCTTTTTCTCATACAGAGAATGATTGAGAACTGATCAATACATCAGAGATGATAAAATGAGTGCCTTTCTTCACAGTAAGTCTGTTTAGATGTTATGGTATATTTAAGAAGTAAAAAAATATCACTCATCAAGATTTGATTGGTTTTTACAAAACTTTGAATGCTCTCCTACCGATTCAATTAATTATTGTTAGTAATTCCACTACCTAGTTGTAAGTTATTTATGCGGTCTATCCAAATGTCCTTTCTTTTATATTGTTCGTCGAATCATTGAGCTCCTTAAATTCTGAGTTAAGCTGCACGGTTACTGACAAATGCGTGCACTGATTGGATAGGTCCACTCAATCTGCCTGGTTCTTTCCTCAAAAGTCCATTTCAAACACCAATCTACAAACCTGTCTTGCTCAAGAGACAGAACACTGAATAGGATGCCTGAAAAAAAGAGATAACACATACACAACAAACGACGCGGAAACCAGCGAGCTGCTTCTGACCACCCACTTCCCAGGTTGCCAGATTGCTACCCAGAAATGTGGGAAACCACATAGGGAAAGGGACACGAGCAGCTTAGACCGGGAAGTAGCTTCAGAAGTAATCGACAAAGAAAAATTAACATGGGCAATCACACCTTCTTACCTTTAAAGGCAGAGTTAGACGGTATCTTCCCAGCTCTGCTTCGGTGGAGCGGAGACCTTCTGGCGGAGTACCTCGTCAAGGTCTTTCGAACCTGTCTAGCACACTACTACATCCCTTTGAACTGGTGCGAAGTAAAAATAATCTTCATTCCAAAACCGGGTAGAGGCGACTACACCCAGCACAAGTCTTTTAGGCCCATAAGCCTCACCTCGTCCTTCTTGAAAACCCTGGATAGACTAGGGCCAAAAAGATCAGAAACCAAATTTCGGAACTATTTCCTCTATACCCTAATCAACATGCATATTGCGCAGGCAAATCGAGCAAGCTGCTCTGGAACAAGCATCTTGACTACAAACTTAATAAAAGCACAATCGCACTTTACCAATGTAAAAAAATGTTAGGTTAAAAATGGGGGCTCTCCCCGAAGATCAAGCTATACACAGCGGTGATCAGGCCAATGTTGGCTTATGGCACTCTGGTTTGGTGGACAAGAACGGAACTGTCTACCACCATTGCCAGACTCCAAAGGTTCCAGAGACTGGCCTGTTCAGCTATCACCGGCTGCACAAGGACCAGCCCTACAGGTGCCATGGAGATAGCCCTACAATTAACTCCTCTTGACCTATACTTACAGCAGGAGGCAGCGCTAGCTGCCATCAGGCTGTTGCATCTGCGCATATGGAGAAAGAATCTCACCAGCCCACACACTGAAATCCTGGACCGGGCTATTCGGTACCAACCCATCATCGCCGCCCCGTGTGATAGAACACCAAATCAACCTATGTTTAACAAAAACTATAGCATACAAACTGTAGAGGAATATAAGGATCAGCCTGGAGCCAATGAAGTACGCATTTACACATGTACATTCCCTTGACCTCAACATTAACTTTCACTTACCGCTAGGCACACACAGTTCAATATTTCACCCTAACACAAGCCGCTATTGCTGTAAAGCGCTTAGGTATCCTTAACTATGGAATTAGATTTCTATCCGATAGTCTGGCAGTGCTCAAAGCCCTAGAAAACAAACAAACCAACAGCAAACTAATCTTTGAATGCCACCTTGCCCTGGAGAGTACATCGAAATCCCATCGAATCACCCTACAGTGGATTAAGGGACATAGTGGGTCTTTAGGCAATGATGCTGCGGATGAACTTGCACTTGCAAGGAGAGGTTCTGAGATGATAGTGCTAGGCCCGTACCCACTTCTCCTGCCTTTCTCACAAATTCGTGCATGGATCCGCCAAAGATCAACCGAACTGCATAACAACAGATGGTCACGGGCTACAGACTGTGTCTACAGTCTGTAACACTATAGAAAATAATTCACCCCAAAATTGACGTGAAACTAGAAATCGTTAACAGGCAAAAATTTCGCGTTAACTGAAAAAAAAGCACTACTGGCTGATAAACGTGAACCATTAGTTTTTTGAATATGTTTACAAACGACCCGTACGAGTAACCATCCGTTATCTACATTGTACATGATTTTCTGGCTTCGGTACATCCAATAAGAGAGATTGGTATGCAGGCATTCTGTTCCTGTCATACTGTATAGATCAGAATGTTGGTCTTTGAAAAAGATGGATGAAAGGAGATTGCATGTAGCAGAGATGAGAATGTTGAGATGGATGTGCGGCGTGACGAGATTGGATAAAGTGAGAAATTAGTAATATACTAATATAGAGGCAGTTTGAAAATGGTGCCAGTGGCAGAAAAGTTGAAGGGAAACCGTTTGTCCTGGTATGGTCATGTGATGAGGAGGGATGAAACGCATGTTACTAAAAGAGTTATGAATATAAATGTGGATGGATGGAGAGGAAGGAAGACCAAAGAAAAGATGGATGGACTGTGTGAGGAGTGATATGAAGGAAAAGGGAGTCAGTAATAGCTCAACAGGGGCCAGAACGGTATGGAAGAAGAAAACGCGTTGCGCCGACCCCAAGTAATATATAATAACATATGATCTTAATCATCTGCTGTTTTCTTTCTGGTGCTAAATAGTTTGCTACAGGATTCTTCGGGTATTACTATATCTGGAGAGATATAAGAGACATCAATAAATTGGTATCTTTATTAACTACAGCTTGAAACATTGTTATCATATGCTTCATATCAATACGAGAAAACCTAAAAGATTACACGGGTAATTTGTCATTAATGTATTATTAGAAACATATGGCCTATTCAGATAAGTGTCCATCACTTATAGTGTGTCAGCTAGGCTACCTGCACGAAGACATTTGAAAGTATATATAAGTGTAAATACTTACCTAACTATTTGGAAACATTCCAATTTTTTCTTGATGGTAGCTTAGCTCGGGTTAGTGCCTATAAAGTATATACCTGCACACCTGTCCCTTTTGTTGACTGTACACTATATCAGCCTATGTCCATGGCCTATTTCCAGAATACGTGCATTGATTAATTTGAGGTCAGACTTCGAATCCCAGTATTGACAAAGTTTAATTGGGTTTTGGTACTGGCAATCGGTAACAGTCTCCGAGTTGGAATTATGCTGGTAAATGAGGAGAGTCTCTTGAGGTATACCGTCATCAGTGGAGTTCGAAGAACAAATTATGTATCTGCCTAACCTTTTACGGATTACTTTCGTGAAGATGTCGGTGAAAAAAAAATATTTATTCCTATTAATATTAATAAAAAAAGGTGAGATATGAGAGAAAACCTTGCTGTAATATAGCTTGTACGTCAGAACTAGCACTCCCCCCGCGACTTCGTACGCGCGATTTCGTATTTTATTCTATAGATAACTTTCTTATGTGCAGTAAGTGATAGCGACCAAACGAAAAGCCATTGTTAAATCAATAAAATAATGGGTTATTAGGTAAAAGTTTTATTGGTTTGGGACAATTCATTATTTGACTTAAAGAATAATAAATTTTATTTCATTGCCCCTTTTTGCCCCGTTGAAGGTCTAGTTTTTAAAAACCCAAATATTAGGTTATTAACTCTTTTCTTCTTTTTTTAATGTTTTGTTTATGTTATTCAGATTGCGCAGTAAGGTTCCTAAAAAAACTTTAACACCGCTTAACCCTATCTGGGGGGTAATTCTAAAATTCAATTTTGATTGAGGAGACTCACCTCGCTGGAATGTGACTCCTCACCTGCTTCCCCACGTAGCGCCCCGCGTTCGCCTTGTGCGTTCATTAGTGATAGCTTATTTGTACTGTTGCATCAGAATGACGTCACAGCCCCAGGTGCACATTTAATTCAGATGGCTCGGGTTGTAGTGTACGTAACAGAGCTCCTGTGATGGTTTTCAAATGATAGCTAAACATCAAAATATACGCTGGTATCTACGTTTGAATATTTAATCCGTATTTAGATTCCTTTTCATTAGTATTCCTTTATCTTCCTGCCTAATTAGTTTAATCTCCTTTTCATCAATACGATGAATAAACTCAATCTCTATAGAACGTTACATATGGAAATGTATTCACAGACGTATATTTGATATATACGAAGTTGTGATGTAACATGGTATTCAAAGATCCATCGGAAACCCGAACGTATCTACCCGAAGTGAATGTGACTAAAAACTCTCACACAAACCTAGTGCCTTTACACAAATACTAAGATCTAGGTATATATGTATGTATAAGCAAAAGGTATAAATATTTAATAACTTCTAGGTTCGTAATATAAATTAATTCTCTTTGACTATAACCCCGTAATATAACGTAAAAATATTTGTTTGTTATAACATTCAAGGCTGTTTAAATATCAAATATAATATGACTGGCTTTGATGTCTATATCAACAAGGATATATACTATTATAATCTTGCGTTATTACATACATAGTATGAATTACTCACGTAATTCTTTTTTCAATATATTTTTCAAGGATCGAAATGAAACTTATTTTATTATTCAGCAGATATTTTTGTTTTCGAGTTATTTTAATTGTTACTTAACCTACGTTCCTTTGAAATTGAAGTGAATGGGAATAAGTATTCCTTGAAAACAGAGAAAATTTTATATATCATATTAGACATCAAAGCAAACTTCTCATAGAACTTGAAGGTATTTAAAATTAAAATATCTGTCGCAATATTTTAATCTACGAGATTGAAATGAATTGCTACGCCGTAGACTCGCAGTTGCTACGGCGTGGCGTCGTAGCACCATTCTACACGCATGGCTTACGAAGTGCGCCTACCGGAACACCGTTCAAAGGCCATGGCTTCAGGCCCGCCTGCCTTTTGTCGCGGCGACGTGAGATGGCTAATTACAAACGACGTGTGTTTGCCCTCGCACAGATTACCTGCCGTGAGCCGTATTGTCCCAGCGAGACAATATGCACGACCTGTACTACTGACAATACCGAGCCGAAATACCTCTGTAATAATACCCAAACTTTTGCAGCTGTTACTCTAACATATACGTTACATTGTATTCTATCTACATAAATAGTAACACTCATGATAGGAATAACAATACAATGATCAGATAAGTTACGAAGAGAGAAATCGAAGTAAATGGCACGTTGAAGACGAAAAACATCGATATTTAAGTGCGAGGAACGAAATAAATTGAAAGAAACCCAACAATACTTTTATAAAATGACATGTAAATTTTGTAAGTTGGTTTTTGGGAAGGTTTTTACACGTCACTGTACTATAGGACTAATAATAACGTATCCTCGTTAAAACTAAAGTTATGAATCCCTATATACATAAATAACAACTATTGTTTGCGGGTGCATATATTTTAAGTGACGCCGACGTACCTATATATTATGTTATGTGTAGGTATAACAATATACGGTATAAAAATAATGTGCTTCTGTTGTCACCACAAAAAAAGCCCGACAATATATGTAATTGCATATTTCACTATAATGGCAGGAACAGCAGTGCTCTCGAATAGGTCACGACTCGCTTCTAATGGTTAGCGAGGAAGCGCGCGGCCACTGCCTCTCAATACTGAATAAAAGCGAACTTACGCTCAAGAAGTGCCTCGTTATATCTCGATAGTCCTTAAGAATAGTAACATAAGGTTGGTTACTGTGTGTTATATACTTACCCGTGTTAAGGTGACGTTTGTGTCGTATTCACACGCACGCATCACACATTGTGTGCGCGCGAGAAGAATGATTCCTGCCCGAGGCTTTTCTCCACAATAATGAGTCACTTGACGTATTGTCCCGTGGGCGCCATCTCGTCCAAATTACGAAGCCATTGTTACTGAGATATTGTTCGTCACCTCGTGAATATGTGCAAAAGGAAATGAAACTGTTCCCTTGTGCCAGTCACCGTTTGTTGGCTTCCCCGCGCTGACACTCCCCGCTATATTTCCATTTCAGAGATCCGCTAAATGAGACTGCCACCATGTGCGATGATATACCATTGTATACTAATACGTAACGCTTCGCGAATACGGGTTACACTACATTATTAATTAGCTTGCTTCTAAGTTTGTGTTGTTAAGAATACGGAAATTGAGAGGCGAATAATTTTGAAATTAAATTATATACGGTGGCTTTTCGTAACTGATGGTAGATACCTTATTAGAGTCGTCAGGAACATGAGATATGTATTTTATTATAAATAGACCCAGGATAACAATTTGTAATTAAAATATCCAGGCAAAAATTTACATTTTGGCCTTTTTAAGATTTTAAGAGGAAACAATTATAAAATATTAATTTCTGTTTCTGCAAACTGTAAAAAGTAAAACGATAATGCCAAAAACAAACACAATGGAACATTTATTCGCTATGCATTTAAATTCCGGGAAATGGATACTAGCAACCTAACAGTATTGGGCTTCTCCCACCAGTACCTTCTTCTTCAGTTCTTACTTTGTATTTTATTGCGAGGGCCGATTTTTTTTTTCGAGACCCATCGTTTGGTTTATCTAAATAAAGGGTTTTAAGAGGATAATTCAAAAATATATAGCACATATATGTTTAAAAGTAAAAAATTCGAAACAAATATTAACTTAAAAGTTATATATAAAAAAGTTTTATAAAATAAATCAGAAACCCGACTGCTTAAGAAGCGAACTAAATCTAGTTTTTGTCAGCCAGCTCGCGATTATGTGTATCCTCCGACTTCACAGCATGATTTTCTTCTTATTTATGTCTTTTTATTTCGCTTAGTACAAATTTTAACTTCTTTTTCTGTTTAGTACAAATCTAAATTTCTTCATTCGGTCTGCTTCCAGTCTAACCGGATGCAGCCGAGTACCAGTATTTTACGTTGATCGACTGCCTATCTGTGGGCTGAGTGCGAGTTTTTATTCGTGCTCGATCGCGTTAATGCAAACGTCAATTTGTATTGAATGTGGATAAGCGCCGTCTAGTGACAGTAAGCGAAACCTTTATTTTATGTATACAAATTGACATAAGAAAACATTTACGTTAACGCGATCGAGTATGTTAAAAAACTTGCAGGAAGACCTCAGAGGCCTTAGTGCGAGTTTTTACTCACGCTTACTCGTGATAAGGTAAACGATCTCTTATGTCAAAATGTATACAAAAAAGTGGTTTCTCCTTACCGACACCAGACGGCGCTTATCCAGTTTCAATACAAAATAATGTTTACGTTAACGCGATTGAGCGTGAGTAAAAACTCGCACTAAGGCCTCTGGTCACCACAACCCAGTAGCTGCGTAACACGGTACCCTGTGGTACGACTAGTGTCAGATTTTCTAATCGACTTTCAAAGATCTGCAAATAACAGGACCACCGGCTTTACGTGCTTCCGTGTTCTAAAATCTAAAAGCTGGACTGCTTAAGAAGCAAACTAAAAAGACGTAACCAAGAAGAAAATCATGCTGTGCAGTTGTGACAGCACTGCTCTACCTATCACATGACGTTTATTAAACATTATATTCGCTGTAATAAACTTTATTTGACATAGGACAGCTTATATGACTATATATATTAACGTTAATAAAGAAAAATCCGGCAAAGTGCGTGTCGGGCCACGCGCAGTAATAGGGTTCCGAAGTTGCAAAATAATGCGGACTAAGAAGAGGGTTTTGTTGTTGTTATATGAACATTAAAACGGTTTCAGCGACACACAACGTCTAAAACGGGCCTACATAGGATGATGTTTTTGTTTTAATCTATATGCTCACGTTTGACCACTATCTCGCCTGATGGTAAGCGGTGATGTGGTCTACGGAAAAGCATGCTTGCCTAGAAGTAACCTATTTACTCTTTACTTAAACTAAAGAAGGAGTAACTGGTAACTGAAGAAGGAATTATAAAATCTAACTTGGTAACTGAAGTTAGAAAAATATTATCTATTTGAGTATAACCCCGGGTGCGAATTGCGAAAGGAGCCGATACGAGCGCTCTTTAGAGCCACGGGAAATGGTATGGTTCGTTCATGGATCCTTGTGCGCACGCTCCTAGTTTATTTCTCTTTCGGAATTTGAAAAATTTCGTATGTATTCACCTCTAATCTGCGGGTATTCACTATTTCGTTATGGAAAGTTTTACGCTACTCAATTAGTGATGTAGTCGACTCGAATATTGATTTTATAGATGGATATCGACAAAAGAAAATAAGTAATTTGCTTGGCAATCGAATCTAATTTGACTTTAGATCACAAAACGTCGAAAATACTTCTGCACTAACACAAAATAGACTTCCCCGCGCGCATGCGCCGTATGGACTACGGACCGGTACTGCTAACGACTCCGCCACTGCAATACGTTATTCGAGCTGAAACATTATTAATTTAGAAATCAAAATTATTATTATTAAAAATAATTAAATTATTACATGGTTCCTAAGCATATATTTACTTACTATCTGTTTTACACAGCTAACAACGTTATTTAAATAATTTTTAAATGGTTTTTGTACAAAAATTTTGCTGTGCCAAGTACATTTTATAAGTTGGTCGACTATTACTAGTAAACTTGTAAAGCCTATTATGATTTAATTTTTGTATATTTTTACATGGTTCATATGCATGTATTTGCACTTTTTTACATAGCTAACAACGTTATTTTAGTAATTTTTCAATGAAATTTGTACAAAATTTTTACCGATCCAAGTACATTTTATAACTTGTATTACTCGTAAACTTGTAAAGCCTACTTATCTGTGATAGTTTTGCTTTTAATTTCGTTATATTTAGTACAGCCGTGATTTTTTCACATAGCCAAGAGCAACCATTTCGCTGGTAGGGGAGGGAGACACTTGACTCTAACATAAATTTGCAATTTAAAGCTTAATTTTACGCAAACGGATCTCTGATTCTAAAAATGGTTTCAACAAACCCTTAACATTTTTGAATGGCCTATCCAACTATATCCCACTCCATGGGATAGACGAGATGAAAAAGACATCCCCACTTTACGTCTATAGGAGGAATCCCAAAAAAAAAATTCGTGATTTTATTTTATGCCGGAATTATTAATATATCCATGCTAAATTATAGATTTCTAGTACTTAGATCCTCTGAGCTAAGCTGCGGACTGCGAAAACTATAAGGATTCCTTGTTGACTTCGGAACCCTAAATAGGAGTATATAAGGATCATGACGCGACTAATAATCTTAAAATCTAATAATCTTTTGTGGTGTACAATAAAGTATATAATAATAATAATAATAATCAGGCTAACGGGCAGATAGGCAGTATCACAGGCAGCAAGGGGTGTGGAGGTCGGGCTGTGGCTTCATACGCCTATCACGGAGCCCTTTAATATGAAGCGATGACCGACAAGGTTAAAGAACCAGTAAAAATGCTCACATTTAAGTTCCACTCTCAATAAATAATATTAAATGCACTTCAAAGATTTGTTTAACATTAATAGGCTGAAGATATTACAGTTTAAAGAGTTTTTCAGGTAAGATCTTTAAGATTTACACTTCGTAATACTAAGTAGAAAAACCGAAATTCAGCGTTCCCTGACAGAATCAAACTAAAAAGCTGACGCCCGTTTTTCCTCGTTCTGTTTCATATTTTCGGAATTTAAAATTCAAATCTCATTTAAGAAATCAAGACCAGAACGAATAAAAAACCGGTTTCAGAGGAGGGCAGTCTGCCGCTGCCTATATAATTTATAAAGTACAACCAGCTTTAGAAGGTCTAGTCCATGGTATGTTAATTCTATGGCTTAAGAAATTAAAAAGGACAGACAGATGTCAGATGGTCAGATGAAAATGTCAGAGTATAAAATATTCTAAGATTTTACAAATTAGCTGTAAAAATAAGTTGAAGATGTTAAAAACAATAAGATACCTAAAAACAACTTTTATGAAATCTTAATCTTATATAAAAATTATATTATTTTAGGTGCCAAGTAGCTGGTCTTGTTTAAATTACAATTAGGCTAATCCGAGGACACTTCATTTTAAAAAGTATAAACACAATGTTTGTCCTGTCCCTGACGAACATTAATTAAAAAGTAAAACAGACTAATTGGGTGTTTTTAAATCAGAAATATCATTGTTTAAGCTGATTTAATTAAATCCAGAATAATTATAAATACAAAATAAAAACAAATAGAAGATGCTGAGGTGGTCTGGGGGTGTGACGAGACCGGATAAAGTAAGAAACCGAAATCCGCGGTAGTTTCAAAGTCGCTCCTATATCGGAGAACCTAGCCGAGAGCCGTCTCAGATGGTATGGTCACGTGATGCGAAGAGACGAGCAACACGTAGTGAAGAAAGCATTGCAACTACTTGAACACAAGAGAGGTAGAGGACGTCCTCCGGCTACGTGGTGGACTAGCATGACGAGACTCCTATCCTATCCTAGGAGGAAAAATTGCCCGACCCGACAACTCAGGACAGACCCCACCTAAAGTGGGATAGTGCTAGGAAGAAGAAGAAGAGAGAAAATAAAAACACTCAAAGATAAAATAAATCTTTGATAATTAAGTTTTTTTGATTGTTCATTCAAATATATTATTGCTGTTATTACAATAAGATGAAACCTCTAATATTGTGAAATATCTAATGTCAATATGTGCCTGGTTAAACTGAAAAACAAAATTAGTAAAGAAATATGTTTGTGTTACCTACAAAGAGCCAGCTTTGTGACATTCTTACAATTTTCCTTGATTGCAAACCTTGTTATGTACCTACCTATGATTAGTTATTAGATTCTTTAGTCTTTCATGTTTTCCTTTTTCCAGTACATTTATTTTGAGGAAATTATTAATATAACTAGATCATTTATCTTTGTGTACCTAACGCTTTTATGTGCTTTTGAAGGTAACTCCACTTAGGTGCCCTGAGTCGGGGCCGTGACAACCAGACAAGAAAATTATATCTATCTCTGTTCCAAATTTCATCCCGATCTGTTCACCCGTTCAGGCGTCAGTGAGTAACAAACATACACAAACTTTCGAGATTTATCGCAGCCACCTTATAAATCCACTGATGAATGTGGCCGAGAGACGTGGCCTCTGCTCTGACTGCTGCGACGATGGCCGCGCAGCCCTTAGTATGGCGTACTGGGTGCGACTCCTAAGTCAGTCAAATTTTTATTTGCTTTTTCCATAAAGAATTTCTGATCTTTAGTCCTAGCCCTAGATTTGTGCCCGGTTGATCGCAATAGGTCGTCACCCTAGTCTCTACTTATTCGTGTTCTTCATTGCTGAAGGTCGAGCCCGTCCTGTATAACTCTTTCTTTCTTCTTCTTTCTTCCTCATATTCAAAAAAATATTAATAATAAAAACTATTTTTAAAACTAGGTTTTTTTCGTATTCTTCTCAGCAAACCCTTTCATTTGGTACCCATATCATGGCAGTGCATAAAAAATAGCTAGTCCGACATCTTGGGCCGTCCGCCATATTGGATTTAGAATGACGTCACGTAGCTAACAATGCATTGTCATCCAAACTAAAGATGTATACAAAATTTCATTTTAATCAGTGGAGAATAACTGCTTTAAAATTCAGTTGCAAGATTTGAACCGAACACACTTACATACATACATTGCAAGTTAAATAAAAGCTGGTGAAAATGTTGTCCTATATCACATAAATCTCAAAAATAACTGACGAAAAGATGGTGTAATATGGAAACACATCTGTCTTACTCTTCAGGTATTACAAGCATGATGCCATCCATGTATAGCTCAGCTAAAAATATACTAACAACATCGTGAATCATTCTCTTGATCTGAGACAGATGTCAAATGTCAATGTTGGTTCTTTTGATTCAATTTAGGTGATTTATGTTTTCACGTTACCGAAGTTGTTTAAATTTGATATAGAATGAATAGCTTGTCTATTTATATGATATCGACAGCAGCAAAGAACAAACGGCTATCTGCAAAATCACCAGTTTTCAGGAGAGCGTTACATATTTGCGAGCTTGCTGACCAAAACCAGATCGCTTCTTAAGCAGTTGGGTTTATTGATCTTTGAATTCTTTTTTTTATTTATAATGTTTTAGTTTTTCTTTTTTTTGAATTCGTTACATTTATACATACAAGTGTTATACATTTTTTTAAATCACCTCTTAAAACCCTTTATTTTGATATCCCATACAATGGGTTTGGGAGAAAAAAGAATTTAGGCTAACAATATGGCGCTCAAATCCGCTATTTTTGCGTGACACTCGCAAGGTTAAGAAGAATCGATTTACGTAAGAAACATCAAAATCAGTCAAAGCGTTTGGAACGCCATATAGGAACAAACATATATACACATACATAGACTAATAAACACAGTACCCTCCTTCGGAAGTCAGGTAAAAAGAGAAAATCGCAAAAATGCAGATATCTTCTTTTTCTTTGCCGCTCAATATATGGAATATTATGAGACTGAAAATAGACTTTCCATGTTTTCTATTGAAATCAATCAGGTTATTGTTTGTTATACTAAACAAGCCCGGGCTAGTAGTAAGTTAGTCAATAATTTATAGCCTGTGGTATTCGTTTGAGCTTTTTCAGTCCATTGAACCATTGAATAAAACCGTATTACGTACAAGTATAACAGAACCACGACAAATAATAGCTATTTATGCAACTGGAATAGTGCTTACACACGTTCGGATTTGGTCCGGCCGGACCGCGGATTTGTGGGCGGAGTTAGTCCGGCCGGACCATATCCGAGCGTGTGTAGAGTGGTCCGGCGGACATTATTATTATTAATTGAGTCCGTCTCGGTCCGCTTGTTTTCCCATCGGATATGGGCTGCTCCGGACCAAATCCGGACGTGTGTAGGGTTGTCGGCTGGTTTGGCCGTACCAACTACGACTAGTCGTCAGTGTTGCCGATGTTCGTGGTCTGGATTACCCAAAATCCTGACGGAAAAGATTATATAAAGTGAATAATTAGTATCTCGTTTTACTAGGTTAAATAAAATATAACTTAGATTTAATTACTTTTTATTAGAACTTTAAATATTTATATAGTTATTAATTGTTATTAAATCCTTTTAGTTCCGACTTGGCATTTTGTTTGAGTTTTCGGAATTCTTGAGATCATACATGTTTACAATAAACAACTTTCTGAAATGGGGTAAATGTTCAAATGATCCACCATCTCGTTTTAGAATGAATCGTGTCTTCAAAAACAGCAAAATTTGCAGCATTACAAGGGACGATCGGTTTCGTTAGGAATGCATGAAATATTATTTATGTCCCTAAAAAAACCCAACGTGGAATTTTTTACCCTAAATTTGGACCCAATATCCCTAAGTTGGCAACCCTGTGCCGTCCGGTCGGTCCGCCGAACCACGTTCGAGCGTGTGTAAGCGAGGACGGATTTGTGGGCGGAGTCAGTCCGGCCGGACCAAATCCGGACGTGTGTTAGCACTATTAATTTATGGACGGTCTTTTAATACGAGTGCCATTTTTCGATACAAGCGTAGCGCGTACCGAAATAGGTGGGCACGAGTTATTAAAAGACCAATAACGTACAGTTGCATACAAGATTTTATCAACGAAGGAAGGAATAAAACACAGATATAGACAAATAAGTATTTCAGGAAGTGTGTTTAAGTATTTAATTTATCTTACATGTCTTGATTTTTCTGGTAGTAAATTATTTGCAGCCGCAACTGCTCTATTTGTTATATCTGGTGGAGTATTTTCACACTTTTCACTTGATGTTGAAAACATTTTTAATAAAATTTGAAATAAAATTTCACATAGAAAATTTTTCGCGCCTCCACTTTATTTTTTTTATTTATTCTTTATTAGGTATAAGGCAAAGATCTTGTAGCCGCAACAGCCAAATAGTATACGATCTATACTCCTCTTAAAAAAACAACCAATCTATCTATTAAAGGCTATCAATTAAGAAAATAATAGATAAAATCAAAACTGATCTTTGTCTGTGCACATTTCTATTTGGCTGACCTACGATTCCAATCTTATTAGAGCGTCGCCGGTTTATCTCGCTGTAATTGGATTGTCTTTTGAGTCACAGCCCACGACCGATAGTGCAACAGAACTGTACAATACACCTTGACGAAACCCAATTTCGACCACCTCCTCTCTTTCTTTCTTCAAATATTAGAGAGAGTAAGGAGGTGGTTGATTTCGATTCGACTTTGAAGAGGCCGGTAATAGTCCGCCCTCAATATCGGAGACCAGATGTACAAAACCATTTTATTCTTTAATAGTTCAGGACTTCAGACTCGCCTTGTTAACTTTTTAAAGTTCTTTTCTTTGGAGCTTACTTAATAGAATTTCGACGGCTGTTGTTTGTTAAATAAAATAAGATTGTTGATTGAGTTTGCTCTGTTTTTGTTGATTATACACGGGGAGCTCATTTCCATTTATTCGGCCATTTATTTCCGGATATTTCGAGTTGGGTAGGTATGAAGTTTATGAAAACACTTTATTATCATTAAAATCTATAAAACTTTTTATAACAATAGAAATTTCTTAACATACATACATACACTCACGCCTTTTATCCCATTGGTAAGCAGACATTTCAGTACGAAACCTATTAATGTATTAGTTGAATTTATTATCGATCAGCTTATGGTTTGCGACTTACATCAGGCCAGTATTCAGCGAAGGATGCCGAGACATGTCACATTTAATATTTGTGGTTGGTAAAGTTGTCTCTACGACGACGCGACGGGAAAATAGCGACCCTCAGTAATGAGGAACACAAAGAGAAGTGGAGGACATGTGGCAACTAAAATGACACTTAGGTACCTAAGTGATCATAGTATTGCCAAAGCCAATTCAAAAGATATATAGATGCCGTCGAACAAAATAAATAAAATTCCCAGAAACTGATATGAAGGAAACACTACAATATTTAATTGTATCCTACTTCTAAAGAACCTTTTAGTTGCAACTTCCAATATCTGTTTGGAATAGTTTCAATTATTCCAATCGTTCAATAATGTCGCCAACGCACTTTGCAGCTAGTATTGCGATACTTTTCTATGCACCGCTAGAAGAGGGTTCAACCCACCATTGTTCGTTCACTGAGCACTAACTTATTGAAGAATCGTCTATTGAACATTCTAAGGTTTCTTTTGTTGAAAACCTTACAGTTACTGCAGCTGAAGGAGGTTTTATTAGTTGTTCGGTATTATTTTGTTGAGAATGATTTAATTGTGTTACAGTTTGTGGGTGTGATGCTGTTTCTGGTGATGGATAAAGTCAAAGTGAAGTCAAAGTCAAATATATTTATTTAACTAGGCCAAAAAACGGCACTTTTGAACGTCGTACACAAATTATAATTAAAATTTACAAGTAATAAATATAATAAATAGGTAATCACAATTACAAAAAACGTTATCTATACAAGTCGCAGAAGAAGCTGTCACTCTAGTTGGCTCCATAAAAACATTTGCTTGATTAAATGATTTAAAAAGACCCAATAACCTGATAGAGTTATTTTCTAATAAGTTAATGTAAAATCGCCACATATGACGAATGATTTACTACTAGTACTAGTTTTTTTTAACACATCTTCCATTTTAGAGTCAAACACAGATAAATTCTGGTAATCTGGATATCTGTAGACACATACTACAACATGAATATCAAGCTCAACACAGGACAATTCAATGGTGTGTTCAACCGACAGTCTAACAATGTCTTTTCTTTCTTTAGATTTAATAGAATTTTTAATAAGTATTAATGATCCGCCATGTATCATACGTTTTCTGCTGTAATGGCAACCACACAATAATTTTCATAATTAATGGATCTTACTTGGTGATCTTTTAACCAATGTTCTGTTAGACAAATAATATCAAATTTGGTTTTTTCTAGAAATAGTTCAATTTCTAATAATTTGGTAAGTAAAGTAGTAGTTAATGATTTTATGATGAAGTTGATTCGAAACTTATGAATATAAATGTGGAATAAGGGAGAGAGGGAGAGAGAAAAGATGGATGATTTTGTGAGGAATGATTCTGGTATTCAGCTGCATCTATGTATACCTAATGAAAGTAACCCTGAGGGGTGTGAGAAATGATAAAAAAAATCGGTCCTACTTCCAGTGTTGTTACAACCACTTCTCAAGGTCAGAGATTTTACACTCGAAGTTGTGGACGAGTCTACCTGGGACAAACGATCCTGTTGGGTGGGACCAACTTCGAGAAAAAGGCATCGCATCGCATCCGACTCGGCTGGGCAGCGTTCGGACAGTTGCGTGGTATCTTCTCGTCCAACTTACAACAGTGTCTCAAGACGAAAGTCTATGACCAATGTGTGTTGCCAGTGATGACCTATGGCTCTGAGACGTGGTCGCTTACAATTGGTCTCATCAGAAAGCTTACAGTCACCCAAAGAGCACTGGAGAGGGCTATGCTCGGCGTTTCCTAGCGTGATCGAATCAGAAATGTAGATTACGCAAGAGAACCATGGTTACTGACATAGCCCAAAGAATTACCAAACTTAAGTGGCAGTGGGCAGAGCACATTGCTCGCAGAACGGATGGCCGATGAGACAGAAAAGTTCTGGAGTGGCGACCGCGAAAGGAAGACGTTGCGATGGAAGGCCTCCCCCTTGGTGAACCGCTGACCTGGTGAAGGTTGCGGGGATCCGCTGGATGCGAGACGCACGGGACCGGTCAATGTGGCGACGCTTGGGGGAGGCCTATGTCCAGCAGTGGACATCTTTCGGCTGATATGATGATGATGATAAATCGGTGCTAGCGTGTGCTTGATAGAACGGAATGTGTGAAGAAAACGTGTTGCGTAAACCGCAAATAAGAACGCTCATCTTATTTGTTGATCCCTCATACCTACATAGTCACTGGCTGCAATTTAGTATCTACCTGCTTGATACTATCCTACTACTAATATAAACGTGAAAGATTGTGAGGATGGATGGATGTTTGTTACTCTGCCACGCAAAAACTACTGAAGGATTTTGAAAAAACTTTATAGAAATATAGCATCAGAAAAACACATAGGCTATCACACTTCAAAATAATAGATACTTAACATTATAAATGTGAATGTACGTTTGTTTGTTACGGTTTCACGCGGTAACTACTTAACCGATCATCATGCAACTTTGTACACATATTCTTGGAGTTATTAGAAGTAACATAGGACACTATTTTTTTTTTTTTTATTATTTCACTTTTTCCACGATAACCAACATTCACGCGGATGAAGTCGCGGGCAAAAGCTAGTAATATAAAAAGGTGAAAGTTTGTGAGTGTGTTTGTATGTTTGTTACTTCTTCACGATCAAACAGCTAAACAGATATCGATGAAATTTAGCAGAGATGGATTATAGTCAGGAATAGCACATAGTATACTTTTTATCCCGGGAATATCTTAAGATACTAGCTTCTGCCAGCGGCTTTTCCCGGGAATGTCGAAAATTATCCCAAGGGAACATATTCCCGCGATAAAAAGTCCTATAAGTTCGAGGTAGTAATCCAGGATGTTGGCTACCTTCATACTAAATTTCATCAAAATTAGTGCAGCCGTTTGAGCGTGAAGAAGTAACACACATACAAACACACACACATTTACAAACTTTCGCCTTTATAATATTGTGATTGGGAGAAGTACAAACACCATGCGCGCGGAGCCACTATACACTTAAAGTTGTGCCTCATCAAGTCATCACAGACATCGTGAGTGTGGCGTAACACTGACCTGAAATTGAACGCCTGACGACTGTAGGTATACCATAAGCGATAAGCAGAGTTCTTTTCTATCTTGATTTACCTAGATACGTTAAAAGTACCTTGTACCTAGGTGTGCATTAGGTGCGTACCTTCCTGAGCTTCCTGCCGAGTTGTAGCTGTAACTTTAATGAGGATACCTATCGTAGATTCTTATCACCATGGAAGCTTGAAGAAGGCAAACTAACGTAATCAAGTTAGCATTGGGTTCCGCAATTAAAGCTTTAATTGAAGCACTTCATTCCTGTAGTTTCGAGTCATCGGGATGCACTATTGGCTGTTCTTTTTCCAAAGATCGGTCGAACGTATAGGGATCAATAAAAAATTGTTTCCCTCATTTAAAGTTGGTACCTCACATTACCATGAAAATCATTTATAGCCAGAGTACATTTCAATTCCAATAAGTCCAAACATGACCAGGATACTTTGTTTTATTACGGAGTTCCAGTGCCTATCTTCCAGCTTCATCATCAGATCAGTTCGATGGTATCATTTTCATCAGTACCATTTATTTATAATGCTGCTGCGACTATGAAGTGCGACTTCATACATTCTATCTTCATACAAACTATTAGAGATATCTTATACCCGTTACTTATCTTTAAGGAGTTCCAGAGGCCATCTGTGGTCTTCTTCATCAGTTTCTGACTTGGTGACAGTGGGACCACCTCTGGAGTATATAACAATGATGAAGCAAATACTTATAAATAAATTGTACCTACAGATGAAAATGGTAGGTACCATCGAACTGATCCGATGATGAAGCCGACAGATAGTTAGGCACTGACACTTCCTAATAAAACAATTTTTCTTAGTTGCTTTTTTTAATATTTATTTATTTAGAGGCTTTTTCCTTACCTTTGGTACGTAAGCCTCATCATGCCCTTATCTAACTAATTTAACACGTAATTATAAAATTATTAAAAAAAAAAAATGCGTAAACGAGGGAGGTAGTGATGCAGCAACCATTGCATAAATCAGTTTCGCTTCTCCCGAATTAGGTATAGATAATATTCTAAAGAAAGTCCCAACATCATACATATGAAGTTTTACTCGCGCATCACTATCACTCCCTCTTTCTCCTGTCCGTTCACATTCCAGCAGCAAATGTTGGACATCTTTGACTTTATTACAGACTTGGCAATTACCCCTAATTCGAATCGACTTTTTTCATTAGGTTTCCAAATGTCCAGGATGGACAATGACCAGAACGCAAACTATGTGCCATAACAACATACGACCTCTTTGTATAACTTTTTAAGGGATTCGAGGAGGCACACTTTGCATAGTCTTATACCATATGCCTTTTTCATTTTAAACTTCCTGTCGAAATACTCTTTAAAACGATTGTAGCATATGTTCTAATAATAGCTGAGTATTTATGTGTAGAACAGGGCGATGTCAATTTCCAATCCTTCCGAAATAGCTTTTTTGGCAAACATGTCAGCCATCTAGTTTCCATGTATACTAATATGAGATGGAACCCATTGCAACCTCAAATTAATGTCACTAAGTTCATAAATTAGGTAGTCTAAGGATTACATAAGCTATCGGTACACCTCCTTTTACTTTTACTTTCCGTGCATATAACAATGTTTTGATTCACAGAATGGTTCGCATTATCCCAACAAGTTGTGTGCTCTAGAGTTTTTGAGATTGCACCGAGTTCCATCGTCATTACAGATAAGTTTTTATCAATAGTTTTAAATAAGGCCGAAGTTCCATCACTCAAACTATAATCAACGGCACCGCATCCACTTTTGCTCTTAGACCCCTCTTTCCCCTAAGTTCTTTGATCACATCCAATTTAAGTGATGTTACCTCATGGCTGCGTTTTGCTGCTTTGACACAGTCTAACTTACAACTAATTGTATCCTATACGAATATACCTGTAACCCATTTCTACAGTGACTATATGTCTAAAATACTTGAACAATGTATTCTACGTAGTTAACACTCATTGTATACGGTAACAAGCAACGGTTTTTTTTTATTGTACCAGTATCTTGTGATTGAAAGATCATTCAAGTCATCTATTAATTTAATAGTTACATAGTACGAACATGACAGACTTCTTATACAGAACTTGTAAGCTAAGTATAGCCTCTTATCGTACAAAGGAGGAATGCACATTTCAGCTTCCATTACGTGTATTGGAGAGCTTTCTATAAAACCACCTATACTCCTCAAATACTGGTTCTGAGTTTTGTCCAGTTTACTTATATGACTCTTTGCACTATTATCATAGAGAAAACAACCGAAGTCAATCTTACTGCGTATCAATGAAATATAAAAAGATCTCAAATGTTTTGAATGGATTTCCCAAGTCGGCCCCGCCAATGCTTTAAATAAACCTAAAAACTTTGCCACCTTTGCCTGTAATTCATTAATATGCCTTTTCCATTGTATCCATATAGTCGTGTTTGGGCTTATTAGAATCGTCATGAAATATACCTTCTTTGGCTATCAATTATTTTCAAGGAATTTTGAGGTACCAAAACTAAAAAAAGGAAAATAAAAACTTTTTAACTAAAAAAATTGACCGTCTTCCAAATAAAAAAACACCACAAAGCGAAAAATAACTTTCTTTTCAGAAGTCGTTTTCGATAAAACAAAAACAAGATGTACTTACCAAAGACACTGACTTCGGAAAAGAAAGTTATTTTTCGCTTTGTAGTGTTTTCTTTGGAAGTCGGTTTAATGTTTTTGTTAAAAAGTTTTTCACGTAAGTATTCTATTAACGATTTTTCATCCGCAAGTGCAACAGAAATAGGAGGGAATAAATTTTATATACCTAGGAACCGGTGAAATGAAATGTTGCACAACGAGAGCGAAAAAAGCCATAATTGGTACATGTAGGTACAGATGATTGCGTTTACCTAATTTGATTTACAAATTTTATGCTGACAGCTGCAGCCATTCAGCAAAATGCGGAGTAGCCTATAAATGGCCATACTTTTTTATCTTTGCGGTAAAATACACAACGTTTTCATAGACAAAGCGAAGGGGCACAATAGGGGGAGGAACGATGGTACTGAGATCAGGCATTTTCATGGAACAAAACCAGTTTTGTAGTCTCCACCGTGGTCGGACTTTATAGCAGCAACGGATTTTACAGTTCGGAGTTGCTGGCTAATATCAGTTCTGATTAAAGAGGCCGTATTCAATTGCTTGCACTAAGTTTGATGTACTTTGTTTGATCGTTTAGCTTTAATTTTTGGTTTGTTTGTATTTTAACTATTATGGTAGGTACTTTGTGCGAATAGTCAGTAGGTAGGTAACCAGTTTTTTGAAAATGATATGTATCTAACAGCCTCATATTCATTTGATATTTTAAATAGGTACATCATCAAAAAGCCCAGCCTGATTGCGTAAGTGAATTCGGCACAAGGCAAAGGGCAAAGAGTATGAACAATTGACCAATCACATAAGAACGGCACAAAATAAATGTTAAAACGTCAAGTATATAATACACTAGCTGACCCCCGCGGCTTCGCTCCTGTCAACTGGCTATCTATATACCTATCACTACATACCTACCCTACCTACACTACATACAAAAAAGTCATCAGCTTTATAATATTAGTATAGATGATGAAAACTCCATCGCAAATGAACAAACTAGATTACCATAAAAAAGATTATAGTGACCCAATCTTAAAAGATAGATATAACTATACTGTCGCGGACATTTGTTTTAAACTTTTACGCGTTTAACCGAAATTTGCAACCATTGGTTAGCATATTTTACCAATGGTTGATATAAAAAGGGAACAAACCACTGGGCCTTAGACACGAATCTGATTAGCCATATATAACCCAACAATAAGATCTCAATCACCATCGATGATAAGCCCTTTATCCAAGGATAGAAAAATGCTTGAAACCCAAAAGAGAAGTAACTATTTTGAAACGCAACTTTCGAAGTCCCGTTCAGCAAATTATTGTTATTTCTTAATAAATGGCTAGCTTACCACTTTACTAAGTCCTAACTACTTGTGCCATAACGTTGATGGTTCTTGAAGTTTTGTGAATTTCATTTAATTCTCACTCAGTTTTCTAAGTAATAACGATTACATGTTAGAAATGAAATTATTCTCCTTAACAAGGCCAAATCTACACCTGACCATATATGACTTCTATACAACTGTCCCTTACGCTCACTCAATATAACCTTACTCTAAGAGCTTATGGTCAACCCTTTTTTTTTATTCTTCCCTGACCACACTTGACCATGGAATTAAATTTTATCTATAGGACGTGACGAAAAGGTGTGATCACATTTTAAAAACTGCTTCAGCCTATGTTAAAAAAGGGGCTTTTCATACAAAGTATAATAGTCCCATACAAATTTTGATACAATATATTTCCTGATCCTATGCAAGTCACATCCAGGTAATCCAGCAGCCTTATTGCGTAAATGAATTAGACAATGCAAAGGGCAAAGTGTATGGACAATCGTGTCTTTCATGTCGCTTATGATTGGTTCACAAGCGAGATGAAAGACGCGATGTGGATTTCCGTCTATGCAAATTCACTTACGCAATAAGGCTGCAGGTCCAACCTCGGGGGTATGACTGACTGATCATCTGCTGTTACTATGCTCCTTAGAGTAGCGCAGCGGCCAACGGATGACAGACAAAATACTTATATTATCATAGGGATGACAATATATTTTGCTGATCAAATACTTTCCATTATTATATATTATAGGTACCTAACTACCAAATTGCTCAATTCCCATTATTGTAATGGTCTCAATTTATCCGATCAAAGGGATTTTATTGCGATGTTTCTATTGATTGCCCGATATAAAATATTTCTGCGTAGTGGTACCCTTTACTTTGATTTATTTGATAAGGACCTGACGATATCCATTACCTGATTACATAAGCCGTTGCCGTTCGCTTCTGTACTGTATGAAACTTCCAATATGTTGGATTAAAAATATATTTTAGTTATTGGATTTTGTGCTCGAATAGCTTTACGCTTATAGCTTTAAAATCCGTTTCGGTAGTATTGGTACGTCAATATGCCTAGATGATTAGCATTGGCATTTAGTTACATAAAAGTATATCAGACTTACTTGACTTAAGATCCTATGACCCCTAGCTGGGGCAGAGGGCTTTCAGAGAGCTTTCCTCCATCGAGACCAGTCTTGAGCTTCGAGCTTCACCTCGCTCCATGTCATTCCGATGCTATTCGCTTCAGCCAATACGGTACGTCGCCAGGATTGACTGGGACGAATCCCTCCGGAGCGTGTTACCAATCCGAATCCATTTACGCCGCTTGATCTGGCGGTTGATCGGGGTTTCGTGGCATCTCTCGAACTGCTCTACATTCGAGATGATCTCGGGCCAGTAAATTCAAAGTATGCGGCAAAGACATCGCTTGACGAAGACCTGGATTTGGCGTGAGAAGACCTTTCCAAAAGTCTATCAAGCTTCATAATATTTGTGTTACCAAAACAGTGTGTAGACATTGTTGCCCCCAACAGCAATTAGATAACTTCATTTTATAAAGGCATACCACTATCTCATTTACCCACAAAACCACCCCACATGTCCATCATATTTGTCTATTATATCTGAAATCCCCAAAAAGAATTTGGTAACTTTCTGTATGATTACATTCGGGGTCGTTTAATGTCGGAAGTAACCAGTCTGCGCTTCGCCGCGAGCATAGTTCGCTCGACCATGAAATTGCGCCGCCGAGTCTCGCTTAAATGACGTGATAATTTACAAGTGTGTTCATCCACATTTCTGTCGTCCCGTAAAGGCGAAACTTTCATATTAATTTTAGCCGTTGAAAACGAGGGACGTTGAAATTTCGTTCGTATGTGTAAGTTTTAAAATATTTCGGTGTTTGCAATATAGTTAGCTTTCATTTGAGTGGTAAATACGTGTGATTTTCGTAATATTACAGAAAGTATATTTTTATTGTATTATCATAATCATCAGCCTTTTAATATACCCATTGATGGGACACAAGCCTCTTCTCTGTGAGAGTGAATGGGCCGTAATCCACCACACGGGCCCAGTGCATGTTGGTGGATGCACATGTCTTCGAATATTTAGTTCTAGGACATGCCGGTTTCCTCACGATGTTTTCTTTCACCGTTTTCAAAGCAGTAGTGATACAATAATTTACACAAAGTAAAGCGCCTGCCTGGGTTCGAACCCACTACCTACAACTTGTAAGTCGTAACCCCCAGCCACCACTGCTCCGTATTTTATTTTATGATAAGGTCTTTAGATTGCAAAAATAAATTTTTCAATACGAAGTTTTCCCAATATCTATGAAGAATAAAATAGTTAATTTAGATTAATTATACATATATTCCATTGGTTAATCTCTCTAGTAGGTACCTTCAGCAGAAAATGGTAGTAGACAAGATTTAGAATAACCGAGTCAATCACGAGACTACAAAAACAAAGTCCTACAAAAACACCTGACCGGCTCGTACGTAGTACAAATCTGCTGTTAAATGAAATCCGTGTAGTAGTTCTATTGATAATTGACCACACCACGGTCTGCCACGTTTCATTGGCACCCCGCATTGTGGTTAATTTGAAGAAAAAGCCCTAACGAACCAACCGCCCCTAGTTAGTGGACAGGTAAAGGATTTATCTGCATTTTTAACAATTTTTATACAGTCAGAATAAAAATGAAATGCCCGGATAACTTCGAGGTATTCGCTGCAAGTTTTCCCGGAACCGTTTTCGCGGTGGACCGCTATGAAAGAAAACTGCACAACAGATTGTATAGGTAGGCTAGGTATTTTTTGACGATTTGTATTTTCCTTCTGTCTGTCTGTATGTTATCTTTTCAAGCGATTTAGATAACATTTTGGTAACGGGATAGTTTGAGACCCTAGGAAGGACATAGGATAGTTTTATCCCGGAAATCATCCTTAAGAGGTTGGAAAGAGGAGTGAATGTTTTTATGGTGATCTATGAATTGCCCAAGAAAGGCGGCCCACACATCTACAATATTATTGTGCGTTATAAAAACAGGCTATTAGAAGTACTAATGCTACGCAGAAGGACAGCTAGTGACAAACCGAAAAACCAATTTTCTAGAGGCTATCTTATCAACAGTTGCACTTTAGCAAAGAAATTACGGAACCACTGAAAGTAACACGTAACACTACCGTGACGGTCTGAAGCAGAACACAGAAAGGGCTGAAAGATAAAATCTTCGAACCTGTCTAGTTAGATTTACGATTACTACTTCTTGCATTTTCACGGCTTTGTTTATTACTGCATTAAAGTAAATAGGCTAAGAAATGCCTGGCATCCGACTGAAAGAATGCGAAAAGTGTTTTAAAATGTACTAGCGAAAGACTTGAAAACATTAAACACAATTAGGGTTCCGTACCAGACCGCCAAATTAAGTTGGTTGTAATAGTAAAAATGAGGGTATTTGGAAGAAAAGTCTTATTTATCTATATATTGGTGTTTTTAGTAAAATATACGTAATAATAAACATTATCACCAAATTTAAAGAAATTCTTTGGATCAAAATTTTGTAACAATGGCTGATATTGGTAGCTTCTCATTCCTTTGGCTAACAACATAAAAAATATTGATCAACTAATCGAACAACGATATTCCATACGATGGGGTAGGTAAAAAAAATTTCGCACCCCCGCCTTTACTTGTATGGAATTTCTCCTTAAAAACATAACTTGTATGGCTTTGGGTCAACAAGATACTTATATTGTGAAAATTTGAAGACTGTATCTCTAACCGTAAAACCGGCTGTAAAACCCGTGTGACAGACGGACAGACAGACGGAGACGTGAGTGACAGCAATATCTCGTAATCGTTTGGACTCTTCGGGTACGGAACCTTAAAAAGCCACAATTTGTAGAATGACTCCTATCACGTTCATATTCTCTGGAACAGGTAAAGGCGAACTTTCGTAGACTCGTAACCACTCGTAGTTTGCTGACGACGACGTTAGGGGCCTTCCAATGTATCTAAAAGGCTATTTTCTCGGACGTAGTCCTAATCACGGACTAATACTGAGACTTTCTTAATAGGAATTTGCAATTACATTCGGACGTTGAGATCGAATTGAGAACCACATAAGTGGGAGCAGTGTGAGGCAGTGATTAGGACGGACAATGACGCAACATTATGTACTCGATTTACGTCATAATTGCATCGTAACTATAAATTTGCTGACATGACAATTTGTAAAGCAGTGAAAATGTTATACAACTGTACTTAATGTTGTTAGTGTAAACTGAGGTGTAAACAATTACCTATCAGTGTCCCTGCTGGTATATTTTTGCTTTGTCTATTTATTTTTATATAGGTAGGCAGGTAGTTACTAGGAAACTTTAGCGAATGAAAATATATTCATTCAATAGTGGGCGCCCTTTGTGATGTTTAAAATAGGCGAACCTCTAATTATTTATTATATTTTTGGTGTTTGGTTACCAAGTATATTCCTAGAAGCAATTATATTTTCGGTTGAACGTAGAACTTATTAGATAGGTAATGTCTGATCACTAAAGAGTTTGAAACATAATAGAGGAGAAAATAGGTAACGTTCATACAGAGCTGAACCGTGCGATTTATTATGCCGGCTGTACACACTTGCGCGAAAGCCCGCGGGGTTGATGTACATCGCTCTCAGTACTGTACTGAGTTCAATCATGAAGTATTTTGTTTAAAAACTCAATGTACAGCGTTTCCTCGGGTACTTGCGCGAGTAAGTAAAGCCGGAATTATAGTATATCGAAAAAAACACGGCATCATTCCACAGTTCATTAGTTAAAAAAGTGTAGGTATAAAACGTTCCGTGAAAAGCTGTGTGATCCCAACATTACACTGTAAAAAAACGTATAGTAAAACGTGTGAACTCAGCCACAGTCTACACAGGAAAACTGACTAACGACAAAACATAAATAGATACAAATTCTCACATACTATGGGGATTAGATACAAAAGTCTGTTGCGAAGTTAGTGTTGGTAGGTCTAGGTAAGTTTTCTACGTACTTTCGCTTGCCTTATCCGAGCGGGGCGGAAGGAAACTTGCTCCGGATCGCGCAACGCTGATTCAATAGTTGTGTTCAATAGGTATATAGCTGGTATATTGTATAGGTAGGGTATGCAGCGAGGGAGACAAACTTGATTAATCATGATATTTTTCGGTAATGGAAGATTTTTTTGTAAAAATATGATGTATCTGCGTTTTATTAGGTACTTATGTAGGTCCGTTATTTAAATCTTTAAACATCTGCCTATTCATCAGAATATAATTACGGTTATTCAAGTATCAAGACTTCAAACCGCCCAAGTGCGACTCGGACTCGCGCACGAAGGGTTCCGTACCATTATTTAAAAAAAAACACATTTGTCGCATGAGAGCCCCTACTTAAATATTTATTTTATTCTGTTTTTAGGATTTTTTGTTATAGCGGCAACTGAAATACATCAATTGTGAAAATTTATTGAGCTACCAAGTTATTTGATTCCTCGCTTCCTTAGCCCGTGTGAATTTTGTTTTAAGTGTCTTAACTTATAAAAAAACAAAGTTGCTTCTTAAATATTTCTTAGGTAAAGTGCTCAGTATTTATGGATTAGTGGTTAAGACTTTCCCTCTCATACCATACTTATGGGCGCTGTTTAAAATCTAGATGAGTCTGCCCAAACTCACCTTTATTCAAGCGTGGTGATGAATTTTCGAGCTTTAACTGTATGAGAAGAGGCCTTGGCTTGGTACGGGACCCTAATAAATGGAAATCTTATAAGTATGTTAGTAAGAACTGACGCTAAACAAAACCACATTAAAACAAACAATATTGGATCACCGCTGCGGCAACCCATGAGAGATGGCACAACAGCGACCAACGAAAACACAGTTTAGGCGACTCCATATCATACTAAGGATACTGTTTGAGCTGTCTCACATCCTGCGCACCAGGGAAGCGAACCTTTTACGCATGGCAGAAGCAATCTGCAACCGCATCTACGAAAATTCCTGATGCACTAACTGTAAAAGCGGCAGCAATATCCAGCCCACAGGTTGCACGTGTAGAGGGGTGCGGTGCGGTGCGGTAGGCTTTAAAAAGCGTGATCTTCACCTGAAGTCATGCAAACCTGTGAGCTTGGATGTTTGCTCTAATCAAACAAAAAATCTGTCGAACTAGGTCAGAATTTGAGTCTTTCTTGACACATACTCTCCGCTCAGAGAGCGACAACTTCGAATATGTTTTGGGTCATAAAATACTTCAAACGCTTCCACCTTCAGTACAAAGAAATAGCGATTTTCATTTTTAAGACGTGCTTACGAAAAGGTTATCTTAAAAATGAAAAATTATTTTCTAGTGTGGGCTCACCTGGGTAGGCACCGGCAAAGAATTGGAAAAAAAAATAAAGGACTACAAAAGAAAAGTGTGCATTTAAAAAGCCGCCCACGACAATAGATTTGCTTTGTATAAGTTAAGAAATTCTCGTTAAATAAATTCAGGCTCTCATCCAATACAGAAAATGTGCTTCAAGATAATGATTCATATCCAACGCTTTATATACCGCCTTGTTTACATTTTCATGTTCGAGACGTTCGACATCATTTAACAACGAAACTCAAGAAAAGAAACATGGCTGAAAGATAATTCGTCGTTCGAACGAACCGAGACGAAACGACGACGGATACGGCGTACTCCTGATAATAAGCTGCAACCGCACTTGAATAGCATGTACTTATTCCGCTTTGATAAAAATAATGGTTGAATATAAATAAGGGTGTGTTGTCTTGAGGAACGCTGAGCGACGCGTCGGGCTCGGCTCCGAGTACACATAAACCCTTATTTATTTACAAATATTTGTTTACTTCGTAAGATCATTCGTACGAGGCCTTAAAGCTGAGCCTCAAATTTTTTTGGCTTGGAGTGTAAGTATTGTGACTTTAACTTTCCCGTGTACACATAATTTGGACTTACGTTTGTCACTTTTGGGAGTAAAAAATGTTTATTGGTATCTTGGCATGTTAACATGTTTCATACGATGTATTTGTCAAAACGTTGCTGAAATTAATAATGAGAGTTTATTAATTGGGTACAGTTTCAGCTAACAAATATTGATTTATCAATGAAAGTTAATTTAGTTGATGGTAAATATTTGATGCTATTTTGCGTTACCAATTAATTGAATGCATATTTTGTGTAGACATGCATTAGTTTAATAAACATGGTGTAATAATTTACCCTCTCATTGATTTATTAAACGTGCAAAAATATCGCTAAACATGCAGGTGATAGCTAGGTTGCCATATTTTTTTTTAGGCTATTCTGTAAAACAATTAAAACTGTATCTCATCAATTAGTTTAATATTTATAACAAAGCGATCGAGTGATTGGTTTTATTGAGATCTGGCTTTATCTCGAAATAGTTACCAGCCGTTATGAACACAGTTCATTTTCGATTTTCAATTAAATAAGGTAAGTAAGTAGTTTTCTCTGAAACTCTCATCAAATTGTTGTTAAATCAGCAGAAGTTTCATAGGAGTACTTTTCAGATTATTTTTACTACTTATTTCAGCTGTGAAATCTTTTCACATAGCATGGCATTTTATTCATAATGAAAGCCTGATACCCAATTTTAAAATCGTGTTAAAGCTTTAATAAATTTAAAAACCATGACGGGATGTGTTGTAGGAACCTAAATATAATAGCCTCGGTACGTTCAACAGCACTACTAGGTGTCCTGTCTACAAAGCGATGGATGACACTATCTGTTTGTGTTCTGTCGCCACTTTATCCTATTAAGTTTTACCGATACGAGCTTCTTTACTGCCTTTACCAGTCAGCTTGAAATATAAGTAAATACAAGAGAAAAAGTCGAAAGAAATCTCACGCAAACGTGCTACTGGGATCAAAGATAATATCCTATATTCTAATTAAGGTCATGGACCATGGTATACCTTTATAGGTGATAAACATTCTATACTTTATCATTAATAATATTAGTGACATAATCGAATGAGAGTCTCATTTCTATGAAAAAAACCTCCGGAAATGTTCATTTACATACATACATAAACTCACGCCTTTTTCCCATGGGGGTAGGCAGAAACCACAGAACGCCACCTGCTACGATCCTTACATACTTCTTTTGCTTCACTCACATTCATGCATCTAGTCATACACACACGCCGGTTATGGGTACTGCGCATCTGGCCTTTTTGAAGAACATCACATATAAGGTCTATGTATGTCTTTCTAGGGCGTCCCCTCCCGGCGTTTCCATTCACGTCTGCCTTGTAAATACATGTTCATTTCAATGCAAATAATAGCAAACTTATTCTTCTTCAGACGCCATATCTCCAGCTTAATTTTCAAAGCAGCAACATAATCCGCTCCTTCGAAATTTAAAACGAATTATCCGTCCAGTTTTAATGCAAAGCCTCAATGAGTACGTTATCAGTGTCCGCATGAGATCTAATGAATGAAGCTTGTTCTCAGCGCACTTCCCTAGCGAAAGCATTCCAATTGAATTACAAGGCACCCGGTACACGTGAACGAAGTATTTATAAGATGAGAGCTTAGACGAGGAACTAGAGAGCCAAGTCGGGCAGAGCTACGTATGTTAAATTATATTCTGCTTGAATTTCTGAACATTTTAGGATTGTTAGAGTAAAATGTGACAAGCAAAATGAGGAGCATATAACCAAGAAATCTTCTATTGCAATAGCATAATATGTATTGTTTTACTGTAGAGTTAAGTTCTCTCCATATATAATATAGAGAAAAATAAGCAGACTTTTCAAGTGGTAACAATCACAGGTTATGGGAAAAGGCCTCTTCCTATTTCTTTTAACCAGAGTTATAATCATGAATACAGAAGGCTTTGACTTCTGCAATTAGTTAGATGATTATTTCGAATCATTTTATATAACAGGCGATGATATTGCTGTAGAATTCATGCATAGTTGATGGCAGAATTTTAACCCAATTTCACCATTCACTTTTACTCAAAATGGGGGAAAATCCAACCTCTTTATTCAAAAAGGTAACATATTGAGTGGAAAATAAGTACAAAGCGTGCTCCGAGGGTGGCGATGGCCTCGTCGGCGTCTGATCTTCAGTGGGTCCTTCCTGATTTACGCCCCCGTTATTTGGTTTTCATAATGGATTTTTGATACACATCTGCCGTTTTATGGAAGGAAGTTGGGTTTGCCAGTTTTTTTTTTTGTTTTGGAGATGATGGATTAAAGCAGATTAGCTGGTTGATAGAGTAGATGATTGGCTTGTACCTACCTTTAACAAGGATTTTCAAATTAATTAGGTAGACAAATTTACTTACTTCCTTATTTTATTTGCGTATATGCCGAATAAAGGAATCGTAGCACGCCGAATATATTGATTGTGTCTCCCCTCAAAATAAGAGTGTATAAACCACTTCTGGGCTTGCTCGTTTCACAGGCCCCATCCATTGCTTTCCATCAGGTGATATTGTGAGGGGGTAGCTCTAAATAATATGAAGAAATTACTTTTATATGTTATATTTTATCAACAACGTGCCTGCCTTGAGGCGGGAATAATATGCTTCTACACTGTATCTATCTAAAGAATTATGTTTGCCCTAGTCATTCTCACTTTGAAATCACGACAACACATACCAATATAATGTATCTTGTTGGTAACTAAGACACGTATTGGCACTTACTTAAACGTTCACATCAAGTGAGTCAATATTTGTCAGTATTGAATGCTAGGAATAGTCCAAGAGTTGTAAAGATTTCTGAGGATTTATTTTGTGATTTATTTATGTAAAGGAGGATAGGGTCTAGTAAATAAGTATAGCGTATTCTTATATACTCGTAATATTACGACTGTATTCGCCGAACGTATAGGCAGACGTGTAGGTACTTATAGTAGCGACACCCACATTACGCTAGTTATGTTTAAAGTAGCTGTCCCCCGCAGCTTCGCTCCCGTCAACAAAACGCTAAAAAGTGCAAAAATAACTTTCATTCCGGAAGTCGGTGTTGTAAAAAGAAAACAAAAACTAACACTTTGGAAAAGTATTATGTATCATTCGAAAGAAATGAAAATGAAGTTTCATCATAATCTAATAGTATTATCATACAGGGGGCTGACCATAAGCTCTTAGAGTAAGGTTATTTTGAGTCTAACTAAGGGACAGACGTATATAGCTTGTATACATCTGTCCCTTTCTTACAGCCGAAATATGATAGTTTTGACACGTCAGGGTACGGGAGCAGATGATACTATTTAAAAGTTGTGCGCATAATCAGAACATTTTATTATTACGCGGTTGTTCGCTACTCTAGCAGTTAAACCGGCGTTTCAACTGCAGTTACGCTAACGACGGATCTAAATCATATAATACTGCGACTATTTTGTAAAAAAATCTTGTCAAGATATGGATTAAAATGGCCTTTTGGAAATGGTAAAAAAAGACAGGTTGCAACGATTCCAAATAAATTTGAATAAGTAAGCCAATCTTGCAATGGGCTGGCTATATTAGCAATAGAAGCGACGACCGTTGAGATAGAGGTGTTCGTGAGTGGAAACTGTGAATCGCAGATTAAAGGTGGGTAGCTTTGAGGCTGGGTGAAGCGACAATCTTCGTAGGGTAGCTGGTAGCACCTGGATGACAGTTTTCGAGAATACAGATGAATGCAAACGATTGGTGAGGCTTATTTCCAACAGTCGACTGCTGTAAGCTGATGATATGGGCTGAAGGATGATGATTTCGAGTAGCCAGTATTTAATAAAAAAAACCACATACCATTGCGTACCGTACGTATCACCTCTTCAAGCGTAAGAAAAATCTTTTACAAGATTTCATGAAGGGATCAAACAAATAATGTTTTAGTTTACAAAGTTACTGTATAATCTTACACGTGGACAGATAGGTAAGCCTTGAGGTACTATTCAGAAAATAAATAAATATGTTAAAAGATATAAAAAAATATTTAATTTAAATTATTGCATTTTTTTGACATTATTTTATTTTACTAACTACAATTTTTTATGACATTATGATTTTATTATACCTCTATGACATTTTATTTTTAAATTATTTTTATTTAACTTGATTTTTATGATACTTTTATGATTGAACTTACTATCAAATTATTTTTTGTTTAAAAATTCTATTTAAATGTCCTATAGATCGATTTAATTAATATTAACAGTTTTGTAAAATTATATTTGTACGCCTGGATAGGCAAAACATGTATGTGCCACAAATAATAAGTTTAACCATCTTGCATGTGTTAGAATTTGAAGTATGTGTGACGTCATTAAATCGTTAATTTTCATTTTTCAATGGTTTGCTACATAATACATCCCTGTCATATTTATTAAGCACCTACCGACAAATGTTTAAGTACCTACGAGTACCTTAATTATTATTGTAGTGTTAACTACCTTCAAATGTAAAAGAGTACCCACCTAAGTAAATATTGTTGTGTGTACAGGAAATAACTCTAAACTTATATTTAAGCTACGTTGATAATATTCCTATAAATCATTGCGTTATTTGTAATGATCATTGTGATGTATCCTGGATTTTATAATGCTTTATTAGTATTATAAGTCCTTTGAAATAATTAGTACAATACTGTCTGTTAGTATCAATATTCTTTCGAATATTGATACTCTTCTTATCCTTAATTTTCGAAAGAATATTGATTAATTCTTAATCAATATTCTTTCGAATATTGATTAAGAATTACTATATAGGCGATATTAAATTCCTTAATTGTCTTGATACGTTTTAAAACATATTCAATTTATAGTAATTGATTATTGTTCACCTAATTTTGAGATTATTTGAAGCAATATAGAAAATGGCGGGATACTGCGCCATTTTCTCATATTGGACGTATTGAGACAGGTAGACCCGATATTATAAAATATTGTGTAATTGATAAGCGGACTTACTTTTTTGTGAACTACAAGCCAGTACAGGCTAGATATTGTTATTTAGAAGTATACTACTTTAGAATACTTGGTTTAAGATAGACTACACAAGACTAACGTAAGTTATTTGATATTATAACTTTATTATTTCTAATGGTTGTGTTGAAGCTGTATCTATATCGTATTATGGCCTATATTCCTAACATGTTATATTGATTTAAGGGTTACTCTGTGTCCTTTGCCTTATCCTTGTTATTTTGAATCTATAATATTGTAAATACTTTGTGTTTGCAAAAGATATCTACAAATACTACGAAAGAGCTTCCGTGGGGTTTGTTGCCCTTCTTCCCCACGAGAACTAGTCTAGCGAAAGGGCAGTAAGCTCAATGAGCCTTCTAAATATGAATTAATTGACAAGCCTTACTTAAATAAATAACTAGTCTTGTCTTTCTGTGCTTTTACTCACAAAACCCTTTCCTTACACACCACATACATTAGAACTCTGATACACAGTAAATAACCAATAACCATCTTGACATTCAAAGCTTGCTATCTTGGTAGATACCAATACCTTTATATAGAATTCCATTCATGATTCTAACACATGCATAAGTTGTGTAAACACATGTTATAGCAAATAATAAATATCTAACCTGTGCAAAAACACTACATTTTTCTTCCCATAAATTCAGTCTTAACTAAACACGCTACTTAAATGACATTCTCATTTCTTAGCAAGTTGCACATTATATTTTGCAGCGGCAAACTCCCTGGAAGTTAAATCGGCGTTAACGTTAAACCACGGTTACGCTAATGACACCATGCAACTGCGGTGTGTAAGTCACCACCGTGACAGAACCGTGCAGCCGGCGGCACTCAAACTACGTCTGCAAGTATTCAACTTCTAACCAAGCTTAATTGAATGGGGATTTAGGTGAGATATTGTTATATTGTTTTTCGTTGGCTTAGAAGAGTCGAATAAGAGAATCTAGGTTAGTACTTAGTTGTAAATAGCAATTAGGTTTGCGCTAGTCTCCTTATATTTTATTCGTTGTTTTTGGTTCTTCCTGGAGTGACTGACGCGGTAGCAGATTATTTATTATTTATTTATTGTATACTTTATTGTATACCAAGATAAAAATTATTCAAAAAGACGTCTATCTTATAACAAAAACAAGCATACAACAGGCGGCTTTGGGCGGCGGATATCTTCCAGGCAACCTATAATAGAAAGAGACATCCTGGACACAATATGGGGTTGCAATTTGTGCAAATTTTACAACAAATATTTAATTTATTAAGCAATTAGGTACTAAATACAAACAAATAACATAAAATAATAGATACATATATACAAGTAATATATAGACAAAAAAAACAATGACAAGTAGTGCTCCTTCACAAGTCCCTTAAAAACAGGCAGTGAATTCGCGCGCTTTATAGTCACAGGCAATGCATTCCATAGACGAGTGGCCTGGACAGTAAAAGATTTGTCTAGGAAGGTAGTGGAATGCATTGGCATTTTAAGTTTCATATTATCCGATGACCTAAGAACTTTAAGGTGCGAGTCACACAGAAACTGAAACCGTTTCTTGAGATAAAGAGGGGTAGAAGGAAGAAAGAGAATATTATTTAGGAGAGAAAGAATATGAGCATTCCGGCGAATTGGCAACCACTTGAGTTGAATTATATGAAATACGAAAGAAGAAGGGATTGCACTAACCACCTGTGCGTGTAATATCTAATAACAACATCTTGAGATCATCGGATTTAATTCGAATATATATAATTTTATAACATGAACGATCTTTGTCAAAACATTTGAGTGGTGTTTTTGACGATTATGATGAAGTGGAGATCAAAAATCAACCTTCTTAATTTCACATAGGCCTACATGGGCACTTGTATGGGCCCACGGGTTGATCGTTTCCTATGGAGAAGAACCGGCAAGAATCTCCATGGTTACTCTTTAAAAAATGGTTTGAATTAGAATATTTGCAGTTACAGCATTAGTACTTAGGTATGGGGGGATAACGTAGGCCCGACAATAAGTCGTAATAAACTATTAAAAAAAAGATTATATAAAAAAAGTTAACAAATGTTAACTAGCATCTAGAAGGCCTACAATGTTCACACATTCACAAAACAATCGATAAAGAATCTATACAAAGATAAAAAATATAACAAGACTAAATTTAACATGTGGCACAAATTTTGTTATCAGTGCTGTAACTATTCTTAGCAAAGAGCTATATAGATGATTAAGAACCATTGTAAAAAGTCTAATTAAAAGAAGGAAAACGAGAAAAATTAAATTGAGAATAGTTAGAGACATCCACATATTTGTGCCGTTTATGAGTCACAGATCATTCCTCAGGTCCATTCCTATATTATAAAGATAATCTTTTGTGCAAGTCAACAAGCTACACCTAAGAGTCATGTACGAAATAAGTATGTTTATTCCTCATCTACGAAAACTACCACGCCAATTCCAATTACCTCTCACCCACACAACACTTCAAGTCCTTTATTAACGCCACTCCGTGACCCGCACACAAACAAACATGCGTATATCACTTCCAAAGTTCCCGTCAATAGGAATTCGTCTAAGAACAGGCGAACTCAAATACCAAGTGTTCAGATCGTGCCCTAGACTGCAAGACTGCGGAGCTGCTAGGCTGCGAACAAGGTGAGCTAATTACCTATTAATTTGAGAGCTCCACGAGTAGCACTTTGTTAGCAGCGAGTGTGGAACGAGATAGCCTGGGTAATGGACCACAAATACATCGCGCTTTTTAAGGAGTTGAGCTGAAAGAACATGCGTACTGAGTCGTTTGGATGTGTCGATGCACAAAATGAAGTAAATTAAGGATAGATAAGTTTGCAGCTATATATTCCAGTTTCTTAATATGGGCTTCCTATGTCTTTTAGATGAAGCTAACGATAGCTAGACTAGATAATGAGTTCTCTCAAAAATACAAATATGACGTAAGTAGCCTAATTTGTGTTTAATTTGTCTAACAACGAGTGCACAGGTCATCAATATTATGACTCCGGCCATGATCGGATAAACATGATGAACTTGTGTTGTGGCTGAAGGTAAACTTCTACAAAGATATGTAGATATTGAAATTTTTCAACATTTACTAGTCTCCGAGGTAAATCCTAAATTTTACCAGTAGGTAAGACTATTTTTTTTAATAATCTATAGGCTCACGTTTGACCATTGTCTCGCCTGATGGTAAGCGATGATGTGGTCTTCGGCGAAGCACGCTTGCCTAGAAGAAACCTATTAACTTTTGACTTAAAGAACCCAAGTTTGTAGCTATCAGGGAATAAAGACATGCAGTTGAAGTTTAAGTTGGCATGCATTGCAGGGCTAGTTGCGTAATTTTTTTATTGTGGCAGCCAGGGAGCGCCTGCTATGGTCAGTGCCGAGTGTGCCGACAAACCAAACAAAATATAATGGTCAATGTTAATATTTAACCGACTTCAAAAAAAGGAGAAGTTTCTCAATTCGTCGGTATTTTCCTTAATTTTTATTTTGGTGCCCCGATTACTCAAATTCTTCTTTTATTTGAAAGGTCCCATGGTCATCAGGTCAGGATCTGATGATGGGCTCCTGGAGGAATCGAGGGAACTCATCAAATATTATAGGCACACATATAGCGATGATATTTTCATCAACAATGTAACCTTTAGCACTCAGAATGTATCATTTGGTGAAGAGGAACCGATAAAGAAGACCACAGATGACCACTGGAATTTTTGTTTTGAAAGTCGCTTAGACTTTCTTTTTTTAAGTATTTTTTATTGCTGGTTTATGGTGTCTTAACTTTGTATGTGAGAAAATTATTTATGACTAGCTGTGCCCGTGGCTTCGCTCCCGTTAACTGCCTATCCTACCCTACTTACCTACCGGTACCTACTCTACTTACCTACCTACCTGTATCTATACTTACTCTAGCTAGAAGAATTTTGCAATAAAAAAACTTTCATAACATAGTTCACGTATTTAAACTTATACCCTAATATAACCTGTGCAAAAACAATACTTTTTTCTTCCCATAACTTCAGTCTGAACTAAAAACGTTACGTAAACGATATTCTCATTTCTTAGCAAGCCGCACATTATATTTTGCAGTGGCGAACTGCCTGGCAGTTAAACCGGCGTTAACGTTAAACCACGGTTACGCTAATGACACCATGCAACTGCGGCGTGTAAGTCACCACCGTGACAGAACCGTACAGCCGGCGGCACTCAAGCTACTTCTGCAAGTATTCAACTTCTAACCAAGCGTAATGGAATGGGGATTTAGCTGAGATATTGTTATATTGTTTTTAGTTGGCTTAGAAGAGTTGTTTAAGAGAATCTAGGTTAGTACTTAGTTATAAATAGCAATTAGGTTTGCGCTAGTCTTTGTCACCTTATATTTTATTCGTTGGTATTGGTGAGCAGTCTAGAGTGACTGACGCGGTTGCAGATTATATTTAATATAAAAAAAGAAGGGATTGCACTAACCACATATTGGTGTAATATCTAAATACAACATCTTGAGATCATCGTATTTAATTATAACTTGAGCGTGAACACTGAACAGCGGTGTTTTTGACGATTATGATGAAGATTACAAGATTACGACCATTTCTCAGGTCCATTCTTATATTATATAGAAAATCTTTTGTGCCCGCTTGACAAAAGCCAGCAAAATACCCTTAAAAGTCATGTACGAAATTAGTATGTTTATTCCTTATCCACGAAAACTTCCACGCCAATTACAAATACCTCTCACTCACACAACACATCAAGTCCTTTAATAACGCCATACCGTGACCCGCACATCAACACTATATGTGTATTAGTATCACTTCCAAAAAAAATATTATTATTATTCAAATTTATGTAAGAATTTCATTAAATTGGAATTGATTTTGCATGCCGTTAAAACGGTGAGACATGTAGCACTATGCAATTTTATGAAATGAACATCTCTGTAAACACCTTGTTTCTAGCAAATAAATATTCCATTCTATTCCGAAGTTCCCGTCAATAAGACTTCGTCTAAGAACAGGGGCATTCAAATACCAAGTGTTCAGATCGTGCCCTAGTATACAAGACTGCGGAGCTGCGAGGCTGCGAACAAGGTGAGCTAATTACCTATTAATTTGAGAGCTCCAAAAGTAGCACTTTGTTAGCAGCGAGTGTGGAACGAGATCAGGTTATCTTCAGGGTAATGGACCATGAATACATCGGGGGTTTTTAAGGAGTTGAGCTGAAAGAACTCGCGTAATGAGTCATGTGGAAGTGTTGATGCACAAAATGAAGTTAATTATGGATAGATAAGTTTGCAGCTATATATTCCAGTTTATAAATTTGGGCATCATATGTCTTTGCGTACTATCGTACTATCTGATAGTAAGCTTCATTTAAGATGAGCTAAATATAGCTAGACTAGATGATGAGCTCTTTCAAAAATACAAATATGGCAGCCATATTTGTTTTTGAGTTTATTTGTGTTATAGTTGTCTAAAAACGAGTGCACAGGTAATCAACATTAGGACTCCGGCCATGATTGGATAACCATGATGAACTTTGGCTGAAGGTAAACTACCACAAAGAAAGAATAGAAGTTAAAATTTTTCAACATTTACCAATCTCTGAGGTAAATCTTAAGTTTTACCGTGTGATTTCTGGTAAAAGCCCGAAATTAGCGATTATATCAGGTCATTTCGGACTTTTATCACCGTGGGTAGGTACTTGGTAAATCTTAGGTTTTACCCTAGGTAGTTCGGGCTTTTACAGTAACTGATACATTTACTATCATAACTATAACCCCATTTCATACAATAATGTGACACGAAGTTGGCACAGTTCAACTGTTTTCCCCTGAGTACAAAAGCGTCTACGAACATATGGCGAAAATACGCATTTAAACTGGCTAGCGCGAATTATATGCACATTAAGTTGGATCTTATGTGCCCACTGGCCAAAGAAATATGCAGTTATATTTACGTTAGGTCCTTGTAATATTTTTCTGCCTTTTAGTGCATGCTACTTATGTTTTTTTTATAATCTTTATGCTCGCGTTTGATCATTATCTCGCCTGATGTTAAGCGATGCTGTGGTCTATGGTGAAGCACGCTTGCCTCGAATAAACCTATTCACTTTTGACTTGATGACCCCAAGTTTGTAGCTATCACGGAATAAAGACATACAGATGAAGTTGGCATGCATTGCAGGGCTAGTTGTGTTATTTTTTTATTGTGGCCGCCAGGGGGCGCCTGCTATAGTCACTACCGAGTGTGCCGACAAACCAAACAGAATATATTGGTCAATGTTAATATTTAACCAACTTCAAAAAAAGGAGAAGTTTCTCAATTCGTCAGTATTTTCGTTATTTTTTATTTTGGTGCCCCGATTACTCAAAGACGCCTCCACCGATTTGGGAAATTCTTCTTTTACTTGAAAGGCCCCAAGGTTATCGGGTCAGGATCTCACACATATAGCGATGGTATTTTCATCAACAATGCAGACCTTTAGCACTCAGAAAGTATCATTTGGTGAAGAGGAACTGATAAAGAAGACCACAGATGACCGCTGGAATTTTTGTTTTGTAGAACGGTTAGACTTTCTTTGTTTAAGTATTTTTATTGCTGGTTCATGGTGTCTTAACTTTGTATGTGAGAAAATTATTTATGATATATTATCAGTGCAGGTAAGTTTATGTGCTTTTGTTAGAGATAAGCAATCCGCCAGGAATCAACCAACCCGATTGTTAGGATGTCTTAAACCAATGTCTTGACTACCTATAGGTACAGGTATCTTGTACGTTTTAGTTGAAAATGTCTGCTTGTAAAAAAAAATATGTCGTTTTTGTGGCAAATAAACACTTTTCTTTCTTTCTTTTCTTCTTTCTTTCTATTATGATGCGTCGATGTGAGGATGTTCAACTTTTTTGTTAGAAAAGTGAATATCTTATCTAAAAAAAAATTCGTAGTGTGTAGTAATCGCAGGTAAATTTATTTTCGTGACATAATTTAAGACAGACATTCTACTGTGTTTAAATTTAAAATTTCTGAGCAAAGAAGTCAAACAAAGAGAAAAGTTCACAACAAAATCTAACTAGCACAATACCCTTAGATAGAAGCTGAGAATTTTTTTCCAGTATGTCTCCACATACAGAGAGAATTTCGAAACAAGTGTAATTTAAAACATTCAGCTACGTTACAATTTGCAGTGGCGTAAAATTTAGTTAAAATTCCGTGCTCAACTTGCGCGGAAATTGGAAGGCATTGGCGGGCCCTTAATAAATGAACCTCCTTGTCTCTGCGACTCAGGAATGGAGGAGAGTGAAAGAGTACGACTTTTATACTGTGCTTTACAGAAATCTTCACATAATATATAGGACGGGTAAATGCGACAGTTAGAGAATTAACGATTTTTTACGGGAATTCTACTCCATTTTACTCAACATTAGCCGTAGTTTCGTAGTGCTACAGCCGCGTAGCATTGTTGACGTGTAGCCGTGTCGGCGTAGTAGTTGCGTAGCCTGTGTAGGAACGAAACCGCGTAGTTGCGTAACCGCATACAGTCGCGTATTCATAAAAACAACGGCGTGTTTTTTTATTTAATTGGTAAAGAAAAAATCAGGGGCCAATATAATTTGATAATCCCACTTACAGACTAAATAGAATTATAATTTTTGTACTCAGGAAACATCCCTATTGTATTAAAAACAGAACAAATAAAACAATATGGCCCTTGTTGTTATAGCGGTTTGAGAAACCTCTTCATCCTTGTGTCTATCATGAAAAGTGGACTGTATTTGAAGGGTTCTGGCAATAGTGCGTTGAAAATAAGCGGGAAAATATTCACGGATCAATTCGGGCGATCTAGTATGGAAATGAGGGAAGTAGTACGCCTTACCTTGTAGTGGTCGATGCCAGCCCACGTGTGGCAGCGAGCTGGTGTTCTTCTACTCCAAAATGGCTCCTTCAGGATCCACACACTTCACACAATTGTTTTATATCCGCGAGGCGGGTTAATAGACACGGTTCACAAGGTTCTCTGCAATCTAACTAATTAGATGCATCAGTGTCCAGCCAGGTGGCTTGGAAAGCTGGCGGTTGAGATACGAGGCCCGTTCACGTTGAAGTTTCGGTTCGTTCTGGCGACCTGTCATTAAGGCGTACATAAAAGGAAAAGGAATGAGGAAGGAACGAGATAATTAGGATATCGATCGCCCGCGAAATCTCAAATGCGTTTGTCTATGTGTTTTTGGTCATTGATTTATGACATTTACAAGAGATGGCGCTACCATTTTCCCGGCCTTAAAGGGTCACCTTTAATGAAAATTAAACTTAGCCCTATGAGGTGTACTACCGTATACCTATTCAGCAATACGGACTAAGATGCGGATTTTTACATTTAAATTATTAAGATTTAAGATAAATACTGCGAGTTGCATAATACATTAAGTTGCATACCTATAAATTTTAATAGAAAATTATGTTGCATCGCTAACTAACTAAAACTAAGAGACCTAACTATCAAGCCAGGCCTTATTGAGTCGGTAATGGACACAGACGCACAACAGGGCGCACATAGCTACCCTTTGCGGTTTTCACAGTAACAACACGGGTTGTACCGTCCTTGGAGGTATGCAATTTATCAATAATGCCTAACGGCCATGAAAGGGGCGGAGAGTTATCAGTAATGATAACTACAATAGTACCCTCTTGTATAGAAGGTGCAGGACTATTCCATTAGGATCTAGCCTGAAGTTGATGTAAGTATTCTGAACGCCAGCGCTGCCAGAACGACTGCACCAGTTTGTCAAGTAGAGTACGTCGCTGAAGCAAGCTGAGCGAGTCTGCTTCAGGAGCGGGAAGGGACAACAATGGCGCGGTGTGCAAGAAATGCGCAGGGGTCAGTGCTGATGGTTCAGTAGGGTCACTACTCAAAGCAGTAAGTGGCCGCGAATTAACTAGAGCCTCAACTTGACTAAGGACAGTTATAAGTTCCTCGTAGGAGAGGATTTGTTGACCTATAACTTTAAAAAGGTGAGTTTTAACTACCTTAACCATACTTTCCCAACATCCTCCAAAATGTGGGGAAGCAGGCGGAATAAACTTCCAATCTATATGATTGAAGGAAAGTTCTTCCTCAAGATGAGGACGAAAATCTTTAAGAAATTTGTGAAGGTCGCGTAAATAAGAACTTGCACCTACGAAACAAGTACCGTTATCGGTATATAAGCATGTAATAGGACCGCGTCGCGAAAGAAAGCGTTTTAAGGCTGCAAGGAAAGTCACTGTACTTAAATCTGTTGCCACTTCAATGTGCGTGGCACGCGTCGTCAAACACGTAAAAATGCAGAGCCAAGCCTTACGGCTCTTAACACCTCGACCACGAAATGGTGTGTACCGTAGCGGGCCTGCATAGTCACAGCCGGTGTGAGTGAACGCCTTGTCGACTTGGTTAACACGCTGGCTAGGTAGATCTGCCATAAGTGGAAGAATAGGACGCGGGCGGAACTTAAAGCAAGTGTTACAGTTGTGGATTCTGTGACGAATTATTCGACGTGCAGCTAAAATCCAATAATTATGCCTGAGTAAGGACATAAGCAACTCCGGACCGGCATGAAGATGTTTCTTGTGACAAAAGTCAACAAGAAGATCAACAATATGGTCATGACGTGGTAGAATACAGGGATGTTTATATTCGTAGGGTTCGTCCGAATTTGTGAGACGACCACCAACTCGTATGATGCCGTGCTCATCGAGAAACGGCTTAAGCTTATGGATGGCGGGAGTATATGGTTTATTGTTTTTTAAATTTAAAATATCGTTACGGAAATGAACATCCTATACAGCTCGCAGCAATTTAATTTCTGCATATTTCAGATCAGAGCTTGATACAGTACGTGCACTAGGCAGTTGTCTTAAAAACTTATAGACGTAAACAATAGCGCGTAGCAACTTAGACCACGACGAAACACGTAGTGCTAGCGCGTAAATTGGTGATTCCGTAACCTCAGAAACCACGGCATGAGCGACTGATTTCTGTTCGGGTACGCCCTCATGCAGTGCATTGTGTTCGAAAGTATGTATGGGCCACTCAGCTGGGTCATGAGAAACCCACGATGGTCCACGATACCACAATGGATGCTGCAAGAGCTTAGCTGGCGTGACACCACGAGACAGACAATCAGCGGGGTTCTCAGTACCTGCGACATGGTTGAAACAATTAGCGGGTATAAGCTCTATCAGCTTAGTAACCCGATTGGCAACAAAAGTTTGCCAGCGGTGCGGTGAGGAATTTATCCAGGCGAGCACTACTTTAGAGTCAGTAAACGCGTATACCTTATGGATGCGGTAGTGGGGCGATATTGTGTCTTGTACCTTGCGAAGCAACTTAGACAACAGTAGGGCCGCGCACAACTCTAGTCTAGCCACCGAAATGATTTTCACAGGTGAGACTTTAGACTTCGCACTAACTAACTGCACGGAGTAGTTAGAACCATTGTATATTTGCATGTATACGACTCCACCGTAAGCACGCTCGCTGGCGTCAGCGAAACCTACTAAATTCATGGTGCATCCGTCGACCAACCCCAGATGACGCGGGATAATAATTTAATTAAGCGTAGAAAGCTCAGTACAAAACTGCTTCCAAGCGGTGACTATATGTTCAGGTGGTATGTCGTCCCAGTCACACTTTGCTAGCCAAAGTTCCTTAATTAAGAGCTTAGCGTACAGAATAGTGGGGGCGACAAAACCCATTAAGTCCCATAGCCGAGCCACTGTGGAAAGCATGGTTCGCTTGGTACATTTATCATCTGGTGTGGTGACGTCAAAGCGGAAACTGTCACAAGACTTGTCCCAGCGTAAACCCAGGACCTTATGCGGTATAGACTTCTCATACTCGATATCGGGCGAAGCCTTATGAGTATCAGGTATGTGTGCGAGAACCTCTTTCGAGTTACTTGTCCATTTGACAAGGTCGAACTGGCCTCGCTTGAAGAGCTGAATAAGCTCATCACAAAGCGAAATTGCTTGCGGTATGGACATGACACTACAGGCAATGTCATCCATATATAGGGCGGAAGAAGCAGCAGCAGACGCTGCAGGGAAATTATCGCCTTCATTAGCGACTAACTGGCGGACTACACGTAACGCGTGATATGGACTAGACTTAAATCCGAAGCAAACACGATTAAATTGGTAGACCATTATAGGTTCATGTTTACTGAATCTGTAAAAGATGCGTTGAAATCTACGGTCCGATTCACGAACGCCGACATTGAGAAACATTTGGCGGCAATCAGCAGACAGGGCTATTTGAAAGAGACGAAAACGAATTATAATATTAAATAAATCACCCTGTAGATTAGGGCCTGCATGCAGAATGTCATTGATCGACTGTCCCGATGTAGTTTGACTACTAGCGTCTAAAACTACGCGAAGTTTAGTGGAAGTCTTATCTTCGCGAACGACACCGTGATGCGGAATGTAATATGACAGATTAGAAACGTTGTCATCTTTTAAAACCGGACTCAAATATCCCTTGTTAATGTAGTCCCGCATGACGTCATTGTAAGCGCTGCGTAACCCTAAGGACGCATCAAGTTTGCGCTCCAAACAATGAAAACGCCTAAGTGCGGCAGCGTATGAGTCGCCTAGCGAATAAGGGTCGTCGCAAAATGGCAGCGACACAATATATCTACCACTGTCATCGCGAACAGTAGTAGCGCGAAAATGTTCTTCGCACTCGAGATCCTTACGGCTCTGCGAGGGCGAGGCGGAAATTTCTTCAAGCTCCCAGAATCGCTTGAGAAGCGAATCTAAACTGGGATCTTGAAGAACAGAACAACATTAAGTTGTACTCGTACAGTGTGAAGTATGTGCCGTAGGTACGGAACCCATAACCACATACCCCAACACAGTTTCAATAGCGGGAGGTATATTATATTGCTCGCTATGCACTATGTTAGGCAAAAGCAAGCGCGGGAATATAGCAGCACCAATCAAAACATCGATACCGCTCGGCTCCGCAAACTTCGAATCTGCGAGCGGTAATGTTTTGAGATGTGTAAGTTTAGAGACATCGACGAGAGCGGTCGGCAATGTCTCCGTTATACGTTCAACAATAAGCGAAGAAACGTTAAAATTAATATCATTACTAAAACGAGAATATAATTTAATATCTACGGAACCTTTAACTGGTTTTTCCGACCCACCGATTCCTTTAACTATTAAATTAGAAGTATGAAAGTTCTTCCAAAGTCCTAGATGCTTAAAACATTCAGAAGTAATAAAATTACTTTGTGATCCACTATCTAGTAAACAACGTATTATGTGCGGCTTATCATTTACATCGTAAATTACGACTTGAGCAGTAGCGAGCAGAACGGTTGTGTACGCCGTACATTGCGGGCTATCTCTCGCCGACGGCGACGCCGCAACGCATCGAGTGTCAATCGAACGCGATCGAGCGGCGCCAGCGACAGAGGTCGTACACAACGATACCTCAGACTGTGAGGTAATAGAAGGTACAGTCGGCATAGGCGTTGGGACCGGATTCGGCTGTGACGTCACTACAGTTGATAATTGCGGGTTTTTATTAAAATGTAACAATGTATGATGACGTTGATTACATGCGCGACACTTTAATTTAGAAGAACAGTTAACCGTTTTATGTTTAATACTCAAACAATTGACACAAGCACTGTTGTCTTTCACACATTTGAAACGAGCTGGCGGAGTCAAATTATCAAAAGCGGGACATTTATATAAGTGTTCATGGATATATGCTTCGCACAGACACTTGTTTGAATTATTTAACTCAGAGCAAGCTACATAGGATTGTGGATTAGGAGCGGTCATTTTATTATTAAAACTACGCGATTTATTAGACTTATGTGAATTGTCCGAACTATTAGGCTTATTATTGTTAGCTAAGGGTGGTTGGGTATTACGGAATATCCAACACTGATCATTGATGAAGCTGACAAAACTATCCAGAGTGGGAATCTTACGATTACGTTCTGTCATCTCGAAAGCGCGAATAGTTTCAGTGTCAAACTTTTTTATTGCGAGGTGCAATAAAATGAAATCCAGAAGGTCAACTAATTTTAGATTCTTTAGGGAATTAATTGCGGTGATGAACTTGTCCACGAATAGCTGGTAATTCGAAACAGACGCGGGACCGGACAATTTAAGATTTAAAGCTTGATCCAAGTAGGTAGACGCGAGGACACGAATATCCTGGTACCTATCGAGGAGTGCCTGGAACATGACTTGGTAATTCTCAGCACACGGTGTGACTCCCGCGAACACAGACTGTGCCTTCGGCGACAGCTTACCTATTAAATAGTACAACCTGTCTGCATCCGTCAGCGACTTATTGTCATGAACTGTAGATTTAAAACTTGCATAAAATAATGGCCAGTTTCGTATATCACCGTCGAACGACATGAGTTCGATTGGCGGCAACCTTGGTCTACATGTTGCGGAATCACTCATACTGTGCCTCCCGGACGGCTTATCTTCCAATTGAGACATCACACGTTTCACGGAACAATACATATCCTCGAATGAGGCGTAGGCTTGATAGCTAGGCTTCGCATCGGGATATATAGCCAGTAACCTAGCATTATAATCATCCAATAATTTATGAAAGTCCGTTCGAATATCATCTATTGTTACACAAGAACTGAGAAAGCCTTCTCTCACCGATTCGGAAGTATTAGCGACTTTAGAGCGATCATAAATTGACTGAATACGCTCGAAAAGTATATTACGCTTAGCTTCTAAAATCACTAACTGTTGATCTTCCGAAGAAGCGATTGCTTTCGCATCACGCGGCATTGTTATGTTATGTAGTTACAAATAACCACACAAACAAAACAATGTACGGTAATTATTTAAACGAACAACTATATGTAGAAAAGTAATACTACTGATTGTGACTGTACTGTGACAACGGGTTTCGCAATATTTGCGTAGTAACGAAATAAGTTTTTTCGTAGTACCCACTAACCAAAGTAATTAGATAGTACAAAATGTTAATAGCATTACTATCCCAACCAGTTTTATTGCTAAGTTTGAATATTGTTTAAGATAAATGAATAGGTATAAACATGCAATCGTCGAAACGTATTCGGTAAAGTTATGATATTTATACTGCGTAGGTACCTACAAGTAGTACACCTATTTTATTTTTCTCTTATAGAATGAATGTCTACCCCGCGGTATTCGGAAAGTAACTTATTCCTAACAATTTATAATTGGAGGTAGGTGATTCCTATAAGGGCGGTTAAACTAAAAGACGCTTGAAATATAGAAATTTACAATACGACAAGTTAGTTTTAAATAAGAATTATTTTTAATAATAGCAGATACGTAATTATGAACCTGCTATAGCGGCGTTGATGGAACCACGTATTGGGTTTACAACTTGATTATGTGGGTAGGCGGCTAGGTGCCACGACCCTAGTAGGAATTTATGATTGATTCCTACGTAAGAAATAAAGGAAAATGGATATATTATAGTAATATATCGGGCTACGAAGGACCAAAAATGTTATAGCGGTTTGAGAATCCTCTTCATCCCTGTGTCTATCATGAAAAGTGGACTGTATTTGAAGGGTTCTGGCAATAGTGCGTTGAAAATAAGCGGGAAAATATTCACGGATCAATTCGGGCGATCTAGTATGGAAATGGGGGAAGTAGTACGCCTTACCTTGTAGTGGTCGATGCCAGCCCACGTGTGGCAGCGAGCTGGTGTTCTTCTACTCCAAAATGGCTCCTTCAGGATCCACACACTTCACACAATTGTTTTATATCCGCGAGGCGGGTTAATAGACACGGTTCACAAGGTTCTCTGCAATCTAACTAATTAGATGCATCAGTGTCCAGCCAGGTGGCTTGGAAAGCTGGCGGTTGAGATACGAGGCCCGTTCACGTTGAAGTTTCGGTTCGTTCTGGCGACCTGTCATTAAGGCGTACATAAAGGGAAAAGGAATGAGGAAGGAACGAGATAATTAGGATATCGATCGCCCGCGAAATCTCAAATGCGTTTGTCTATGTGTTTTTGGTCATTGATTTATGACATTTACAAGAGATGGCGCTACCACTTGTAAAGAACTGTCATGTCAAAATAAAGTTCCACTACTAACAGCAGAACTTATTTTAAGTCATTTCCTTGAACTATCCAAAAGTCCACCCTGTGTAACTCCTTCCCTATCTAAATAAAATATTGATGCATGCATGTCCACTATCATCAAACAAACGAACGAACTGACCACTATAATCACAGAAACAAACTTAACTCGCGACGAAACAAAAGCGTCGCTTATTGATCTATAGGCGATAACCAGGCATGAAACGCCAATGGAAAGGGCTTAAATATTAAAGTAGGCAGACGAAGTCTGTACTCCATTCATTACTTATGAGGGTCCAAGCAACTCGATCGGCGCTGTGACATTTATACTCTGTATATAAATAAAGGTTTCATTATACTTTTTGTTGAACGAAACAAAACAATGCTTTTAAAAGTTTTTGTTTGTTTAGTGGAAGTCCTTTATTTCATTATTGTGTTTATTGAAAGTTTCAGTTTAACTTTTCAAGTTAGTTACTTACTAATTTTATTCGTCGGGTTCCTACTGGATGTATGAATTATGGTTGGTTTTTTGTTATTTCAATGTGTCCGTCTTTAGTTGTAGTAACTGCGATTGTTATTATCTAATTAAGTTAGATGATGAGTAGTAAAAGTATTTATATATCTCAGCTGTTTCTCTTAGGCTCATTTTTTGGATCGGTAGTTAACTCAACCAATGGTTTAATCTACTAACCAAACATGGTCAAATAATTAACTCTCTAACTTATTTGACAATTTGTTAGACTAAAAATAAATGAAAATTGAAACTAATGCTAATCCTAATCGAAATACTTAAAATTTCGAACGCGTTTATCCGTCAATTATTAGTCTAACAAACGGCCAAATAATTAATTCTCAATCTTGTTTAACTATTTGTGAGGCTACCAATTAATGAATAAACGATATCGCCTATCGCACCACCAGGAAGGTTCTTTACAGTCACTACAACAGGTTCGGAAATAGGTTCTTACTAAGTAAGCGAATACAAAAATATAAAAATCCGTAACCTACACATTTATGAAATTGCAAAATCCCACTACAATATTGCCCTCGAAAGATTTTCTAGAAATTCTATAACATGAAATGGGATGGCAGCAATCCCGAAGATATACGGTAAACAATGTTTTCGAACGTTTTCCACAAACATTTTCAACATTGTACATAAGTATTGCACGCAGACCGCGTTTTATGACCCAGACTTTAATACTTCGAGGAATTGATAATAATCTTTGGAAATGTTGTAAAAAAATTGATAGAGTTAAATGTACCGAGTGATGGTCGAGTTGGCGTAGTAATAGTGGTTTGAGAAGTCAAAAACAAGTCGATAAGAGGTGTAAACAATGCCCTATTGTGGCTTTAGCCGGATCATAACTTGTATAGCATCATCATCATCATCATCATCAGGATCGCAGCTGGTGGCTTTCTGTAGTTTCTACCTACCCCTACGGGAAAAAGACGTGACTTTATGTCTTCATCATTTCAGGCGATAGACGTCCACTGCTGGACATAGGCCGCCCCCACGCGTAACCACATTGACCGATCCCGTGCGTCTCGCATCCATCGGATTCCCGCAACCTTAACCAGGTAATGTGGGAGGCCCGTTCTGCGAGCAATGTGCTCTGCCCACTGCCACTTAATTTTCGCAATTCTTCAGGCTATGTCGGTAACTTTGGTTCGCCTGCGGATATCGTCATTTCTGATGCGATCACGCAAGGAAACGCCGAGCAAAGCCCTCTTCATTGACCTTTGGGTGACCTTTAGCTTTCTGATGAGGCCCATTGTGAGCGACCACGTCTCGGTCCTATAGGTAATTACTGTCAACACACACTAGTCATTGTCTTTTGTCTTAAGACATTGTAAATTAAACGAGAAGATACGCGCATCTTCCCGAACGCCACCCAGCCTAGTCGGATTCGACGGTTGACCTCTTTCTCGAAGTTAGACCTACCTAACTGGACCGTTTGTCCCAGGTAGACGATTATCGTCTACAACTTTGATTGTAAACTATCCGATCTTAATAGGAGTGGAGTGATATTACATGCGCATTGACCATGAACTTTGTTAGTTTATGTACATATGTAGCATCATCAGTTCTACCTATATATGAGTTAAATACTGCAAGTAGATAGTTACGGATTAAACTATTCAATTAATCGTATTGCCAGATCACTGGATAAACCTAACACATCGTCCAAAATATGATTAGCGATTTCCACCTAAAGACGTACAGCTAGCACCTTAAGTCACTGGCATGATCGTATCATAAAACTTCACTATTGTTTTATATCACACAAATATTATAAAGGCGAAAGTTTGGGAGTGTGTTTGTTACATTTTCACGCCAAAACTACTAAACGGATATGGATGAAATTTGGCATAGAGATAGATTATAGTCTGGAATAGCACACATAGGATACTTTTATCCCGGGAATATGTTCCTTGGGGATAATTTTCGACATTATTCATATCCGTATGAATGGCCGTAGGCTCAAACCCTATTAAATGGGCTCTATACCTAAATTAATGTACTAAAATACGAGTAAATAAACCAACTGGAGAATTGAGGGTGTACTGAAAATGGAAATTAATAATGTGTCGTTGACGGTACCAACACAGCCGATGACTGCAAAAAAAGTGGGCGGAGACGTTGGCAGTACTGGTCCGTACGGTGCATGCGCGCGGGGGGATTCTATTTTGTGTTAGTGCAAGAAGTATTTTCATAGTTTTGTAACCTTTCTAAATCTTTATGAAACTAGATTTGATTGCCAAGCAAATACCGCCGCGATTCATTTTCTCCGGGCTTCGTCGAGCTTTATTGCCTCGGCGCTTTTCTGGTGGTCGCCACTGTTGATTCTGGCTTTAAGGAGTTGCAATTGTTTGGGAATAGTGCGGTAGGATTGTCCCAATAGCCGACCATAGACGGCGGTACGAGTATTCTCAGTAGCCGCAATAAAAACTTAATTGCGTTTGCCGTAAGGTTGTCATTTGCGGTTAGTTCCGCTATGGTCGACTCGAAAAATACCTACTGAAAGGTGCCGCTATGACCCCAATCTTTTTTTTGAACTTTGCACGTGGGCAGAAGCTAGTTTATGATATATGTCTAAATAAAAGATTAGCTTAGAATGGCAAATATATAGTGCTTTAGTATTTAATGTTATAGCATTACACCTCAGTGTGCACGTACCAATAGAATAAAGATGTAAATATGAATATCTCTAGCAGAACAAATTGGAAAAGTTTGCCATTATATTTCGGTACTACAGAGCAGAGTTTTCAACTTTCTATGAAGTTAAATATACTGTAAAAAGTAGTGCTTGGCGCTATGGTGACCTAACACACCTTTCTTGTAATGATATGATATGGTAAAGTTAAGTCTTGGATTATAAGGTAAACAACTATATTGAATCACTATATAACACTTAGATACACGAAATGGTAAATTATGGTAAACCAAATTAATGGTGAAAAGTATGGCAAAACGGTTATGGTTTGGTTATGAGTACGTGGTGTCTCTGACGAGATCTAAACGCGAACTGGCCCACATTTTGGTAATCGAGCGAATGTGCATACTTGCGTTTGATGCAATTATGCATTTTCGCTGAGTGTTCGGTTAAAACTCGAACATATTCCTAAGAGCGAGAAGAAATGCGGGATGATGATATGGTGTGTAATATAAAATTAAATTACTTAAACGTATTAGTTTCTAGTAATCTTATCTGGTAAGCTTAACAACATTGATAATATTAAAAGCAAAAATTGAAAGCATATTGGTCTACTTAAATAACTATCATTATTAAAAACATTAATGGTGGTTTAAAATTAAACTATAGTCTTCCACAGTAAAAGCAATATTTTGATTGCCTGTGTCCTTATATTTTTTGTGCCGTTTTAGCGAACTATAGTTCGCGCTAGGCCAGCGTTTGGCATAAGCCTCGTCGGCGCCGACCCGTCTTCCCTGTGGCGCGTCGCCGTCTAGCGTGGATATCAAAATGCTGTGTTAGCAAAAGTTCATTGTAGTATTCGAGTTCCTGGTAATCGTGCCGGGCTTGCTGCAAGATCGTATTACAATGGTTTTGTGTTTCTATGTTTGCGCACAAGTTTTCTTGGTAATTGGCTAGTTTGTTATAAGTTTTTATGCCTATCCAATAGGGTCCCATGTCGTAGTACATGACTAATGACCATTTATCCCTGATTAATTGTACTTTTGAAATAGGGTCAAAATAAAGCGTTTGGTTGTTTGGAAATGGTTTCACGGCGTCTAAACCGTAAGATGGTAAGATCAGCGTAAAAAACTCAGTAAAACAGTTGCTATAGTTGCGATTTTTGAACTTGGTTTTCTTTTTCCGTCTGATAATTTGGTTGTTGGTTTTATATCTGGTTCTGTTATATTTTCGTTATTCTGGTCAACGGGCAAAACTGAGAGTTTCACAATAGGGCGTTTCATGACCCCATTTTTCGTTTTTAATGAAACTGCTCTGGTTAGACCATCATTTCCTGGATGTGTGTCGACCACACGTCCAAGAGCCCATTTTCCTGGAGGCAGATTCTCATCATGAATAACTACTAGATCTCCAATTACGATGTTTTTCTGTGGTTCCATCCATTTTCTTCTAGATGATAGTTGTACCAAGTATTCAGTCTTCCATCGTTTCCAAAGATCTTGGAATAATTTGTTGGTTAGATGCCACCTGGTTCTGGCATCTTGCTCGGTTTCTATTACAGTTGTTCCTGGTCTTCCTGATAAGAAATGAGCTGGTGTAAGGAAGTTTATATCATCGGGATCCTCTGATATCGCGCAAAGAGGTCGTGAGTTGAGGCACGCTTCTAGTCTAGCTAACAGTGTGGCGTACTCCTCGGAGGTTAGTCTTTGTTGACCGATGACCCTCTTGAGATGATGTTTCAGACTGCGTACTGCTCGCTCCCATAGACCGCCGGCATTAGGCCAGCTAGGCACGTTAAAGTGCTATTCTATGCCCATCTCTGCTATCTCGTTTATAAAATTTTCACTGAATACTTCACGAAGCTCGTTAAATTCTTCCTGTATCATCCTGTTTGCTCCCACAAAGTTAGTGCCGTTGTCACTGTACATATGTCGTGGTGCCCCTTTTCTGGCAGCCATTCTGGTTAGAGCTGCCAAAAAGGCGGAGCTGCTCAGGTCTGACACGAGCTCTAAGTGAACCGCTTTCGTGACCATACATATAAAAACTGCTATGTACCCCTTCGTAGTTTTAATTCCCCGTCCTTTATTAGCCTTGACCTCTACAAAGCCTGTGTAGTCTACGCCGCAGTGATAAAACGCATGTTCGGGATTCACTCTTGGTTCTGGTAAATCTCCCATGAGCTGGTGCTGCCGCACGGGATTTTGTTTTCTGCATATGACACATTTTCTTATAAACTTTTTAGTTGCCATGTATCCGCCGACAATCCAATACTGTTGTCGAAGGTTTGCTAGCGTTAGACGCGCTCCGCCATGGAAAGTTAATTTATGAGCTTGATCGATAAGTAATGTGGTTAACGGGTGGTCGTGAGGTAAGATGATGGGATGTTTCATCTCAAGACTCATGTGGGCGTTTTCTAATCTCCCACCCACACGTAAAATGCCACGTTCATCTATGGTAGGATTCAAACTCAAAATCTTGCTTTTCGAGTGCACTATTCCGTGTTTGTTTATTGAATCTAGGTCGTTTGCAAATTCTGCCAGCTGAACGTTTTTGATTATCAGTTGTTTAGCCCGGCGAAGCTCGTGTAATTCGAGGTAGGGTCGGCGAACTTGTTTGTTCAAGGTAGGTAATCGCAGTATCCACGCAAAAATACGTATGATTTTTGTAATGGAGCTATATTTGTTTATCAAATGTTTAGTAATTTCGGTAGTCAGCGATTCTCTTGGTTGTCCAATGACTACCGCGTTGGTTTGGTTTAAAATAGATGGCTTTACTTCTAAATTCGTCTCGTAAATGGTTTGGTGATTTTCTTGATTGGTGTATGATGGCAGCCATGACGGCCCTTGCTACCATATCTTGTGGTCTTTGAGTTGCCTGGCAGTCAAACCACGACTTGCACAGTCAGCTGGATTATCTGTCATCTTCACATATTGCCAATGTTTTGATGGTATGGTTTTGGTGATGGTTTTTACCCGATTTGCTACAAATGGTTTCCATCGGGGTGGATCTCCTTGTATCCATCCTAGTACTGCAGTTGAATCAGTCCAACAGTAGACATCCGTCGGGTATTCTGACAAGGAATTTTGTACTTTTTGCATTAGCTGAGCTAAAAGATGAGCGCCCATTAGCTCTAGTCTTGGTATTGATATGACTTTGCTTATGGGTGCTAACCTAGCCTTTCCCGCAACTAATGTAATGGTTGTCCCTTCCTTCTTTACTACCTTGCAGTAGATTACACATGCGTATGCCTTGTTTGATGCGTCGCAGAATCCATACAATGCAATATTTTGGTTCTCTCCCATTCCCAGCCATCAGTTGACTTCTATAGTGTTTATGTCGGGCAATTCTTGTTTTAATTTTTTCCATTCGGAGTTCATTGCCTCGGGTAGGTGGTCATCCCATTTTATGTCAGACAACCAGACATTTTGAAACAGTAGTTTCATGGTAGTACTCAGGGGGTTTAACCACCCTAATGGATCGAACAGCTTCGAAATATCCGAAAGTAGAGCTCTTTTGGTAATAATTGCTGGTGATTCGGGTTCTATTTTCGAGTTGAAAATGAAATTATCTTTCTGTGGGTTCCAACAGAGACCCAAAGTTTTGGTCGTCCCGCTCTGCTTGAACTCGTATGTTGACAGGTCACATTGCTCTCTCTCTAAATCGGTTAATAGCTCTGGTTTGTTTGAGGTCCATTTTCTTAGATTAAATCCTCCCAATCGGCATAATTTTATGAGATCTGATTTCAGTTTATTTGCTGCTTCCATTGAGTGACGCCCTCCGCAAAAATCGTCCATATAGAAGCTGTCCTCTAATTCTTTTGCTGCATCAGGAAACTTCTGTCTTTCATCGGACGCCAATTGTTTCAAGCACATCATCGCTAAAAATCCTGCTGGTTTGGTATGGTATGTAAGCGTGACGAGCTGGAATGATTGTATTGGTTGCTTATTTGATTCTCGCCATAGTACCTTTTGGTAAGCTTGATCTTCTTGGTGCACTCGGATCATTCTGTACATCTTCTCGATGTCCGAAGTATATACAAATTGAAATTGTCTCCATTTCAGGATAAGCTCTTGAAGATCCTTCTGTATATTAGGGCCCCTGTACATGACGTCATTTAGACTGTATCCTGATGAAGACTTTGCTGAGGCGTTAAAAACTACTCTCAACTTGGTAGTGGTAGATTCAGCCCAAATGACTGCATGGTGTGGGTAAGTAGCATTCGGGCGCCTGGTTAATGTTGCATGGTATCATGTGGTTTATTCGTCCATGAACCTTTTGTAATCTTTCTTCAATGCGCTGTTCCTCTCAAATTTCTTCTCCAAGATTCTAAATTGAGCTAATGCTTGCGGTTTGGTTGCGCCCAACTTGTCCTTGTATTCCGGCTTGAGTGGCAGTCGGACTTCGTACCTTCCGTCCTCAAGCCTCTTAGTGGTTTTTATAAAATACTGTAAACACTCATGGTCATCGTTGGACATTTCTATCTTCTGGTGTATGTCTTCATTCTCCCAATATTTCAGAAGATCTTCTGTGTTCTTAAGAACCACGTTGCACTGGTAGTGTGGTATCATGGATCCACAGAGTAGCCGTCCTATTTGCGTCTGTTGAGCGATTGGTTGCTTGTCGTTGTCTCCTCTCAAGATACCTCCTAACATTATTTTGCTGTAAACATCTGCGCCTAGGAGTATATCTACGGGTCGGCTTACGTAAAACTCTGGATCAGCCAATAGTATCCCTTGGATATGGTTCCATGTTGTTGGTTTGGTAAACGTTTTATTTGGCAATCGCTTGATCAAGTTATTCATAATAATAACGTTCGTGTCGCAGGTAAATTCACTATTTGCAGACTGGAGTGTTACCTGTAACATTCCTTTCGCGTTATTTTCTTTTTCACCGACGCCATATATTTGACCTTTGAAATGAGCCCTCTTTACTCCCAAGATCTGGGCTGCGTTTTCAGTTATTAACGATAGTTGAGAACCCTGGTCAATTAAAGCCCTCATCTTGTGTTGTGTTCCATTAGCTCCCTTGACTTTTATAAAGTATTTCCAATATATCATCCCATGACGCGTGAGATGACCTAGATGTGCTGTTTTTGTTTGCAACATTGTTGGTGGTTCCTTCTGCTGACGCAGTTGGACTGTGTTTTTCCACTGCTTCGTGAAGTAGTGTGTTGTGTGTAGCTAAGCATTTACGACATCGTTGTTCGATTGACATGGTTTTTTGTTATGACTGCATAGACAGTTTTGGCAGTAATTTAATTGCTCAATCTTATTTAATTTTTGCTCGTGCGTCATTTGCAAAAAATCAGGGCAACGCCACAATCCGTGGTCAGAATTGCACAATGCACGGGTTATCGACCGCGACACGTGTAAAGCATTTGATTTTGTGTTTTCTTTGTTGCCTGATTGATGGTTTTCGTTGAAAAATTTTCTTCTGGTTTTGGTTGTGGTTGCTGTATGGGAATGGTTGATGCGGCGTGGTTTTTTGGTTGGCTGGTTCTTGCTTGCGACGAGATGCTTCTAGCGCTGTGAATTTTTTCTCCAAGAATTCCAGGAACTCCTGCAGATCGGGTAGCTCTCTAGGATTCTTGACCGATTCTATGTATTCGGTGAAGGTATCATTATCCAGCTTTTGCGCTAGTAGATGCACTAGAAGTGGATCCCAAGTTGCTATATCCACTCCCAGATTCTGTATAGCGTGTAACGTCTCCTTGATTACGTCATGCAGTTTCTTAATCGTAGCCAGCGATTGCTGTTGTATATTGGGAAGCCCAAGTAGGATATTAATATGGGACGTGAAAATCAATTTCTTGTTACCACATCTATGGCTTAAAATTGCCCAGCATACCTGATAATTGTCAGAGCTAATATGTAAATGGTGAATCAGACGCTCTGCTTCCCCAGTCACCTTACTCTTCAAGAACTGCATTTTTTGCGCATTAGACATCGAGGGGTTTTTATCGATCGCTTCGCTAAATAAGTCTTTGAACGGAACCCACTGGTTGTAAGTTCCATTGAACACGGGGATGTCCATCTTCGGAGCTGACTTCTCTCGGTGCTTTACTGCCCACATCTTTTTGTTGATGTCGTTTGTCAACTCACTGTGTTTTTCCTCGTGCTTGCAGAATTCCATTTGGTACGTAATATCGTCGCCTCCATCCTCACCTTCAATTTCCCAATGAAGTCTGTCAATCTCACACCATCGGCTATCCAGTGATTTTAGAGCGTTCTCGAATTGCCATTGATTCTCGAACTTGTCTACTTCTATACTACTCACGGTTCTCATGAACGCCTTGAAATTGATAATCTGCTTCTTTACAAACCCGTTCAGCTTGCTGGACCCTCTCTCTGTATGGGGAAAGTTCTCTCGCTGCGTGGACTCCTTATAGCGAGACGACGTACCTGGTTGTGGCTGCGCCGTCTCATCTTCCGGCCGAAGATGGTCAGCGCCTAGTTGTGACCTAGCCCGGACACCTGGTAATGGCTGTACCTCCTCCACTTTTGGTCTACGGGGGCTTTCTTCCTGCAGCTGCGTTGTGCCTAACTGCCAACTGCCTCATGGTTTTATCAATTATCTCCTTTATTTTGAAATAAACTTCCTGGACTGTTTCGAAACATCCCTTTTTGAAGTAAATGTGCTCAATATCCGCAAACTGACACATTTTCTTATGGTTTTGTTGGTAGGTGAGCCAGTATGCTTCCAACATATCAGCCTTACGCTTGTAATTTTCGATGGTCTTCCTCTTGGATCCATCCTTCTTTATGTTGGTTAAATACTTGTCCAGGATTTCATAGAGCTCCGTTTGGTTGATGAACAGAGTATCGGAATCCATGTTAAGGGTTGGTTTGAGAAAGAAAAATGGTAATGGTTAGTTAATATAACTGGTTTGATCTGACCTTTATGCTCCAACCGACCGTCTCTGCAATCCGTGGTTCTTCCAATTGCAGCGATATCCTGGTTTGCGTGGCACTGTATCACTTGGTAGTCACTGGTAATTAAATGCTCGAAGGACCATGTAGAAAGTAGTGCTTGGCGCTATGGTGACCTAACACACCTTTCTTGTACTGATAGGATAAGGTAAAGTTAAAGTCTTGGATTATAAGGTAAACAACTATATTGAATCACTATATAACACTTAGATACACGAAATGGTAAATTATGGTAAACTATGTAACTAAATTAATGGTGAAAAGTATGGTAAAATGGTTATGGTTTGGCTATGAGTACGTGGTGTCTCTGACGAGATCTAAACGCGAACTGGCCCACATTTTGGTAATCGAGCGAATGTGCATACTTGTGTTTGATGCAATTATGCATTTTCGCTGAGTGTTTGGTTGAAACTCGAACATAGGTACTCGTACAATGAACGGCCGGCAGTATCTCCTTAAAGGCGGGTAGGTCCGGGGACAGGCTTGGTTTACGGCCCACGATATAACCACCCACTATTGTTTGCGCCTAACAGAACGTTTATATCCCAGTTATTAATTTGCGAAATTAAAATGCTTCGAAAGCCACAAGGAACGCAGAATTATCAAGTCAAGTAAACGTTAACCCTGCTGGCGACCGTATCGCTGTGAATTTCTATGTACAACACGTAATTACGGGACAATCGACCAAGTTATTACTATTATAAATTCCATGTTCTCAGCGGGAAAAAGATCCTTTTAATTTGTGCTTAAATCATTTTTATTAACTTGAAAAGGTTGGATTTATGTGGAGGCCTGGTGCTTGTAATTTGCGAGGCCTCGACGGTATTAGAGCTTGATGTTAGTCGTGTTTTGACGGCGGTTTGTTGGAATCGCTAAGAATAGAACCAGACTAATAATTCAACAGGTAGGCAAACAAATCGATGGTGAAATTTTTAATTATTTGTTAATTCGATCATCCTATTCATAATAGTGTGTGCTTTCAAATGCATAAAAAGTTTTCTAGGATGCGTGGGCCTATGTGATGGTATCTCCTCTTCGGCGAGATGCGACCTTAGGCGAGAAAAACTCAAGCCTCTTGAAAATTTGATCGGGCCATCGGAGAGCCTTCCGCCTGGGCAAACTCTGCCGTGGTCGACATGGAAAACCCTAAATAGACTCCGCACTCAGGTTGGCCGTAGCAAGGACAACCTCCATAGGTGGGGGTTCTCTGATGGCACTAGTCTTTAGAGCTTGTGCAGCATCTCTCCGCAGACCATGGCCCATCTCACGGAGTGCGCAGCATGCGAGGACCTTATGACTGCGTCACCGAATGGTGTTGTCGTGGCTGAATTCTGGGCCAAACACAATATTTATATTTTTATATTTGCCATCGACACGCTAAGAAGAAAAATGCATAAAAGAAATATTGCAACGCAATCGGGAAAGAACGCCGCACCGGTCCTAAATAATTAATTACACAGTGATAATAATACAGTACCACAAATAATTGTAGATTCTAGTGTAGATTTATAATTGTCTTTATTAGATAATTTAGTTATGTTTGAACAACATTTACAATAATAATAAAAAGGACATTCTCAAAGTTGTACCACAAAAAGTACATTTAAGAGATGTATATCGTTGATTGATCAACATTTAAAATAATAATAAAAAGGACATTCTCAATAGTTGTACCACTAAACGAATATTTGAGAGATATATCTTTGATTGATCAACGTTTTCGATCGACCCACCGCATTTTCTGTTTGACCAAATCTGTACACTGTATTCCCATTCCCATTGTTTAAAATATAAAGTTGTGCTATTAAAAGGACATTCCCAATAGTTGTGCAACAAAGAGAACATTTGCGAGATGTATCGCTGTTCTGAAAGACACCCAGAGTTGCTGGAGATGACTTGCAAGTTTTGTGATTGTGATTAGTTTCGAGATCGATCGGAGTAAGCGGAGTTCAGAACAACATTGTTGAAGATACGAAGTTTATAAATATCAGTGCGGTTACAGGCAGTTTGGCCGGATGATTGTTCATTTTGTTGGTTTTGTTTTCACTTTCAAACAATTCTACCTACTTTTTATAGTTTCTGATAAATTATTTTTGGGGGCATTTTTTTGTTCCTGGATAAAGTGATTGATGGTGAATAAACCAAACAGAATGCTGTTTGGTTTACAATTAAAATATTTTTTGCATACGGCAATCGAACCCGCGACACGCAGCGCAGCATCCAATCACTTAGTCACTGCGCAAACCATGACAAATTTAGGTGTGCATTTAATATAACACTTTAGTTAAAAGTACACTTTGTAAACAATCATAATTATTATTACAAATTAGATGATTATATTCAAGATAAGAATGCTTGGAAACATGATGGTCCTGCTCGATAGGGCAATCTTTAGTGTAGACAAAATCTAAATTGTTAATTTATATAGCTATTCATAGTTACTTTATTCCTTTTTTTTGTATAAGAAATTGACTCACACACTGTTCCGTTGTTATTGAATTAGGTATTTTACCTATTTTTGCAAATATTTTTAAATATGTGAGAATCATGTTCCTATTTATCAAATTAATAAATTTACCTGTTAATGCTTTTAATACTTTATACCTATACGAAGTATAGTATGTAGCTATTCTGGGTGCATCGTCCTCACATATATGAATTTATTAATGTATGTACTATTGTAAATATTGTAAACCATTTTTGTTTTAAAGAGTAAGTTTGGAGTTTCTTGTCCGTTCTTCTCCATAATAAGCTACTTTGCCGAATTGACAGCAGAATCAATTATTATTATTTGTAAATTTTAATTGTTGACGTTCCAAAGTGCCGCTTAATGGCCTAGTTGAATTAAATATTTTTGACTTTGACAAGAAAAAATTGGAAAACCCTTGCTAACCCTATTTTGCTAACAATTTCATTAACTACCCAATCAACGTAACACTCAATGCAATTTCGCCTAATGTCCTTTAGTTAGTTAGATAGTTTAAACAAAAACTTTGCCCCACACTAGGAATTTCCTCCTGTATCGTGGGTGCGTTTACAAACATATAAACTCACACACACACCCAGAGCCGGAACAACTATCTTTAAGTCATACAAATATTTGTTCCGTGCAGGAATCGAACCCATAACACGCAGCGCAACAAAGGACATCAAGCTGCACACTTGCACAGTAAACAAGGCAGATATTTCGGGCCGCCGCAATGTTTCAACTCTAAATCCCTGTTAGCTACATGCACAGGCCCCGGACATTTATGTTTCAGCAAACGAACCGCCGCAGACCCGCTGTAAACCTTTTATGACGGAAAAATGTTACAAAAAGGAAAATTGCTAAGTGTCCGTTATAAATGACATTTGCAGAATGGCCCTTTTGGGCAGTTTGAGGGTCATTCGTGATTGTTGAGTAGCTACTGGTAATTTATGCGTGTTTACTTTTACAGTCGGATGAATCGAAGCTTTACTAAGAAGCTGCGTTTTTATTTTCATTATTTTGAGATTAAGTATAAATATATGCTTGAGTTTTCAAGCCTTAATTACAAATGCAAGCATCTATTTTTCTATTGTTATAAGGTATTTCAAAAGTAATCCCATACTATTAAACGAACAATATTTTTATTTTAATCACGTTCTCGAAAACAGGTTTAACGATTACAATAAAATTTGCAATGCAGTGGTTTTCAAGGGCGACAAATCCATCTAGCTAGGTGTAATATCTGCGAAAATTCGTTGTCTCTGTATTTCAACCGAGCAGAGCTCGATCGCCCAGGTACTAATTTAAAACTCAAGATCTCGCTTTTTTTTTGTTTATTCTCCAATATTTTTTCAAACTTTCATAGCAGTGCTTAAAGCACCATTCCAAGACACAAATTATGTTTTCGAGTCAAGTTCAAATAAGTTTGAAAGTGAATGGCAATAAAAATAGTTCGATATTTACAATACAAAATGTCGTCAACTCTTCCGCAAGATCCAGCACACATTAAATACGAAACATAAAAGTAAAACATTGGACATAAATATCGAAGGCACATGATATATAGTAGCTGAACCCATTATCTGTAAGGAAATTTCCTTAATATCAAATTTTTGGTGCCGCTAACGGCTGAACTTTCCCCCGTTATGGTCAATAAATAAGTCATAATTTAATTTATACGTATAATATACAAACTGCCTCCAAATACTGGTTTGTAATGAACTTGGGATGATACTGTCCTACTTAGCTTGATGTAAGGGATTACCCTTACATCAAGCTAAGTAGGACTGTATCGTCCCAAGTTAAAAAATAAATAATAAGTAGTTATTAAACTACTTATTATTTATTTTTTGACTTATAAAATATCTTTTGTTTCCACTATCGATTTTAGGCAGAGGAGCTAGTGGCCAAATCGGAGTTCGTGGCTAACATTGCAATTGCACGGGTCGATCTTCAAAATTAAACAACGCCTACCGAGGTCGGTCCCGTGATGGGTTACCATTTTTACATAACGAGTTTCAAAAAGTAGGTTAAGCCCAGCCCAGGTTGGTCTCAGCTGTCATTTGAATACAATGTAGTCAAAAGCTTGAGATCTGACACCAGTCTACTCAAGAGGTATCGTGTTACCCAGTTACTGGGTTGTGGAGGTCAGATAGGCAGCCGCTCTATGTAAAAACATTTATACTCAACTGAATCTGGTTAGACTGGAAGCCGAAACCAACATAATTTAGAAAAGGTTAGGCAGACAGACATATCAACTATAGCTAAAATATTAAATTCCTCGGCTCATTTTTATTTCATTCTACATAATTTATTTAGTAGTAGACACGTTGCGAACGACAATCTATTGAACACGTAATTGTGACACGATATCTTGCGAAAACACCCCGATTCAAAAACTGAAACGCTCATAACTTTAGATTTTTATCAAACATAGCCAAGCACACTCACGGTAAAATCACCTTTCAAACACAACAAAACGTAATCAAAATCGGTTCATCCGTTTAGGAGCTATGATGCCACAGACAGATACACAAATAAATATATACACAAATACACAACCACACAGGTACACACGTCAAACTTATAACACCCCTCTTTTTCGTTGGAGGTTAAAATCTGACACTAAGGCTTCCTAAATCTACACCTAACACTCGTAAACAATTAATATTAATGGAAAAGCCTTCAATTATTCTTCCAATCTCAGATATTTTTTCATACTAAGCTTTTCTATTATGCGAATGCTATCATCCGATAACTGAAGGTTGAAAATATAAAACTTCACGTTACAGCATCGTAAATCTATTTAAAAATTGGTTCAAAAATCTCGTTAACAGTACCTACCGCTATAAATCTGTAAAAATATAAATCTTATATAATTAAAATACGATACAAAGTAATAAATTCACTTGCTTACTATGAAGCCAGCGTCGTGTTGCAAGAGCTTGGGCGCCATTTTGTACAAGCTATTTCCAAGTGCCTTATCATAAATAAGGGCTTTTCCTCTCTAAATTTAAGATAATTGAAATTCTTTAAAATTTATCTTTTATTTTTCGCAGCATCTTGGGAGATAATGCCCTATTTGTGAAGAGGATTTGGGAAACGGGTTTTTGATTTTGAATCCGTTATTATCTTCTAGGATTTTTCTTTGGTGATAAAAGGAGTCTCTAAGTTAACTTAGATAAGCTTTTTAATCCTATGACCAGCAATCTTGGTGTAGCTTAAACCTCCTAGAATTGTATCACCTAAAAACCCAATGTTCCTTCAAGTTGTTCATGTTTTCTAGCTATTATATATCTATGACGAAAAGCCTTTGAAACCCTCAAAGACTTTTTAACAAAATGCAAAATTACTACCAACGACCCATTGTAATAACATAAAATTAAATCAGAATACATAATAGGTGCGATTATAATACCGGGAGTAGGCAGAGGTGATGCTTATTGCTAGTCCTTAATAAAATTAGACTAAGGCCCGCTTTTGTTGAGCCTCCTGAATTATTAATGAAACAAGAATAAGAAAACTTTTACAGTATTTTTCGAGCAATGTTAGATCTGCTTCATTTAGACGTCGCCTGAATGTTTGAAAATCTTGTTATCTTAATACCGGTATCACGTCGGAAAAAGTTTTGGGTATTACACACCGGAGGTAGTGTAGGAAGCGCACGGTGGCGGCGGGCGCAAGGCGGGTTCGTGACACGCGCTCATTAAATCTACATCTCTCGTGTATCGCAAACGTATTTTTCCAATTCCTCTCATGAATGCAACAACAGTCTCATGAATTTTATTGCGCGCCGCGGTCGAGAACGGACGATTGTAGCAAGAATTGTGGTCTCTACTAGTCATAATTTTATTGCGCGCCGCGGTCGAGAACGGACGATTGTAGCAAGAATTGTGGTCTCTACTAGTCATAATTTTATTGCGCGCCGCGGTCGAGAACGGACGATTGTAGCAAGAATTGCGGTCTCTACTAGTCATAATTGAATTACAGATCATAGTGTGGAGAGCAAGCGGAGCGAGGCCGTACTGTGCGGTGCGGTGCGGTTACGGTACACTGGTGGTCCGTCATTCGGCAATCGATTCCAATATTCGAACCTATATACCTCCACAACTTTGATATTGCACGGTCCATTCGTTCCAATCCGCAGCCGCAAATTGTGAACGTGCCTGTCCGTCGGCTAATATACCTACGAAATTCAGCGGAAATATCCAAAAAGTGATACACGGACCATACAAGGGTGTTCGCAGAATAACAATCAGAAATACATTATGCTTATGTAGGAAGGTGCGAGCGCTTGTATGTAGATCGTACCGCTCCAAATATTCATAACTCACATACTCGTTGCTAATGTAATTACGAAAAATCAACAGCCTAATTTAGTTAACTTTGCCAGGAATATCGTAGGTTGAGAGTCTCTTAATAACAGTAGGTAATTACAGACATGAATACGGACCGCTTACTGTGATTAATTGATACTAAATTGCCTTAAAAACAGGATCAAACAAAATGCAAATTGTCCAGCATCGCGTGCGCCGATTGATCGACCAGCTAATTAGATCAGGAGTATAATTAATCGAGTCATTGGGGCGGTGGCGGTGAGCGCTCTACCGACTGTCACGTAATATTTGCTTAATGATGGCTTTGACGAGCCCTTGATCGCGCCGCTCGTCCAAATACACTCCAAACGAAAACATCGGGCAATTGGACCAAAACTACACGCTGCCGCTGTTGTGTTTTCTAGTTTTAAGTACTATAGGTACTTTTCTACCGACTATTGCATGACGACTAAATTTTCATCTAACATACGTAGGTAGTCAGATAATAATTTCGCTGCGATTACAGCGGTTTTAATTAATGCAGGCGTGGGCTGAGTAACGAAAGGCTGGCAGATTTATTTTAGGGTGATAAGCACACAATTAATATTCAACATACCAAAATGTTTAATATTTATTTCTATAACCGCAATTTTATGATTTCTTGTAGTTGTTTATTGCTGGAATTTTCACGGCAAAGCGTAGCAATGTCTTCACGACTTACTATTGTGGCTAAAACGTTGTTTGGTTGAAATATTATGCCCTGGGCTCGCCTGTATTGACAAAATTTATTGGACACTAAAGTTTTCATACGCTTTTATGTTTTCGGGAGATTACGCCACCAGCAGTTTGCCGGTGCCCCGATGTTCACAAGGGAATGTCCTCGTCTTCAGAAGGGACGCGCGAAATAGGGTATTCTACTATGTTTGAGAAAGTACTTGAAAATGTTTATTTCCTAATAAAGATCCACAAAAATAAAATATTTCGTCAAAATGAATAAACCTTTTTCATGCCCGCAAAAACGATGTCTGCCATTTTGGTGACGTAATACTGGTATGTATACAAAACAGTCGTAACGACCGGCACTCATTCAACATTTTTTATGTCCGTGACTACCGCCGGCCCACCAACGCCAATCACTTCCATATTATTTTGTTAGATAATAATTATCATCATCAGCTTTTAATGTTCCCACAGCTGGGTCACAGGCCTCCTCTCTGTTAAAGAGAATGGGCCGTAATCCACCACGCGGGCCCAGTGCGGGTTGGTGGATGTCACATGTCTTCGATTTTTTGTTTTTAGGACTTGCCGGTTTCCTCACGATTTTTTCCTTCACCGATTTGAGAGCAGTGGTGATGATATAATTTACACAAAGTAAAGAGCCCATGCGGTTCGAACTCATGACGTACAACTTGTAAGTCGTGGCCGCGAGGAGCTTGTTGCTTTCCTCAAAACTCTTACAAAATTATTAAATTGCAAGATAAAATTATTTACCAAAGTTTTAACTTACTACTCCAGTAGTTTACGAGATATACGATGCCATTGGTGGAGTCACGGTGTTTAATGTTCATTTCAAGATTTCCCTATTACTAAAACTAAACTCTTTGATTTCTTCCCAAATGTATACAAATAATAGTACTCCTTAAGAAGTTATAGTGATCCAAAATTGTGATTCCTAAGTGTTGTATTTTAAAAGAAATTATCTTTTATTACTTTTCCATACAAAAACGCCGCGTATAACCCGACCAAATTAAGTTGTCGATGGTATTGAGCTGATTAGGATATGTACATTCGTGCACATAAAATGGATGTCGGAATAGTAATAACAGTTTAATATCTATAATTTTTATACAAACTGTTAACCTAACAAAAAAATAACCTATCTTTACCCATTGCCTGTGATACCTTTGTTAATGACGTGGGTAGGTAGGTACTCGAATAATATTTTTTCTGTATTGTGTATTGTAAGTAACTACCTTCTGTGTTGTTATATGAATATCATTAAAGAGCTATAGGTATTTCTTATTTATTTCTTTTCTACTAATGACCCGTTCCTGCAAGCAGTACCTAAGTATTAAAAACCTAATTTTCTGCAGTACCAATATGTTGCTAATAACGTAAGAAGATAAAAAAGGTTACTCATTTTCATCTTGTCTATTAAGGTCCAAAATTTTTTTCAAGTTACTCGCAATTTTGTTGTTAGAGTATTAATTATTAGTACCAATTGTGTAGTAGTTATCTAACAAATATGGAAGCGATTGGCGTTGGTGGTCCCGCGGTACTCACGGACATAATTTTTGATAGACAGATGACAACTAACAGTTTTGTCTCTATGACGACACGCCATGGCGGCTCTTGTTTTAGGTCACGTGATATACAGATAAAAAAAAAACGATTTTTTATTTTAATATATTAAAATAATAATGTGGTTTATGACTCAAAATCAGAATATTTAAGTATATTTTTACATAAATTTTAAAATTTATCACATTTCATAATTTATTTTTTACTACGGAAAGTACCCTAATGCTTGTTTCTCCAAACAATATTTGTGTTTCAATGTTCTGTAAGAATCAATTTTTACAACCTGAGCACTTTGAATGGGAAATGTAATTTGTGCTTTGACAAAGTAGGCACGTAGGGACGCGAGATAATTGTTACAGATTTGGGTACCTGTCGTTACAAAAAGTTAGGGCGAAACTTCAGAACAAAATAAAGTTGGACAGCGAGGTGGTGGTGGGCTGCGTCGGCGACTGGTCACGTCACTCGCTTTTCGCTCAATAAATGCTAACAGCCGGGCAAGTTCGCCCTGGGCCAGTTAGCAACAGCGTAAGTTCACCCTGGGCCACGCCGTTCTCCCAACGAACCTACAATAACAACTTTCGTCACAACTTTTTGGCAGAAAGCTTCATTCGACTTTACGCTCGCTGGATTTGTGTTCTGTTTGAGTTTCAGATTAATTGGCGTGCAGACGAATTCGTGGAACAAAGTTTCAACGATGTTTTAAATGTGATTGATTTGTAAAAAATGGAAAATCTGAAAGTAATTTGTCTGTTGTGCGTGACTCATCCTGTTGTATGAAGGAGATTAAGGTTAGTATTTCTAGCCCAGAAAAATTGAACATAAATTGTATTTGGAAAACTATTTCATTTTTATACCAGAAAATATACATTTGATACTTTTAGGATCAATTGAATCAACATAAATATTCGAACAAATAAATACGATTAGACGTTTTAGTTTCGTCCTAAAAAAATCATCTTTGCTATGTTAATGTTGTTGGCATCAAACAATAAGTCGTGCAATATATTTTCTTTTGAAAGTTGTGCATTTGCTATTGTTTTGTGTTGATTTATGATGTCTTATTGGTATCCATAAAATAGCTAATCCTTATACATAGTATAAAACAAAGTCGATTCCCGCTGTCTGTCTGTCCCTATGTAGGCTTAATTCTTTAAAACAACGCAACAGATTTTGATGCGGTTTTTAATAGATAGAGTGATTTGTGTATATAAAAATGAGATTTATATTCCTGTTTTACAAGCTTACAACAGGGATAAAATCGCTTTCTGTCTCGAACCAATTAGTCATTCAAAAGAATGTACTAGTGTACTTATTACTACCTACTAACAATTTAATAGAATTATAAACCAATAAATTATTTTTTTATTAAGGAAATGATAACAAAATACATATTTAATGGGGACCTTTCACGAATCTTCCAATTAACCATAAAATTGAAATAGGTGAATACCTACATTTTATCGAGATCATTCCTTTAATTTATATTACATTTCAATAACAAGCGAATTACACAAGTCCATAAATTATGAGCCTGGAAGGATGTTATTATAAATCCTGGTGTGTTCGTAAAATTTAATCTCTCTTGATTATCGTCAGCTCGCGTTTAGCGAACTGCGCTGGCATTGATTTGATAGGTGTCACCGACGGAAACTTGATGTTGTAATCACCGTGAACTCGGTTACATTGTACCTGGAGGAACTAGGTTATTAGATTAGATTAGATTAACACGGGCTGGTGTCCGCAACTACACGTCTGAGCGCGTATTTTGCGTACGGGTGGGATTCGTCTTTCTCACTCGATCCAACCTAGCTCCTCGAGGAAAGCCAGCAGCGCCTTGGTGTTGCCAACTATCCTCTGCACGGTACCTGGGTCACAGAGGAATTTGGCCTGGTAGCCAGCGGTCACTGGACAGCTTAGGAGCAGATGTGCTGCTGTCTCGTTCTCCTCCATGCACGCCCTGCACAGTGGGCGGTCTGTGAACCCAAAGACAAAAAGATGCTTGTTAAAAGTCCCATGGCCAGTTGTTACGGCTGTGACTGCACGTAACTGTGTTTAAGTCAGTCTCAGGACTTTCTGCGTAAACCGGCCATCTAAAGAGGGAAGTGCCTCCTTGGCCTGTCTGCACTCGCTGTGGTCATTCCACAATTTGTGGTGCTGTTCTCTGGTGCGCTTCCTTACCAGATTGCGGAGGTTACCGTAGGGTAGTGGTACGATGGGTTCTGGACCCACCGCCGCTTTACTAGAGCCCCTTCGGGCCAGCTCATCCGCTGCATCATTACCTCGACAATCGCTGTGCCCCTTGATCCATTGAATCGTTATTTTATTGTATGTACTGACCTGGTTCAGGCGTTGGTGACACTCGCGTATCAGCCCAGAGCTGACCGTGTGGCTACTCAGTGCCTGCAGGACGGCCATGCTGTCCGAGAGAATGCGTATAGGGAAGTCCTTCACCTCCCTGGCTAAGATGGCTGAGGCTGCCAGGGTGATGCCCAAGCACTCGGCTTCGAACACCGTGTTATGAGCCCCAAGTGGCGTGGCTAGGTGGATGTTGAGGTCCTCCGAGAACACCCCTGCACCTGTGCCAGTACCTGTTTTGGATCCGTCTGTGAAGATCCTTAGCTCGTCAGGGCGTAACCCTTCGCAACGGTGGTCCTCGTGCAGTTGGATCCTGTATTTCTTGTCAAAGATGAATTGCTTAGGTATTCGATCGTCGATTGTTTTTGTTAGGGGAGTTCGCTGTTGAGTTCCTCAAGCAGAGCGGTGTGTTTTCCCTCTCTCTTACCCCATAGATCCTTAAGGTGTACTGCTGCCATCGTTGCCTCTTGCTGTATAAACAGGTGGAGAGGGGTGAGTCAGTCAGGGTGGATTTACTCCGTGCTTGGAGAGTGCAGCACCGATGCTGGAGAAGTTTGTCTTGTCGAAGGCCCCTTCGATGTCTATGAAAGTGCCCAGGCACGTACCTTTCTGATGAATTGCTTCCTCTATTTGGCTTACCACCAAATGAAGAGCGGACTCAGTAGACTTACCCGAGCTGTAAGCGTGTTGGTTACCGTGTAGAGGTAATGACATTAGGGCGCCATCGCGTAGTTCCCTCTCGCACAGCCTTTCCATGGTCTTAAGTAGAAACGAGGTCAGGCTGATTGGTCTGTAGGATTTGGCATTTGTATAGTCTCCCTTGCCTGACTTTGGGATGAATATTGCTTTCACTTCCCTCCATCCTTTTGGGACGTGTCTAAAGGCCAGGCATGCTCTCATTAGTGTCACAAGTCTTTCTGCCACAGACTTACCTCCCCACTGCAGTAGCGCAGGGAACACTCCATCTGGACCTAGCGCCTTGAAAGCATGGAAGCTTTTGATGGCCCACTGGAGTTTTTCCAGCGTGATCACCCTGTGTGCGTAGAGCCAATCATCATGAGTTGGTATCTGAGTAGTATCAGAGACAGGTCGATAAATGTGCGACTGCGTCTAGTAACAAACGTCAGTGCCACGCCTGTGTTTAGCAGGGAGAGGTTAGACGTAAACAAATAGTCCACCAATGCCTTACCTCTTTCATTTTGCGTATCCATTCCCCACAGAGGGTGATGTACATTTGTGTCAGTCCCAATGATGATCTCCTCGCCGCTGGTCTCGCATTGGGTTACGAGGCGGACAAGCTCGTGCGGAGGTGGAATCTCCGCCTCAGGCATATAGGCGGAGGCGCCTGCCGCTACACCGCTACGGCGACCTGTAGCCGCAACGCTACGACAATGCAATAACGTAGCATTGTGCTACGAATCTTTAACATCACCCTAAGACTGAGGCATTTAACCTTTATTGTTTAAATTTAAACAACAAGACTACATTTAAGGTTGCTCGTGCCGTTTGTCTCGAACGGAGTCACACTTAGCTACGAGTTGACATCTTTTGTTAGTATTCAAAACGATGTGAAGATGCCTCTGATTTATGAGCGCCCATTATTCTTACGTGTGACGTAAACACATGCCGTTCATTCCACCGCCACCGCCCGATACGTAGCGAAATAAAGAGAACGCGACTTAGTAAGTGCTACGTGCGTTTCGTATTTTTTATATTCGGGAGATGTTTAATGTGAGCTTTCGCTGAGGCTTTTTTATGTAGCATGAAGATTATGGCCATTACTTAGCGTCATAATACGCAATGGCGGCCAACTTTTATTTTAATTCCATTTTTTGAACGAGGACTTCAGTTGTGACGTTTTATATTATTTTCAGGGCACACGAGAACTTTAGGACATATTGGAATACGCGACATACAAAAGGACATTTCGTGCGCGGCGTACCTTCCTAGATGGATTCCTTCGTCACAAAATGTACACAAATAGTAATAAGCTCGATAAGTCGCTCAAACTCTGCCGGGGCTTTCACAGTCTTGGAAAATATTACGAAAAGCGACACAAACTTAGATATTGTTTGTTGGCCATCCTTCTGTCGTAGATTGCGCCACAAGACGCGCGTCGTATTTATTAGGTAGGCAACAATCAACTGTTTATCTTGGCATGTTCTCACCCCACTTTTGTATTCTAATTTTAGTCGATAGGTACTTCATTAATTTTGTATCGGTAATACCTACATAATAGCCATCCAATCGCACTAATTACTCCGTAGCTGCTTATTTTGTCATTTAAAAAAACAAAGCTTGAATCATAATAAAACAGCTTCATTAGTGTAATTTGTTTTCGTAATCACAAGACACATTTAATACAGAAATGTTAGTATTAATTAACATTAAAGATCTTTGTTTATTTTTTAATCACATTGTATTTACGCTCAACATGTCCAGTTCGTTATTTGTGAAAGCTTTGCTTGCTCACATTTGATGCATCTGAGTTCTCAGCGCATTTTTAGAAGGTAATGACCAAACGGACATCATAAATTGATAGAATAATTCGAGAGAAGTCGAGGAGCTCGTCAAATTCACTTTATCTTCGGCACTAACAAACACTAGACAGGCGGGCTCGCGCTGGCGCCTCGTCTAACCTCTTTCCAAATACTGCACTTGAATGGACGCATTCTGCAGTCCGTATTGCAACTCCACAAGGCACATCACAAACCAAAAATCTCAGAATTTCGAGCGACGTTATCTCGGTGACTCAGTCTTCGTTATTAAGCCCACTGGCGTCGGCACATCATAAAACGGCAAAATGTCTCGTACTACATCTAGGTACATAACACAGTAATAGAGCTCCCCGTATAATTGGTTGATGCAAATGCGCTCCCGTGCACATTCTAAGACATTTTTATTACGCCCGGAAAAGAGTTAATATCGCTTAATGTAAAATGCTTTAGCAAGCTTAATTTTATTTTATTCCGCCTTTATTAAATCCCTTTATTCATAATAATAACTGGCTGGAAGTTTTCTTGAGCGTCTAATTTCATTACTGTTAGATGTACAGTGCATAATGTGCGTATACAAATGCACCTAATGCTTGGGTGGACTTACTTGGCACTTTATGAAAAGACTGCTATGTTTTACCACAATTCATAACGCTATTAGAAAACGAATCAATGTATGGGAATGACTCATCTGAACGGTAAGTGACGTGGTCAGACCAAACGAATAGAATGCGTTAACGATTGTAGAAAGAGATTCGATATGAAATGTTTGTAACTTGGCTAGGCTCGGGTTTTGGACAAATTTCAGGCAATTTTGCATAATTGGATGCGGCTGTCGCAGGGTTAGGCCAGTTAGGCATACCCTACCTGCAGAGCCATTAGATTACTAGGTAGTCATACGTTAATTTTTAATAGCGGGATGCCAAAAGACACTCATTAAATACGGGCAATTTCAAAGTTGAAATATCATACATTTTATGTAGTTATCTACTTAAAGTTAAATGACATTTTCTTAATTTTGGTACCCTAAATGGTACCGAATACCTTCAACCACAAATCTAAACTCTAGACCCAAATTTACATTTAAGCAGAAATATTCTTTTAAATTAATTTAAGACTCTCAAGTAAGTAACAAAGTTAGCGCAATCATAACAGCATAGAGTCAACTTATAAAGGCGTGCGTATGTGAGCACTTGAACACGGCCCGGCTTTGTTCACGAGTCACGACACAGACTGTTTCTTTAATCGTTTTCACTTCTTATAGGCGTTGTGTCTCTGAAGTTTTGCTGAATGAGATGAAAAATTAAAGATAAATAAAAGGTACCTGTCGTTAGGTACGTGAGGTTTGGATGTTAAGAAGTGTTTAGATACGTAATTCGTCTGCTACTTGCTTTCAAACTCACAGCTCTACTTAATAAAAAAAATATACAAATTGCATAAAATTTATGGTTTCAGAACATAATACTCGTTATTTTCTTGTCCTTGTCCAAACTTATTTGGGGTTATGGCAACATCTATTTTTCTTCCATCCTCTGTTTTGTAATCCATTCGTTTCTTTGGTGTTTTACACTATTCTATAATCGGAACAATCTAAGAAGTCCGATGACGTTTCTCATTTTAAATGTCGCGATAACTTTGTATGAACATCTACGAAAAATCAAATTCATAATCCTAATTAATTACTATGTTACCCATACACTATAACATCGAGTTTAATTCGTAAGCATCAAGTTTAACTTCATCATCATCATATCAGCCGAAAGACGTCCACTGCTGGACATAGGCCTCCCCCAAGCGTCGTCACTTTGACCGGTCTCGTGCGTCTCGCATCCAGCGTTTCCCTGCAATCTTCACCAGGTCATCGGTCCACCTGATGGGAGGCCATCCAACGCAACGTCTTTCAGTTCGCGGTCGCCACTCCACAACCTTTCTGCCCCATCGGCCATCCGTTCTGCGAGCAATGTGCCCTGCCCACTGCCACTTAAGTTTGGCAATTCTTCGGGCTATGTCGGTAACCCTGGTTCTCTTGCGGATCTCTACATTTTTGATTCGATCACGCAAGGAAACTCCGAGCATAGCCCTCTCCATTGCCCTTTGAGTGATTATAAGCTTTCTGATGAGGCTCATTGTAAGCGACCACGTCTCAGAGCCAAATGTCATCTCTAGCAACACACACTAAGTTTAACTTATAACGTATTTATATAGCTGTCAAATTCGACTTCTTAGATTGACTTTAATAGCATCTATCCTTAACTTAAACATTTTGTGATTCACAAAAGTGTTTATCTGATACAACTTTCAGAAAAAATAGATAATTTTTTCTGAAAGTTTAGTTACTGTTACCAAAAAATCTTATAGGCCGGTGTTAAAGCTGGTTGCAGTGCAAGAGCTAAAAGCTGTTTTAGACACTCTAAAGTTGAACACTTTAAGAGTGTTTCTTGTAAACAATTTTTTAAAATCTTTTTGTCTTCTAGCCTTCGTCTTTTCCCTTGACTGTAAAGACTTAAACTTAATTTTCTTTCTTGTATTTCATTTTATTTCTGGTATTTCATTTTATTTCTTGTATTTCATTTTCTTTTTTTAGCAACTGAAGAAAATAATATAAGGCTAGTATAGGCGGTATTTTTGAAATCAGTCTACGGTGGTATCCCATCCCATTTGTTGTTGTTTTCTCCGTAACAAGAAAATTGTTCAGAAGTGATCTTTAGCCACTGGTTCGAAAAAGAGTTTTGAAACTTAACTAATTCCCCTGTTAGCAGGGCCAGCTTCTAATAAAGATAAGTAAGCCTCAGGGATTAAATTTGCAGGTAACAGTGCTAATTGAGTAAACATCCTTGTTATTGCCCTCGTTTGTCTTATCCAGGGCAATTTTCTTACTCATTTTCTATATTGCTTTTAAATAATGGTAAAAACAGCCCTTCATTTGGACATTTGGATATATAATCTTAACGGCAGGTTGCCATAAAGGAAAGAACATAAAGTTCTTTTCTTGAAAACTACGTTGAAAACTAGTTGCGGTGTGTACTGTAATCTATTCTATCTTAAAGCGAATCTGACCTAACGCGAATCTGGCGTAAAGCGAATCTGTCCATATGCTAACAAAGGTTTTAAATAAATAGCAGAGGTAATTTTTCATTCCTATACACAGCTCAGTTTACATGGTATGAACAAATTACCTCAGCAATAAGCAGGCAAGTAACTGGCTTTAAAATATGATTCATGATACGCAAGGTAAGAAAATAAATATAGTGTCAGTATGATAAACCCTGCTCACGTGCCCCGATGGTTCATGATTAGTGTAATGCATATAGATGACGCTAGCTGTCGCCACTGTCGTATGAGCTACGGCATTTTCTTTTATATATCGCGACATTAAAAAAAGTTGATTCAAAAACCCGAACTAAAAGACGTAAACGAGAAGAAAATCATGCTGTGCAGTCGGATGATACATATTCGCGAGCTGGCTTTTTTTTTTTTTTTTTTTTTATATCCTATAGGCTCGCGCTTGACCACTATCTCACCTGATGGTAAGCGATGATGTGGTCGACGGTGAAACACGCTTGCCTAGAAATAACCTATTCACTCTTGACTTAAAGACCCCCAGATTGTAGCTGTCGGGAAACACAGACTCCGGCAGGGAATTCCACTCCTTAGCTGTACGCATAATAAAAGTGTTCTCAAAACGTTTTGTGCGTATGGGTGGAATGTCCACCATGTATCGATGGCGCATCGCCGTACGTCTGGTAGTCCGATGGTGAAACGGGCTCGGTGGAATTAGATCGTGCAATTCCATCGCACACTCCCCGAAATGTAACCGATAAAAAACTGACAGGCTGGCAACTCGGCGACGATGTTCAAGACTCTGGAGCTTTGACTTGACCAGCGCCTCGTCGCCGATGAGCCTCTTGGCCCGCTTTTCGATCGACTCTAGTGCATCAAGCTGGTATTTGGCAGATCCATCCCAGAGATGAGAACAGTACTCCATGCATGATCGAACTTGCGCTTGATACAAATTGAGGAGCTGCTTCGGCGTGAAGTACCTTCTCACCTTCGCAAGGATCCCCAGCTTTTTCGCTGCCAGCTGAGCTTTTGCCTCAATGTATGGGCCAAAATTGAGAGTCGATGTCAACGTAACGCCAAGAAGCTCAAGATGGTCCGTTATTGGCACGGTCACATCTCGGAAAGTTGGAGCCGGTTGAAATTGGCTCTTTTTTGCGGAAAAAAGACACGCCTGGGTTTTAGCAGCGTTAAACCTGACCAGATTGGCATCGCCCCATTCGGAGACTGCCTGTAAGGACAGGTTCAAACGCTCCACCATGGCCTCACGGAGAGACCGGATCTGCGGCCCGGTAGTCCGACTACACAGTATGATTTCCTTCTCGTTTAGGTCTTTTTACCCGACTGCTGAATGAGGGTAATGTGTTTATCAGTCTAACTATGTAAGTAAGTATGTATGTTTGTTCCTATGTGGCGTTCTAGAGACCAAACGCGTTGGCCGATTTTGATGATTCTTACGTCAATCGATTTGTAAATCTAGTGTCAGTGGCTAAATAAATCAAATTTTTTTTCTTCCAACCCCGTCATTTGGGGTATCAAAACAAAGGGTTTTAAGAGGTGATTTTAAAAATATACAACACTGATATGTTTAAATGTACCTAATGCTAAAAAATTATAATTAAAAAGTTATAAATAAAAAAAGTAAATTCAAAAAATCAAAAACCAGACTGCTTAAAAAGCGAACTAAAAAGACGTAAACAAGAAGAAAATCATGCTGTGCATTCGGAGGATAGGTAGGTACAACTGGTTTTGGTCTGATTTTTTTAGTTCGCGTCTTAAGCAGTCGGGTTTTTAGTTAACATTTATTAGTTCGAATTATGTACCTTTAAACATATAAGTTTTATATATTTTTGAAATCACCTCTTAAAACCCTTTGTTTTGATGCCCCACACGATAGCTTTGGAAGAAGAAAAAAATAGGACCCCACAATATGTCGCCCAAAAGCCGACATTTTTCTATTTACCAATTTTAATGTAGCTCTCACTTGTAAGGTTAAGACGAATCGATTGACGTAAGAATCATCATAATCGGCCAACGTGTTTGGTCTCTAGATCGCCACATAGGAACAAGCATACATACGTATACATAGACTGATAAACAAATTCCCCTACTTCGGCTTTTTTTTTTGCGGGTGTCGGTAGAGCCTAACTAGGTACAGCCAATCGCATATTACTGGTAGGAATTTGACATTGGCTGTGGCTTTATGTCATAGCGGCAAGAGTGACTTTCGTAAGCATTTACAGACGGTTTACTTTAAGTTACCTGCTATGAATATTTATTCAGTAGTATAGGTACATTTCATATATTATTTTCAGTAATCGTGAATCTCGACTCCGAAACTCTGGATCACGATAAAATTTTATTAATGCTGCTAGAGCATTTAAATTTAGACATACCAAATGTAAGGAGGATTTCTAGAAATTAGGTTATCTGTTAAAGATGTCTAGACATCATAGAAGAATCTAAGTCATAATTATCTGCTTGATAAAAAAAATACTTTACGAAAAGCAAGCGTCTTCAAAAAAATTGTTGTGATAACGAAAACAAAAATTATACTTAATGCCAAACCGCCCTTTTGTTAAAATTCGGTTAAAAAGTAACAAAAAGTAAGACCCGCACATATTCCTAGGCATTAACCGGCACAATAAAACCGTTTAAAAGACAATCACATCCCTAATACTCTAAAATCAAAACCAAAGGGTCCTTAATGCTTTTATGAAGTAGCATATTGGCAAAATTCTATTTGGCGTAAAATGCATTCGCTTTAGTCCCTACCCTCGCTTTATTATATGCCACGGTGATTGGGAAATTTCACACTAACGCGAATTGTATTGCCCCAGCCGTTCCCCCAGTAATATTAGCCTCCAACATTGATAGAAAATGTTATATTATAATTTCAATATGTATGAAAAGACTGTCGAGATTTTTATTGAAGTTTTTCGAGAAAATGCGCTTAGATTAAAGTCTCTAGAGCTGGATAATTTGCTAGAGGACAGAAGCGTGCTCTTAGCTTTCTGGATATTTATTTGTTTACCCTCGCACTGGAACGCCTTCATAAGAAGGCTTAAAGTCACCCAAAGGGCAATGGCGAGGGCTATTCTTGGCGTTTCCTTGCGTGATCGAATTAGAAATTAAAACATCCGCAAGACAACCAAGGTTACCGATATAACTCGAAGAATTGCCAAACTTAAGTGGCAGTGGACAAGGCACATTGCTTGCAGAACGGCTGGCTGTTGGGGCTGAAAAGTTCTGGAGTGGCGACCGCGTATCCGAAGACGTAGCGTTGGAAAGCCTCCATCTAGGTGGAGCGACGACCTAGTCAAGGCTGCGGGAGTCCGGTGGATGCGAAACGCACAGGACCAATCAGTGTGGCGACGCTTGGGGAAGGCCTATGTCTAGCAGTGGACATTTTTCGACTAAAATTATGATGATGACCCTCGCACTGGAATGCCTTGCAGCAATTACACCAATGAAGCACAAACTTACAAATACTAACTATAAGTCAAGGTTTCTTCACGATGTTTTCCTTCCCCGTTGTCAGCGATGTCAAAGATAAACTTAGAAAGCACATATGAATTGAAAAAGTCACATTGGTACTTGCCCGGATTTTAACCCACGAACTCAAGCACGAGAGGCGAGGTCTACGACATATTGTATACATATTGATATTGTATACCATCTCCTAGGTATTGTTTAGAAAAATCTCATGATAGCTACCGAACAGAAAGAAAAAAAAAACAGGGCAGTTCGTGGCCTGCTTATTAAGAAGGATATAAAGGCTGACCCACGAACTTGAAATGGTAGCTGAGACAGACTGGACGTGTAAGGCGAAGGACCGTGTTCTGGCGCAGCATGACAAAAACGAATTACGAGTGATTGAGTTAATGGACCGATTGTATAAAGAAGGCTGTCGGAACATGTACCGGGTTCGTCTTATTTGGTCACAAGTCACAATCATCAGCAGTGAGAGAACGATGAAGAAGAAGATGGTATCTCAAAAGTGTAACAGAAGAACGTCAGCCGTAGACTTTCTCACTTAGGTCAAATTAGGAGCATGACAGTATTACGAATGCAGCTTCACAGACTCCCTGCAGAATATTATATGACGACCCATTTAAAAATAAAGCTTGGCCATGTACACAAGTACATAATTCAGTAACAGCTGTGCAACCATTATGCTAATAAGTTATTACAGAGCAGCTGAAGCAAGGCTTTATTATTATGAGACTACACTTTGTTCAAGAACTAAAGACCTCTTGAAGAATATTAGGCACATGTCATGGAATTTGTCATCGTGCTTGGCAATAATTTGTTTTCTCTTTAGTTTATAATGACTCATATTTCTTTAACGTGTTCACGAAAAAGCAGAAGGCATGCAATAAATTATTATGATGGTGGCACACCTTAAACGGCATAGTAAATCAAATATAAGTATTTTTATTCTTTCAATTAGGCTATTTAACGTCACTTTTGAGTGACTAAATTACAAGTTAGAAAATAATATTAATTCTACTGTCCATTCTTAAAGGTAGTTTGTTATGGAGAAGAACGGACAAGAAACTTCATTCCTACACCTTAAAAAGAAAAATACGTGAAGACGATGCACCTAGAACAGCACTACTGTACTACGTAAAGGTAGAATCTATAACAATATCATGTCAACATAATAGAAATTACTGTTTTTGTTAACGACAAATGTTTCTTCTAAATCTAAAGAATATCGGTTCTGACCATATTTTAAAAAGGTATGTATATAATGATTCCACCCCGTAACGCATTAAAATAATGAGTTAGGTATCGACACACCTAGGTCATTTTAGCATTATTTACAACGTAAAGTTAGATGTTCATTAATTTAAATCGACGTAGATACAAAACAATTTATGCCTTCATCGGCGCCTGCTGTGCCCACTGTGCCCAATTTAATTACGAAGTGATCGTTATCAATAACAAATAGTTTGTTTACAACACCTATACAAGCTTTATGCCTATGGGGAGGCAAGAAATATTGCTACGTTGCCTCGTATATGTATATTTACTGTAATATGTATAGATGCCAAACATTTTCGTTGTAAAGGAATTGATTCAAGGTATTGGGTATAATAAAAATGATTCTCAATATATATTTACCTGGTGGGGACGTGGTGATTTGTAATACAGGCATTCCTCTGCCTAACTCAGACACCAGCTCCTCACATATTCTATATTTTTATACCTAAGTAATTTTTATATGTGAAGAGAAATAAAATAATTTATTTATTATTTATTTATATGATTTATTTATTTAACTTCATGCACAAAGGTACAATAGCGCAGTGGACGTCAGTCGTCACACTTTTCAGACCTAGGGCCGCATAGTACAATGTGAGATGGGTATGCAGTCCGTATATCTGTGGATTGGATAGTTGACACCACCAAAGTATTGATATATTTTTAAGAGCTGTGTGTGAAAACGCGATTACCCAATTCATTTTTCAGTTGACATAGATCCTTTATTAATTCAGAATCAGTGAATTTTTAACTTTTTTTTGCGAATTGATGATTTGATTGAGGATATCCGCAGGAAGACCAAAGATCTTTCCAAACAATTTTTTAAAAGAACTGTACTAAAAATTCGACAGTTCGACACAAGAAGACATGTGACATCCACCGCTGGGCCCGCGTGGTGTATTACATATTCCCTCTCTCACAGAGAGCAGGCCTCTGTCCCAGCAGTGGGAACATTGAAAGGCCGATGATAATGCTGATTACTTACTTTTAGTAGCACTTTTGTTGATAATCCCGCTACTATAATATTGTTAAAGAAGTATATTTATTTATTTATTTTTATAACAATTACTTTCTGTACTTACAGTTTGCACCAAAGCGTACAGCAAGCCACCACTACACATATAATAACACTTATAAACTAAAAAACTTAATACATACATTTAACATTGTTTTTCCATTGAGCATAAATATGTCGACGCGAATATATATGTGAATATTACTCGCGCGTAATTTATAAACAAAGAAGTGTGTGGTACAGCAGGTACGGTTAAACAATGGCATGCTGGCCGCACTGAGCGGTTGAATGCTGCTAGTTGCCAAAACCCGAGCAAGTTTTTACTCATATTCTTCTCGCGCACAATTCTTTTTAATTAACCTCATGCATTTTGCATGCATGCATTTTATTGTATTTTCATTGTTTACTAAAATTATTTGCAATGTCGCGGGCCGCACAAATATCGTCCGCGGGCCATAGTTTGAAAACCACTGCCTTTAACTTTCTGTACCAGTCAACCAAGGTTGATGAAGAGATAACATGGTAGGTGCATTGCTTAAGCCGTGGAAAAAAATCAAATTAATTTATTAAACAAAGGTTCTTTTTTGACCTCCACAATATTGCAAGATTTATGCAGGAAAACCTAACTAACAATGACGTTATAATTCCTCTTTGCACCACAAAATTAAAAGCAGCAAGCCACCAATAATAAGAAAAATAACTAAACCATCACGCATTCTCTTTTCATTCATTCAGTTGTCATCGAGAAAAATTAATAAAACCGCACAATCGGGCACTCGGTCTTATTCCCGATGCGACAATAAACAGAGAACAATACTATAACATACCTAAGTGAGTACGTGCCTAAAGCGGCCATCTTGTTCCACATAGCTTTTTCATATACAGTTAAAAGGCACTAAGATTTATTGTAAATAAAAGCAACTTGCACAATTTTTCCCAACACCTATTGTTGCCTAGGAAAATATTCAGTAAAATTGTCACGTTTTTATTTTATGTCGCTCTGATTCCTTAGTGACGACTGTATTGATCCCCGTAAATAAGTTTTTTTTTATATTTTGCTGATATATAGTGGTTAGTGTTCTTTAAACTTGTCTTATTCATATAAGCTGCATTAAGAGATAGTTTCATAGTCATTTTAGTTGAAAAATCTGCACGACTAGACAAAGTTTTAAACCATTTGGCGAAAGTTTAGGAGTTCTCCAACACGCTTAACGTGTTCTATAAAACCGACTTCCAAAACAAAACACTGCAAAGCGAAGCTTTACGAAGTCGGTGTTTTTGGTACCTATTGTTTACCGTTTTTCGACACCGACTAAGGAAAAGAAAGTAATTTTACACTTTATAGTGTTTTATTTTGGAAGACGGTTATTTTTTTTGTTAAAAAGTTTAGAGAATTTCCATGAAATGAATAATAAACCGAAACACGACTAAGATACGTTGTTTTATTTCGGGGATCCTTCCAGTTTCATCATCAACGATGGTACCATTTTCATCAGTACCATTTAGTTTTAAGTATCATCGTAGTCAGTTGATTATTCGAGATATCTTTGACCCGTAATATACTTAACATTAAGGAGTTCCAGTGGCTATCCATGAGCTTCGTCATCAGTTCCACTTAAAATTGAATGATACTTTCTGAGTGCAAATGATTGCATTGTTGATGAAAATAACAAATTCGCTATATTATGTGTGACCATAATATTGGAGGAGTTCCCTCGATTTCACCAGGATCCCATCATCAGACCATGACCAGATGACCATAGGATCACCTGGGAAGACCTTTCAAACAAAATAATAATTTTCCAAATTGGTCCAGGTGACTTTGTCGTTTATAATAATTATCGGGAAAAAAACCATTTTTCTAAGGTTCCGGTTGAAAATAAATAATGTTTAAAGAATAGAATAGAATACTCTTTATTATGTTAACCATATAAGTTACAGAAAGTATAGACGAAGAAAAAATTACACTGGGTGACACAATGGGCGGCCTAGAAGGGGGTATACGGTATGAATAATTCATATAGATGTTTGGTTACTGAAAACTACGAACTGTTCACTTAAATAAATTGGTATTCTGTCGATGATGACTAGCCTCCAAGAAATGTGGATTCTTATTGAGTTAGAGCTTATGGTATATTTAACTTGATAGAAAGTTGAAATCTCTGCTCTGTAGTACCGAAATATAATAGAAAATTTTACCAATTTGTTCTGCCAGAGATATTCATATTTACATCTTTATTCTATTGGTACATGCACACTGAGGTATATTGGTATAACTTTAAATACTTACGCACTAAATATTTATTAATGTTTTTCATTTTAATAAGCTTCACAAATATGTAGTCTTGTAGTCATAAATTTGGGCAATTTCCACAACTAAAGTGCTCTCCAGTTGGGTAATTTGCACAAGAACATAATTAAGAAACAAAAAAATAATTTGCTACTCAAGAAAACCGGTAAGAATATTTAGAATTTAACCATTTTGAATGCTGGAAACGCGGATCCACGCCAGACACAAAGGTTTTTTAATTGTTACGCTAATTTTGACATTCTACCGGTTGATCATTAAGTACAAGTTTGCCCTTTAACCGCGTGCTGAACTACTTCAGCGAAGCCGCGAAAAGCTATCCCTATATAACATCACCTCTTCACTTCGCTCTTCACAGAGTGGTGAAGTTCAATTGCTGGTGTTTATCTTATCTAATATATCTAATCTAAAATACCTTTAAACGAGCAATTCTTGTATATATATATATATATAATCTGAATCTTGGAAACGGCTCCAACGATTTTCATGAAATTTAGTATGCAGGGGGTATTGGGGGCGACAAATCGATATAGCTAGGTTTCATTTTTAGAAAACGTCGTTTTCTTTATTTTCACCCGAGCAGAGCTCGGTCGCCTAGGTACTGTAACTGTAATATGATATGGACGACTTTCCAAAAAGGATGAGTTTCTATGTTCAACCGTGTTTCTTTTTTTTTGTGTGTATGTACAACGATTTATCTGTTGATTGTCGACCAACTTTGAAAATTATTGTATTTGATAGACTACTTTCCTGAAGCCAAATTCATATGGGATCATCCATATGAATTTGGTGAAGATCTAATAAAGAGAGATACATATACAACAAATCTCTTCAATAAATAACGGCAAATCTCTCGGGATTGCTGCAATTACATGTCTTTGTTACCACAACTAAAAAGAGAATAATAAAAATACTTTATCAGTAAAAAACATCGGTCGTTACAAAAAATTAAGGAACAAAATCAGTAACACCGACTTCCGAAATTCAAGCCGGTTGTATTTTATTGTAAAAAAACATTATTTCTTACTCTGATTAATAAATAACTTGGTATTATAACGTTTTAAGAACAAGACCTTGTGCATCTGTTGCTGGTTAGATGTTGTGAAATCCGATCCGTTTGTACGAGATCCAATTAACGGGACCTCGTGTTTCGAAAAATATTGAGCAGCAGCCGGATAATTAAAGTAGAACAAGATATAATAAACACACGTTAATAAGGGTCAATTTTAACGACATATTGAGATAATTTAATATTTAGTTTTTTTTAAGATTTAGGCGAGGTCAGACTCAGACTTTGACCAACAACCGGTCTGTTCTGTAAACAACTCACCGTAAATACTTAGGTGGAGTGAGTTTAAACCGAACTGTCATTCCACCTTAACAAGTATACTCTATTTGAGATAACATTAGACATTTAACTAATCCCATTTTATAGCCCGTTCAACTTTGACTTCTATTTACTCGTTGGCGATATGACAAATGGCAGCTGTAGTAAAACAGTTAGTTTTGGTAACAGGTTTATACTTCTTATGCAAATCGGCTGAACGGACTGTAAAAAAGGTTTGTAGAAAATTTTAATGCTTTTTTAAATGGTGTATATAGATGGATTGGCACCTGACTTCATGTTCAATTAACCTAAGTTTTCTCGATGAGATTTTTACAGAATAACTGAATAACGACAGAAATGTGGTAATCTAGGTGAGAAGTGAATACCTAAAAGACGGCTAATAGGTATCGCTGGCAACAAACAAAAAAGATCTCGATGGTCTTAACTTAACTGCTTCGGATGCTAGTGTTTTTCTAGTACCTATTATGTTACTGCACAGTACATGTGTGAGTACTTTTAATACTTTGTACCTGTAAGTAGTATAGTATGTAGTGATTCTGGGAGCATTGTCCTCACACATATAAATTTATTAATGTATGTACTTATGTACCTAAATATTGTAAAAAAAAACATATTTTTTTAAAAGAGTAAGTATGGAGTTTCTTGTGCGTTCTTGTCCATAACAAGCTACTTTCCGAATGCACGGTAGAATCAATTTTTATTCCTTGTAAATTTTAATGTATCTAACGTTCAAAAGTGCCACTTTGTGGCCTAGTTGAAATAAAATATCTTTGTCTTTGTCTCTCTTTGATCAAAAAGCCGATAATGATCGTTTCAGCATAGCAATAGCAGTTCTGAACAATATGCTACGTACAATTTTTCATTAGTAAAATAAGTTAAGGATAAATGTCGATTTGGGACGGCTTTGTGTCTTTATTTCAGTTTTCGAATTAAGAATGTCAATAAATGTAGATTGGTCATCGACCGCTATATATGTAATTCCTCGTGTCGATGATTCTTTGTTCCTAATTTAAATTTTCTTCGACCAATACTCAGCCACTTCGATTACATTAACGCTGGCCTCGCAAAGGTCTCGCATGGTACAGTAATTGTTGAAACGGAATATTTGTAAACGGAAATAATAGATCGTATTTCGTCTTTTGATCTTAATAAAACTCTCCAAATCAGCTGCAGCCCTCATCAATTCCACATAATTTCCATTCAATAACCAATAAGCAAATTGGGTCATTAAAATAAATTAAACTATCATTACGTTTATCCTGCGAAGGGACGCCATAATTAATCAGGCGTCTGTCTCGCCTCGCTCTCGCTGGTTCACGCTATCGATGTCGATAATTTATAACCGGCGTGACACGCGGCTTTACCGCATCTCTAGTATATTAGTTTGTCATACACCTTCTAATATACCGTTGCGATGTCTTGACGATTTTGCAGTCATCGGCTATGTTGGTACCGTCAGAGACACAGGTCGTAGTTTCAGTACACACTCATACAATAGGGTTTGAACCTACGGCCATTCATACTGACATGAATCCAGACTCCGGGCTCTTAATCAAAAATTCTAGATGCAAAAAGCCAATAACACTTTTCCTGACACAAGAATTGAATCCAAGACCTCATGCTCTGCTGCAAACTCGATCACCTCGATGTTATGCGTTAGCAACCCATAACATCGAGGTAGCTGAGAATTATGACATACTAGTTTCTGCCAGCGGCTTCACCCGCGTTTATGTCGAAAATATCCCAAAGGAACATATTCCCGAGATAAAAGTATCCTATGTTTGCTATTCCAGACTATATATCTCTGTACCAAATTTCGTCCAGATCCGTTCAGTAGTTTTGGCGTGAAAAAGTAACAAACACACTCACAAACTTTCGCCTTTATAAAACAATTGTGAAGATCATTCCAGTGCCTTGTGGTGCTAGCTGTACGTCTGTAGGTGGAAATCGCTAATGATGTTTTGGACGACGTGCTATGTTTGTCCAGTGATCAGGCAATACGATTAATTGAATAGTTTAATCCGTAACACCGTAGTATCTACTTACAGGATTTAACCCATATAAATATAGGTAGATATTTTACTGATGATGCTATATGTACATAAACTCACCAAGGCCATGATGAATGTCCATGTAACACCCACTCCTATCAAGATTAGAGACTCTACACTCGAAGTTGTAGACAATTATGTATACCTGGGACAAACAGTCCAGTTGAGTAGGTCTAACTTCGAGAAAGAGTTCAACCGTCGAATCCGACTCGGCTGGGCGACTTTCGGAAAGTTGCTAGTCCAATTTACCGCAGTGTCTCAAGACAAAAGTCTATGACCAGTGTGTGTTGCCAGTAATTGCCTATGGGACCGAGACGTGGTCGCTCACAGCGGGCCTCCTCAGAAAGCTTAATGTCACCTAAAGGGCAATGGAGATGGCTATGCTTGGAGCTTCCTTGCGTGATCGCATCAGAAATGAGGATATGCGCAGGAGAGCCAGAGTTACCGACTTAGCCCGAAGAATAGCAAAACTTAAGTGGCAGTGGGCAGGCCACATTGCTCAAAGAATGGATGGCCGATGGAGCCCGAAAAGTTCTGTGGTGGCGACCGCGAACCAGAAGAAGATGCGTAGGAAGGCCTCTGCAGCCTTAATGCCTAAAGAATTCGGCAAGGCAAAGGGCAAAGCGTATGAAAAATCGACCAATCACAAGCGAGATAAAAGATGCGATATAGATTTCCGTCTTTGTGATTGGTCGATTTTTCATACTCAAGGCTGCTGGTTAAGGTTGCGGGCATCCGCTGGATACGAGACGCACGGTAACGGTCAATTTGGTGACGCCTGGAGGAAGGGCTATATCCAGCAATGGACGTCTTTCGGCTGAAATGATGATGATGACATAATGTCACGTCTTTTTCCCATAGGAGTACGCAGAAACTACAGAACGCCACCAGCTGCGATCCTTATATACTCCGATGACGCTATACGAGTTACGATCCGGCTAAACCCACATTAGGGCATTATTTACACCTCTTATCGACTTGTTTTTGACTTTTCAAACCACTTTCTACGCCAAGTCGACCATCACTCGGAACATTTAACTCTATCAATTTGTATAACATTTCTAAAGATTATTATCAATTCTTCGAAGTATTAAAGTCTGGGTCATAAAACGCGGTCTGCGTGCAATACTTATGTACAATGTTGAAAATGTTTGTAGAAAACGTTCGAAAACATTGTTTACCGTATATCTTCGGGATTGCTGCCATCCCATTTCATATTATAGAATTTCTAGAAAATCTTTCGAGGACAATATTGTAGTGGGATTTTGCAATTTCATATATGTGTAGGTTACGGACTCTTATATTTTTGTATTCGCTTACTTAGTAAGAACCTATTTCCGAACATGTTGTAGTGACTGTAAAGAACCTTCCTGGTGGTGCGATAGGCGATATCGTTTCGATATCGCGTGCACGTATTTTCAAAGAAAATTTCAAGTACGAATTGGTCGAATTGCACCGCAGTGCATCCTTGTGAACATAGGTACTTGAAATTTAAATCGTCGTTTCATCAGGAAGGTCACTAAGGCCCAGTTTTTGTATCCGTAATTAACTCAACCAATGGTTAAATCTGCTAACCAATGGTTTTAAATTTCGGTAACTCGCGTTTATTCATTAATTGGTAGCCTCACAAATAGTTAAACAAGATTGAGAGTTAATTATTTGACCGTTTGTGAGACTAACAATTGACGGATAAACGCGTTCGAATTTTTTTTTTCTAGATTAGCATTAGTTTCAATTTTCATTTATTTTTAGTCTAACAAATTGTCAAATAAGTTAGAGAGTTAATTATATGACCATTTTTGGTTAGTAGATTTAACCATTGGTTGAGTTAACTACCGATCCAAAAAATGAGCCTAAGAGAAACAGCTGAGATATAAAATAGTAGATTATGCACCGAGGCTAACAATTTCTTTTTCAATTTCAATTCAATTCAACTCAATTTTCTATGGCGGGAACAATAGCCGTCCCGGTATTGGACGTCGTCATGTTTGGGTAAATGACTTACGTGCGCACAATTTCACGACAAAGAAACTTTTCACTTTAACATGCTTAATTATTACAGCATTACAGTAGCTCTGCTACCATGTTAGAGTAAATTAAAACACATTAATTTGAGGAACAACGTAAATCTATAATAGTATTTTATCACAACAGAAGGATTACATACTTTTTTTTTTTTCTTACAACTGTCAGTGCAGTTCATTGGTATGTCTATGGTAAACCAGCCAGGTACAACATTTAGTTTATAGGTTCTAACAGCAACGACGAGTAGAAGAACTAAGTAGTAACTAGTGGCGCCATCTGGTATCGTATAGCGGAACTAATCTTCTCGTATCGAATGGCATTTTCTAGAATGTTCGAGCCGGACATTCTGGAAGTTTCTAGTCGCTTCGGGAACAATGAGGTCGAAAGTCGATTGTTCTGGAAGTTTCTCGAATTATCTAGAACAGTATGGAACGTTCTGGAAACTTCTTCCGTGCTATATAAAGAGCGGTCGGGATCGTCGTGAGTCAGTTTCGATTGAGAAGCGATACAGAGCGATCAAAGCGAAAAATAGTGCGAAGTAATAGAATTGTTTAAGAAGTGTTTTTGTAATAAGTGATTAATTGAAGTCTGCTGTTTAAATAATTTATTCCTGAACCCCAGCTCGTAACAGTGTAATAGTCGCCCATTCAGTATATATCGCTCGGTTAATAATTTCCCTTTTTGTATCAGACCAACAAATATTTATACCATTTTACCTGAAGGATTTTAAGCAACATATGTCTTACACAAAAAGCATTTCACGGCACATTCTATTTCCATAAAAAGCTTTTCACGGCACTTTCTACTTCCATAAAAAGCATTTCACGGCACATTCTACTTTTGTACTAAAAAGTTTTAGCACAAAATCTCCTGTCCAAGTAAATAAGGCGTATCTACTGTGTCACTGATTAATTAATAGAGCAAAGAATCCATGTCTTAAACAGCATTTGGATTGTATTGTGAAAGTTGCTTGCTGTAGAGAACCTTACAGTATGCAGTCTGACAGAAAAATAATTTGCTTTTGAAAAATCATACGAATTAAGATTCAGAGAGGCAATTATATTCCATACTTTTGGAACTCTTGCAGATTTCTACATTTTTGATTGGATCACTCAAGGAAACTCTTAAGAATTATCTTATTACCTTATAATATCAGATATTGTTTTCCGCTACTTTTCACAAAAAATAGATTTAAGTTTAAGTAATTATGCTATAATTTAGATCAATTTCAAAACTAAAGCATTTAATTTATACAGTCTAGACTTAGCAATAATGCTTAGAACAGATAGACAAAGATTTATTACTTAAAATGTTTTCTTCTCAGCCTAAGCACTCCTAGGTTAATAAATAGGTTTTATTTTAACTTTAAAACTTTCGCGTTTCATAATTGAGAAACAATATACCACGGGTATTTATTTACGGGTGGGTTTTTTTTGGATCGTTGCAACACGGCCGAAACGTCGGGTGATATAGGTAAATAAATGAATCGAAATCATCGCGTTAAATACCCGTGGTATATTGTTTCTCAATTAAGGTTTTATTTGTACTCCTAAAAGTTAAACCCTACCTACGGGTTATTATTTATATTCTTTTAAACTAGACGAGCGTGCAAAATGTCCATGAATTTAGATTTCTTGTACAACAAAAAAATTAAACATCTCTTTACAAAACTTAATAATATGGGTACAATGGCGGTCTTATCGCTGACAGCGGTATCCACCAAAGAACCAAGAATTTGTGATTTAAATAGTTGTACGAGTGTAATCTTTACATTAATCACAGCTAGGTTTTTGCCGCGCCTTCGTTCACATGGTATGCCCGCAGGAACCATGGATTTTGCCGGGATTCTAACTAGTCTATGACACTCAACGAAAATGTACCTTTCTATTAGTGAAATAAATTTTGGAATTCTATGAACAGTTTAGGAGATTATTTCCTACATCCAAACTTACTAATTTTGACACTTTATCCATACATATATTATTAATGTGAAAGCAATTCTGTCTGTGTCTGTTACCTTTTCCCGCATAAACCGCTGACCCTATTTGGAGAAATTTAGGAGCTAGTTTATTACTTTGGGAAGGATATTTTTATTCCGGAAATAATCCTTAGGGTGGACAGGTACAGACAGGGACAGACGCCTTATTTTGGTTCACCATACATGCTTCCAGTATGTATGGTGAACCAAAATAAGGTGGCCCACAAACCTATAATATGATTACGCGATATTCAAAATTGTCTATTTGATGTACTAGCTACGCAGACTATGCTGCGGACGTAAGCTAGTAATATTATAAGGGTAGAATCGTAGATATTTGAAATCATAAGATCTAGTAAAATAGAAACACTGCTAGTCATACATTGCATTATTTAATGTTGATTGCTGCATCAATTGATAGGATAGCCAGATAAAATCTAAACTCAGCTGCAAACGAATGCTTGCGGAACGCTACTACAAAACTGCGGAAGCGTGGTGGTTAGTAAATAGTACTTCGAACTAGCGTTTTGAGTACCTCACGTTTGAATTGACTTGCCTAGATTCACGGGCCAAGTGAAACGAATGCCCACCGAAGTACCTATTAGGGGGTTGTCACACCAACATAGTTTTAACACGTCATGGTAGCCCTGATCCGATTATGAACTGATAACTGCATTACGTTGAGTGAGACACTTTTTATGCCGGCAATATGCATGGTATTTACGAGAGCTTAGCTGTGAAAAAATCCCCGCCAATGTTTTATAACCAGTTTTTTTTAATAGTCTACTAGCTTCTGCCCGCGGTTTCGCCCGCTTAAAAAGTGTTTTGTCATCCCAAGGGAATACAAACTATCCTTTGGCCCTCTTAGGGTCTCAAACTATCTCCATGCCAATTTCATATAAATCGGTTCAGTAGATCCAGAGATTACAACCTCATAAATTCACAAGCTTTACCTCTTTATAATATTACTAGCTGACCCCCGGTGCTTCGCTCCCGTCAACTGGCTGCCTACCCTGCCTACCCTGCCTAACCTGGCTACCCTGTCTTCCCTGCCTACCTTGCTTAACCTGCCTAACCTTCCTTACCAGCGTACCCTGTCTACCCTGCCTATCCTACCTACCCTACCTACCTTCCTACTAATTTTCAACAATAGTTTTCTCAGCGCACGCCAAAGAATGAATTTTGTAGGAAACATTTTGCTACCTTGGGTTACATTATTGCAATTTTCATAAGGATCTCTAATTTTTTTTTGAAAAAATCATATAGTATAGCCTATCACACTCAGAAATAATGTAGCATTCTACTGGTGAAAGAATTTTCTAAATCGGTTCAGTAGATCCAGAGACTACCCCTTACAACGTCACAAACTCATAAAGCTGCCGTCGGGAAACACATACTCCGGCAAGGAATTCCACTCTTTAGATGCATAATAAAAATGTTCCCAAAGAGATTTGGTCCATATAAGTGCATAAATTAAATAAAAAAATATTTTCTTAGGACGCAAAACTAAATTCAGCATCACCGGTCCTCCGACTAGCAAGGGCTGGAGAGACGGCTTGGGGGGCACTTCCAGGAGATCACTGGGCGGTGTTCAGGGCCAACAGTTTGACTTACGAGCCCGTCGCCTGGGCGCTCCGGCAGAACGAGTATGGATCTACTGGTGAGCAAGATTTCCTTATATTTTTCTTCTTGCTGATGTCCCAGTTGACCTTTGGGAATATGGATATCATGAAAAAAATACTAAATGTATCCGTCCAAAATAAAATTATTTGCATTGTTGAACTACTAATCTATCCCTGTATGGTGACTGTTTTGCAATTTTCCTTCTTCTTATGGTATTTATTTGCGCCCAAAGATGCGTCCAAATTACTGTTCAAATATGAAACTTTCGACGCTCATAACTTTCAAATATATATTTTTTTTTGTTTCCATACAGGGCTACATGAATGATATAATGATGAGACAAATTGATATCATTTTATATTTTGAACGTTCACCGTCAAACAGTGGTAGTAATTGCCAGACTACGTTTGTATGGCAGAATGATCGACTAGGGCAACCTTAAAGAAGGCCACGTGCTGCTACACTTACTTACATTTTAATATGTCTTTTTAAACATACCCGTGTCTCGTTGCTGTGACATGGATCACGTAGGCCTACCTATGTGACTAATACGATGATAAAAACCCTAACCATAATCATTTCTTAGAATGTAATTGTACTTACAATTTTTAGACATCATTGTATAATAATGATAATTCAGTTCCGCACATTGTTTAAGCTAATATTTCCTTTCAAAATGCACGAACTGTGGAGCTGTTAACTTCCTCGCGCCAATAATTTATATGCTGATGAAGGCATACTTAAGGCATCAAGGAAAATACATCGCATAAATCTATGGGAAATCACTAAAGGAGCTCACTTTGCTAGATGTGTTAAATTCGTACCATTTTTTTCTTTTTCACTTCGAGCCTTTGGTGAAACTGTCTAGATAGTTTAAGACCAGTAGGTGATTACTTTAATTTCATACTGTGGCGTTCATTAAGTTCTCAAAATGACGACGAACGATGGATCCATGAAATACGAATATTCTTCTCATGAGAATCTAGTTTTCATGAATCTATGAATTAGCATTCCATCCAAAATAAAACAATGATGCAAAAAGCTCTGTGGCAAATGGCCCGATCTACAATAGCTTTCATCATTCTAACACTAGATCTATCGACTGTCGAATGGAATACCAATATCCCATACAGTTTGCCCCATCTATCTTGTAAAGGCAAAACAGCTTGAAATCCATGTCAATAAAGCGAAACACTATATTATAGCAATGTTTACAGAGGAGCGCATGCCGCTTGCGACAGTGATACAAGACCACGGACGTTTGGACGGCGTCCAACGCGTTCTGTTCGGCTCGGACCTACAGTTCTGGCTGCACAGTATTCTGTTCCTGGACGCTCTGAGCTACCTCAGCCACGGCCAGCTTAGCTTGAGCCTCGACAGGTGGATACTCGTCGATATTGATGATATCTTCGTGGGAGAAAGAGGTATGTTATCATTTTTATTTTGTTTCGTGTGAACCATAATATTTTGCTCAACAGCAACTATGTTATTAGGAGTAATTACTATACAAAGAGCAGTGGTGGCCCAGTGGTATCGGCCGCGACTTACAAGTTGTAGGTCATGGGTTCGAGCCCGGGCAGGCGCTTTGTAGTTTTTTTACTTTGTGTAAATTATTTCATCACCACTGCTCTCAAAACCTCCTAGAATCAAAAAATTCGAAGACAAGTGACATCCAGCAACCCACCCTGGGCCCGCGTGGTGGATTACGGTCCATTCCCTCTCACAGAGAGGAGGCCTGTGTCCCAGCAGTGGAAACATTAATAGGCTGATGATGATGACTTTACAGAGGGGGTACCGGGGTTGTCTTTTAAGAAGTAACGGGGCTCCTTCTACTTGCTGATGGTGATCACCGGGGTGGTTTTAGTGAGGTGGAAAACCCACACTCAAAATTCTAGGCCCCTTTTGAAGGTTTGCTTGCCCGTATAAAAAAGGAATTGTTACTATGTGACTGTGTATGTGCAGGTAGGTGAGTACCCTGCCCAAAGATTTATGTTCGCTCATAATTAAAAGTAATCCTTAACATTCTAAGCACGAACTAATGGACATTTCCATGCACTTCTTTAAAAGGCTACCAAGCAATTCAATAACAAGCGCTTAACAAACTCAGTAAAATTTTATCGTATACTTGCATTGGGTTTTTACTGCCCATTCTCGTATTAACGTACACAGAATAGTACAATTGACTTTTTTTTATTACCATTCTTGTATTATCAAAGACTCAAACGTCTTGGACTCTGAGCACTGAATACATATCGACAATTACCCATATTAATTTCTAGAAAGCGATACAAGAGGCAGAAATACACCGGAATGTTAAGCATTTCTTAACGTAAAACACGAATAAATTAATAATTATAGAGCTCAATCAATCCAACATTGTGTAGCGTTTAGTTGCCTTTGTCTTAACTATTAGTATGCGCGCAAGATCTGAATAATATTAGCACCTAGCTGCATTGAATAATAATAGGTGCCCTTTATACGATTGTATCTAATACTAGCTGTCCCACTCGGCTTTGCTCCCGTCAACTGGCTACCTACCTACCCATCTACCCGACCTACCCTACATACATGATTGTTGCGTAACTTAAACCGTTTACGCAGCACACGCAACGGAAGCTCTCAAAAAGGAATATTTTTTTCCGTTTTTGCAACATTTTTCATTTATGCTCCGCTCCTATTGGTCGTAGCGTGATGTTATATAGCCTATAACTTTCCTCGATAAATGGACTAACTAAACCAAAAAGAGTTTTTCAATTCCAACCAGTTTTTCCTGAGATTAGCGCGTTCAAACAAACAAACTCTTCAGCTTTATATTATTAGTATAGATTCGTATGCACCGATACAGCTCTCATGCTTGATCAAATTGCTAGACTGTGCTAAATAGATACACTATAACGACTGACAATTAGTGTTTAACAAGTTTATTGAACTCGCTTTGTAACCTTGGAATAACTTGGTTTGTTGTATTGCAATTCAAATCCTACTATACATGCATAAAATGACGTAGTAAAATCTGACATCATTTTGCTGCGAACCGAATGCAAGGAATGCATATTGTAATTCTTGTTGAATTATTTTTAGACTGACTGATGCTGTTCACAATTACTTCAAACGAGCATCTAATAAAATTATATTATTTTTAATACAAGTTTTATTCGTATTCTTCTCAGCAAACCCTTTCATTTGATACCCATATCATGGCAGTGCACAAAAAATAACTAGTCCGCCGTCTTGGGCCGTCCGCCATATAAGATTTAGAATGACGTCAGTTAACTTACCATGCATTGTCATTCAAACTTAACGTGAATGCAAAATTTCATCTTAGTCGGTGGAAGATAATTGCTTTTAAATTCAGTTGCAAAATTTGACACAAACACACTTACATACATACATACATTGCAAGTTAAATAAAAGCTTGTAAAATGGTGTGTCTATAGTTTAGTCTCTTACTTTATGAATATACTTCTTCTCATTTATGTCAGACTGTATCATCATATGAGAGGGCATTGGTCTGGGACCATGACTTCCATCACGTCTCGGTCCTAGTATGAATCATTGGTTGTAAATGTTTGTAGTTACTTCTATTCAATGTTCTCTTTTTCTTAGGAACCCGTCTTCACGAAGAAGACGTAGGAGCCATGTTAGCTTCGCAAGCGGCCCTGCAACGACTAGTGCCTGGCTTCAGGTTCAACCTGGGCTACAGCGCTAAGTATTACCATCACGGGACATCGCTTGAAAACATGGGCGATGATGCCTTGCTGAGGCATAGGGAACATTTTAATTGGTGAGTAACTTTTCCTAAGTCCAAAACGAGTAGACTTCTATTTTTTTACACGCCTGAGGACATTCACATTTGAAAGATTGTCAATAACTTACAGGTCACCCTGTATAGTGTATTAAAATAAAGTTAATAACATCAAAAAAATCCGTCTGCAAAGATGTAAACAAGATTGATGAAGTGATTTTATTAACTTTATTAATTTAAAACTTTTTAGTTATACTTTTTGTTTATAACTTGTAAACATATAAGTGGTATATAATTATATGTAATCACCTCCAAAAACCCTTCATTTCGATACCCCACTCGATGGGTTGCGAAGAAAAAAAATTGCAAACCCTAGAATATGGCGCCCAAAATCCGCCATTTTTCTTTTTTTTAACGGCACTTGGGCGGTCAAGACCTATGTAACGATGTCTTAATTGCAAAAATCCGTCAAGTGGTTTGAAAGATACGAGGTAATCAAGAATATTAAATACATACATACTAACATAGGTACATACACAAGATACACGCGAAAACATAACCCTTTCCTTGCAGCCAGGTAATAATTAACGCTTTGTGATTTTTTTCAGTTAAAAATCTTCCAGAACTACGCAAATCTTTGTGAAAATATCCTGCTTTCTCAAAAATAGAGTATTAACTATGTTACAGTTAGAGATATAATTTTGTGGAACGGAAGGATATAGTGAATCTGCTATTGGTATAAACTGTGTGCCTTATCACTGTGAAAATAAAGACGTCTTGTGTCCATCTGGTAAATATTTTCCAAGGTACTGGCAATTTACTAGATAGACGTAGAGCTCCTACACCTAGTGCTTGCGTTTGATTGACCAAAGCCGGCGTAGGAGTGAAGTGCGGTGATAGATGAAGCGCAAAATAGGATCATACGAGTACAACTCTCTAGCAAAACAACTCGGAGTCGTCGGAGGATGTTCCTGCAAGAATTCTAGAGGGCTTTAGTTACTAGTTTCTAAAGTGTACAAACACATAACATCAATAATGCGATTTTTCATGCTCAGTGTTCAGTGTACCTAAGTCAAGCAGTATAACTACTAGATACCTGTTGTTACTCATTATTTATATGTCATGATGTCTTTTGTACATATCCTTTGATGGCACTCCATCCATAATAAAAAAAAATGACACTTTGAAACACTTGTTACAATCAAGTCATAATAAAATATTATAAATGCGAAAATAACTTTGTCTGTTACCTTTTCAACTTCTTAATAGCTGAACAGATTTGGGTGAAACTTGTCACACGGGTAGACCATGCCCTGGATTAGGACATAAAGAATGAAAGAAAACACATTTATTTGACACAAGCCGAAGCACACAACACAAACATAAAAAAGAAAACTTAGACTGAACTATAATATAAAAAAAAAGAAACCAATATATTAGTAACATTGTGTGTCCCACGGCTGCGCCAAATAGGATCAGTTCAGGCAAATGACGGGCAACTAGTGCTTGACGTTGACGCTGGTTTTTAACTGGACCTGTAACCGATGGCGTGACGGACGTAAAGCAGTTTTATTAACTAAGTGTGTAGTTATTAAAAATCTTTTTTTAATATTGCACCAAAAATTCGAAAAAGAGAAGTCCCCAAGCTTTTAAGTTTAAATACCAAAGTTGAGAATTTTCTCCTCATAAAAAGTTTGCTGTTAGTAGCACGGTTATCTCGTTTTCGTTAGTACGTTATTAGGCAAGGTAAGGTAACCATCTGCAGATGACTTAGTTTGAACCTGACAAGTCTTCGTGAACTTAATATGCATATGAGGGCCAAGTTTCAGTTCTCCCGCGTATTCTGTCAGTTCATTTATCAACCAAGTACCTATGCACAGTATATTGAGTTTTACTGAAAGATGCATCTAACAAGGCTGTAGGTAACTTTGTTCAGAAGCCCATTTATCTTGGAAAAAATCGTTTAGGTTTGGTGTTTGGTTTAATGTTACACCAAATAATATCAACTACGTTCCAATTTCACCAATTAAACTGAACGCAATCAGCACATCTAATCTAAAAAAGAACAAAGCTGTCAGTGTCATCGTTGCTATGGAATATTGACACTAACAGCTATTATTACCAGCATAAGGTATTATGCTGGTCCTGCTCCGCAGCCATTAGGGCGCAAAAACAAGTGATGGGCAGAATAGTTTTGAAGTATTGTTGGACCTGCTGAAGACTGTATGAATATATTTGTATTGTATAAACTCAATTTCTTTTAGTATTATATAACTACACAGCACATGTCTGTGTTCTATGTTCCGACTGTAAATCTACCATTCACTGTACCTATGTGTCGTTCGTTGACTTCCGTGTGCCCTGGCAGTTGAGTGTGTCATGCTCTCTCTAATGTCCCTCTGATGGTGGCACATGTGTGGGATTATTCGGTTCCCTTCATGATGGTTGAGTTGAGTGGTGCCGATCCATGCGTCATGTTCATGAACGGGCGCCATCAGTTGGGATTGGTCATAACTTAGCTACCTCGGCCTGTTATTGTATTTATTTTATTGTTTGTTACTCCAGACGCTTTAACGTGCACGTCTTTTTACTTCGTTCTTACGTATATGTATTTTTCAAAAATAATGATGTTACCAAATACTTGTTATTAAAACTGATGGAAAAGAGTGTCTGTGGAGTTTCTTGTAAATTCCTCTCCTTTGAGACCTACCACTAGAGTCATCTTTTTTTGTTTGTCTATTCAAAAGTACCTCTATGGTTTATTTGAAATAAACTATTTGATTTTGATTTTTATGAGTGTACAGACGTCTGTAAGCAAAGCAATGGGTGCATACTAATCTCAACAGTGGAATTTTAAGATGATTACACCTCAAAAATGTAACCACATTTACTCGGCCCAAACCATTACTTAAATATGTTATTAAGCATCAGCTCGGAAAAAAAAGACGAAGTGTTGGTACCTAACAAAGCTTACTTTGGCGTTATATGAACATTTCTCAAACTAGTAAACTATATGCATTAGCTTCATATCAATCATACGAACGTTAAATTTAATTAACGCGATGTCACTTAATGTGCCAGCATTATCACTGTCTCAACAAACAGATAACGGAACAATGTTGTCCATTAGTCTGCTCATGTAACCTTATTAGAACCAACAGCTTTGTTATCATCTCATCGCAAAACCCGCGTTATTGTACTAAGTGGTCTCAATTGCAAGCATTATTGCATTATGTCCGTTTACCTTGAGCTGACCACTCCGACCGGTAGAGGAAATTAAGGCAGTGATCCGTGTGGGTTTCCGAATTAATGTGTAATCTATGTCCTTGTTACTGAGAAGGAAATGGTAGATATTTGGGCGACAGCTCAGTGCATCCTTTTGGCAATTTTCGTGGAACTTACGAGTTCATTCCGCCATTTGCAGACTCACCCTTCCGTGGAGATAAAGCATCTTATGAGAACATACAGGTGTTATATCTACATAGCTGTATAATTACGGCTCGTATACTTACCTTACGTTATATAAGGATGGACGGTGTGAGGAGTGATATGAAAGAAAAGGGAGTCAGTGATAGCGTGGCGGGCGACAGGACGTTATGGAGGAAGAAAACGTGTTGCGCCGACCCCAAGTAGCATGGGACAAGGGCAGGAAGATGGTGACTTACCTTACATAATGTATGAAAGATACAAAGTTGTATGTTTGTAGAATTAGAAAATGTAAAAATAGTGATTTTGAAGGTTACATAATATATCAACAATAAGCTCGATTCCTTAACATAGCTATAGGTACCTACTTATCTCAGTAACTCTTGACTTGTACGTTTTCGCCATGACCTACATACTTAACAACATGACCTCTTGTTCAAAGGTTTTGCCACATGTGGAACCACCAGCAGCCGCACCTCTACAACAACGTTACCCACTTAGAATCAGAGATGATGTTGAACAAACAGTTCGCCTTAGAAAACGGCATCCCCACGAACTCCTGCTACTCCGTATCCCCTCATCATTCAGGAGTGTACCCAGTACATGAACAGTTATACGAAGCTTGGAGGAAAGTGTGGGACGTCAAAGTGACCAGTACCGAGGAATACCCGCATCTAAGACCCGCTAGGTAAGTTTTGTTTGATCTACTGTGTCTATTTACTCAAACTAATGTGGCTGTTAGGGCGCGTTTAGATCAGTTTCAACATTCTTCCCAAACAGACATGAAAAGAATACGAATTCCATCTCGTTCTGGTAATTTCGAGTTAAAGATTTAATTAACGAGGTAGCGACAAAGGAATTTTTGGAGGAATTCGTGTTCTTGCGATGTGTTCGCTTGGTTAGAACACGTTGAACGCGCCTTTATGCAATTCGGGTCGGTGTTCTTCTAAAAATTTTGTTAAAGTAATCGTATTTATTAAATGAGGAAGATACGGTGTTAAAAAGGTTTTCGGAGCAAAAAAAAAACGTGTGTAATTAATTGCTGTATGTTATTCTGCTTAATCAACGCAACAAATTTAATGAAGGCCTATAGAAGAGTAAACTACGTCCATAATGAATTGTCGCTTCCAATTAATACAAACCTCATCACCTAAAATCATTAATTATAGTACCGATAACAGCGGAGTACTAACGCACGCAATAAGTGTCCTGTTCACCCAAATGTTTGCGGCCAATGTGCGGCTTCAACCAAACTCATGTCGACCGCAAACGTTGCGTTGCGGGCAACTACTATCTCGATACCCAGGCCCCGACAATGAAATTCCAATAATTATAATAATACTGCACGCGAGTATCGTTGAGCAAAAGTATGTCTGTTCAAAATGTGCAAAATGAAATCAATTGTGATTAAAATTGCTGCACCGTTGTGTGTGGTTGTTTCTGTATCGGACTGTACGGTTTTAATGTATTTGTTTTACGTCGTATGTGGCTCCTAATCCGGTGTCACTATCAAATAGAAGGTGACTGTGTTAAGGCGCTATATACGCCCCAATGTTAAGGGCCTACATACCCTTTAGTGTCGTAACTTTCTAAATTATACTCCTTAAGCAAAGAAACAGCTAGGTTAAAAGGTTTGAAAAAAATATATATTTATTACTAATTCACATATATAATTTTGAACACAAGGTTATTTCGTGTAACTAATAGTTTTGCTTGAAAAAATAATTAACAACACGATATTTTTTCGCAACTTTTGGAAACTCTTTTAAAACAACTTGGATGTTTCAAAATATTTTTACACAGAAAAATTGATAGCTGGAATATCTTCATAACTAACATAGCATATGTAAATCAAATAATATTTTGCAAACAAAACTGTTCAAAAGGAGGTTCAATATTGGTATTTTGGAATCGAGCGGGCGCACGGCCAGTACTGCGTTAACATTGGGGCGTATATAGCGCCTTAAGGTGATATATACGCCCCAATGTAACGCAGTACTGGTTACTACTACTGGTCTACTATTGATTCATGTACATAATTTTGAACACAAGGTTTTTTCGTGTAAATAATAGTTTTCCTTTAAAAAAATAATTATGTAGGCCCTTAATTCATCTCTAGACGCTGTATAAATAAAACAACTGCATTGTTAAATATTTAGATTTTTTAAAATAATATTAAACCATTTCCACCAGGCTTGGTTTGCCATGAAAGGCTATAATTACGAGTATACAGATATATAGCTTGACTTCGTCTTGTAACTTATCAGTAGATATCCTTAATTCCTTTCTACTCTATATATTTCAAGTTCAATGATTGTTGGGAATGTGATTCGCCTTTTTAGTCCACAATCACAGCATTACCGATAACGACCTTTGTCTGGGTCTGATTCAGTTTTTATTATTGTACCAATTGATCATTCTCGACTGTAACATGAGCCATGGCACGTGCAGCATATCGCGTTATACAACTGCATGCAGTGGTAAGGTTACTGACATTTTCACCTATTAGTACTTAATTAGTCTCTGTGGCCCGTATTATCAATTAATAATGTGTTTTTAAGGATAAGGTGCCACCCACATGAGAGCAGATTTATGTCCTATCTACGTTTCAGGGTATACAAAATTCTGAAGAAAATGGTAGGGAAGATTTAAACAGTCTAGCACTCTATTAAGTGCGGTATGTTAATATGTTCTAACCTATCATAATCTTCCCTCTCTTGTCCCTTGCGCAGGTCAGCGCAACGCATTTGCTTCTTATATTCCATCCTATAAACCGTCACGCTATCACTGACTCTCTTTTAACCGACGAAAAAACAAGGAGGAGGTTCCTCATTCGACACGTATATTTTTCATATCTCTCTTCACGTTCTTACATACAGATAACCATAAAATAAAATTATTCATTAAAAAATAGTTTTTAAAACAAACTTTTTTCGTATTCTTCTCATCAAACCCTTTCATTTGATATCCATATCATGGCAGTCGGCAGAGCACAAAAAATAACTAGTCCGCCATCTTGGGCCGTCCGCCATTTTATATTTAGAATGACGTCATTTAGCTAACCATGCATTGTCATTCAAACTAAATGTGTATGCAAAATTTCATCTTAATACGTGGAGGACAACTGCTTTAAAATTCAGTTGCAAGGTTTGACCCGAACACACTTACAAACATACATGCATTGCAAGTTAAATAAAAGCTTGTAAAATAAGTGTTACTGGTATCAATTACGATGATTTTATGATGTTAACTTATTTATTAGTCGTAGCTCCAAACTGTTAGAAATCCTAAACCAATGCAGGTTTAACTAGTTATATCTCTGCTCACTCCCCAGAGAAACCAGGCGCGATACGAACCGTACATTAATGTACGCGCTAATATGCAGCTTTACATATTCATGTGTCGTTGTTAAAATTATGTGTGTGTTTAATATTGTGCTCGGGTGTACTTACATACTTGCATTCGTACGTAAATACCTGGCCGCTTTGTTTCTCAGTACACGCTCTACAATTAGATAATAGTGCTGTATACCGATGCCTTCCTATGTTCACACATATACGAAACAAACTAGTCTTGCGGTATTCGAATGTGAACCTAATTGGGTGTGGCTAAAAGTTATAGTTGCTTGGATGATCAAATTTTTAAGTTGAGCGAGTAGACTCAACACCTGCAATTGTACTGAACACGAGGTTATCAATGTGCAGGTTAGTGCTAGTGCTTGTTTAATTTGCAATTGCAAGTAGATATAAATAAGATAATTTATATGGTTTTTAATGCGTATTGAAGCGATAGAGCGTTATTTTATTAGATTTATGTAATTAAGATGTATAAGCTTTACATCTAAATTCCTATGTTTAGCACTTAGGTAACCCAATCCTGCAAACGCGTGATTCGCATCCGCACTTTTTTTGCAGGTTTAGAAATGCGGGATTACTCAAGCGGGATATCATCATTATATTAAATTGATAATTAGTAATGAGAAATAACTACTTACTTAAAAATAAAAAATATTAATAAAGAAAAAAATAATTATCTTTATTTCATATATTTTGAAAAAAAATAACTTAAGGTAGTAAAATATAAAAAATTCTTAATCCCGCAAATAATAATTAAAAAGAAAAATGACCTGTCTTTATATCATTTAAAAAAAATAACTTAAAATATAAAAACAACTCCATCCCGCAGTCGTGCGGGATCGTGATTTTGATGCGAGTTTGGATTCCCTAGTTAGCACGGTGAGCAATGTCGATTCTGCGAAAGTGAGTTTATTCCTTGCATGATAAAAATCAATGTTACAGTGATCGATTTCACTAAGTCTGAATATACATTTCTATCAGAGTTTCAAATACATAATGCAACACAAAAACATGCAATTATCTGCCTGATTAGTTGTTACAGAATATAATCAGGCAATGCAATTTACTATTATCATGCATTATTAACGAACCAACATTCATTTTTTTTTTAGCCTGTGCTATCCCACTGCCGGGCAAAGACCTCCCCGTTATACAACCCTTAAAACATTTGTTTTCCTCTCGACTGCTGATTTTGTGAATCATCCAATCAGTTCAGAACAAAGATTTTATTTGTCCCAAAACTTAGTCTTACAAACTCTAACACGTAAATTAAACCTTAGACATCTTATACAAAGAAATTTCAAATTACTCATCAGGTTACGGCGAGGTTTTCGACATAGAGGTGTGATGGTGCTTCCACGACAAACCTGCGGGCTCTTCACACACACGCTTCTCCTTGTGAGGTACCCTGGCGGACGCCACCGCCTTGACCGGTCCATTCAAGGAGGAGAGCACTTTCAGACTGTCATCAATAATCCTGTAAGTATAAGTGACGTTGTTGCTCGATATCATTGTTGTTTGATCACCATAGCCTGTTCTACCCCCAAAATTGTCTTGTTATTCTTGCAGTGTGTAAAACTTTCGATTTGCAATAATAGATAGCTCCATAAGAAAATATGTAGGTAAGTAGGTATGTGCGACACTAATAGACATTAACAAACATATCCTGTGGCATTGACAATAGCGTTGATTTGTAACAGTGAAAGAATTATTGTACGTAATCAGATCTCATCATCATCATCAGCATTTTTAATATTCCCACTGCTGGGACACAGGCCTCCTCTCTGTGAGAGGGAATGAACCGTAATCCATCATGCGGGTCCAATACGGGTACTTTTATAAAACTATTTAATCGAAAAAATATAAAAAAGTCTCAATCCCGCAAATATCTAAAAAAAGAAATGCTGTACTTGTCTCAATTTCATATTAAAAAAAAAAAAAAAAAAAAACTCCATCCCGCTCTTATCACCCGCGATGTCACATGTATTCGAATTAATCAGATCTGCTCTTCCAGAAATAAATTTCTAAAATTGAATTAAATGACAAAGGTATCAAAGCGAATTGGACTTTAAATTACTTATCATAAGATTCTGAATCGGGTTCAGATTATGCAGTCGTTCTACCCCAGATTTGCATAGCTAAGCCAGCTGCCTAAAATACTCTATCCTCAAGCTGCCTTTCAAAGCTGTTTACGTCAAAATCGTTGGGCTACTGTATAGAGATAGTTACACTGTGTTCGGGCCGGCGGCGCGGCCAGCTGCTTCGACCGCTCCATTCAACCCGAGAACTCTTACGATACGGTCATCAATAACCCCAGAGTACTTGACATGTTTGCGCTAATATCAGGCCTGTCTAACTTCTTTGTGATATTAATAAATGGCGCCGTGTCTGATTTATTTCCTCCCAAACGACTTTCCAGAACATTTTCGCAGATTTCGTATATACGCTTTGTATTTCGTTAATTTTCTTTTCCAAGAATAAAAAACAAGAGAACGTCTTAATTTAACGTTAATACAATTAACCGTCGTGAAACCTTTTACTTCAAACGGCGGTACATAAAACCTATATTTTACCATTCGTGTAATTTTCAGATTATTGCTCGCTCATTCGTTTTTCTTTTCATTCTTGGAAAAATTGTGTTTCTATTTTATTGTAGGTTCTTTGTAACCATGTTTTCAAAACGTAATTAAATATTGTGAAATTTTAATTACTGATATGGTTTACAAAACTGTTACTCGTATCAGAATTAGTATCGATAAAATATACCAGTATTTGATACTGGAACCACTTGTAGCGTACCGTATTGACGTGAACAGTGAATAGCGTAGCCGAATAAATTGCGTATAGTGGTGGCTCAATAAATATTATGACTACTTCAGCAGTTCCACATTCTGTTTGAGTACAAAAGCCCGTGTGGATGAATGGACTAACGAATTGTATCATTGCTCTCATCATGCACCAGTTTTAGGGCATTATGAACCTAATGCACAGCTATTTTGATATTCTTTGTAGTTAATTTTGCTAAGCTTCACTTTGTTATTGCAGTGTTCATTGCATTCCCATAATTTAAATGTCACAACTTCAATAGAACATAGTTCGATTTTGTTTGATTGAAGTACTATAATGGGGGTCAAACTCTACGTCAACCTCGATCTCTTTACCTTTTTATAAAGCTGGCAACAGATATTCGGTATTGGCACGTCAATCATATTTAGAACGCGGTGCAATTTTGTTGATATCTTTGTTTTCGTTTGTGATTCCTGTAAAAGTCCCGTCTGAGGAAAAGTATGTTGATTTAAATTATATAATTTGAAAATTCTATCTGCTTGTCATTTACCTCTCGCACACACGCCCCTCATAGTGTTCATCAATTCACGGACACATTCAAGACATTTTTAATTCAGTTTTAGGTTGGTAACATTAAAATATGTCATACATAATGGCCATAAGTCTTAGGCCTTGGGTTATTTTACTAATTTGGAGTTAGTAGGAAAACCTAGGGCCTAAGAATAGGTATATCTTTGGGGATAAGATACATATTTGTAAAAGATAATCTAACAAATATTAGATTTGAACTGTGATAACTACGGTTTGCCTTGGCATTATAAGTATAAAAAAACTAAATTGGTTTCTCAGGGTTTTGTTTATCGTTTCAAAAAACGCCAATTTTATAAGTAAGAACCCAATATTTGTACGTCTTACAAGTTGTAGTTTTTTCCGGCTCTGGCTGTTTGTGTATGTGACTTTAAATGTTTGTAAATGCACCCTCCTAATATAATAATTACTAGTGTGGGGCAACGTTTTTTTTTTAAAAAAGGAATATAGGTGCCTTATCTATATTCCTTTTTTAACAGGAGCATAGCCACGTAGTCTGACAATACTTTTCTTCGCAGATCAACGTATTCATGACCCACATGTCGAACTACGGCAACGACCGCCTGGCCCTGTACACCTTCGAGTCGGTAGTGAAGTTCCTGAGATGTTGGACGAACGTCAGACTTGCGTCCGCGCCGCCGCTTGCCTTAGCTGACAAGTACTTCCAACTGAGGCCTGATGAACTTAACCCATTGTGGGGGGTGAGTACTCAAATCTATTCAACTTGTTTCTTTTCATAATGATTCCGTCTCCATGTTTTTATGCCCTGTTTAAGGCTCTTAAAGACACGCGCGATAATACTGGTTTTGTATCCGTAGTAACAATTTCTATAACCTGGCAACCTTCATTATTTGAATTGCCATTTTGTCACGCTTCATTAACCGCGATGTTTTCAATACAATAATATTAGACTATCAGCGTTATACTGTTAAAATATCACCGTGTAAACTAAGGTGAAGTGACCTGTCAAACAGGTGACAGCTCACTTCAACTGACTTTTACGTAGCGATAACGACGACCCAGTCGAATGTAAAAGAAGCCAAAATGGTTATAGTTTGTCTTTTAGTGTTTTGTCTCCATATTCTGTAATAGTCCTGCACCGCCGGGGATTGTCCTTGGGTGCTCTTGCGTAGTGACTAGTGCATACAGGGATAATCGCCGGTTGGTGACACATTTCATCCTACATGTCTAACAAGACCTCTGCGAGTTGGTTTCGGCCCCTGGCACGCCTTACATAGGTCCGGGATGATGTTATCGACACTCTAGGGAGTGTTGATAACATCAAAAGTAATAACATAATACATCAAACAAAACATCACTTTTCATATTTCCATTTCACTCAACCATATCAATTCGAATATCATTATGTAACCGAAAAATTTAAATCCAATCTTCCTGAACCCATTAGCGGAACGTTTATGTTCAGGTGTTTGATAAAGATAGTGGTACTAATGTAACGCGATTGATCACTCCATGTACATTGTAGGTAATGGTAAGGGATTGCGACACAATATAGAACTTTATTTACTGCACAAAAAGGTACAATACAACTATTTTCTTAATATCCCTTGGCAATCATCGCATTACCGAATATAAACGAATTCTAATTTCCATGTCCATCAATTATTAGATTTATCGAGTATAATAATTTGAATTCAGAACGAAGTACTTAATCGTTGTTTTGTTTTGATTTTCGTGTGATCTATATAGAGCTGTAAAACTATTTTCCTTTAGAAGCTTCCCCCCCATATTTAAAAAAAAATACATTTAGTTAAAAGAGAATTAACAACTTTATATACTGCCAAGTTGATTGAGAGCGTCCGGTCTGCACCAAGTGCAAATGGCAACTGATAGAAAGCCGACGACTGACGAAACGCGAAGTTTGCCGAGGGACATTATGAAATAGTTGTAGTATACATATTTCCGTGAGAGAATTTAAATACACCCCGTGGAATTTAAAATTCGAATTTATTCGAAATATTTATATCGTAATAAAAACACTACAAAGTGAAAAAATTACTTTAATTTCTTAAGTCGGTGTTTCTGGTTGCATTACTTTGTTTTTTGATACCGACTTCCGAAATTAAGTTTTTTTATTACCTTTTAGTGTTTTTACTTGGAAGTCTGTTGTATTTTTTTGTAAACAAGTTTTTATTTTCACTTTTTAGTTTTGGTACATCGTTTCGATTTTCTGGTACGTGGACACTTGAAGTAAAAGACGTGAAAGTGCTTCTTTCACCAAACCAAAATTTGTTACAAAAATGGCACAAATAGTTACCAAAAATAGCCCGATATAAGCCCATGATGAAGTAGAATATCACCTAAACACATAACTTGTTTGTACGATGGAAATAGATAGCGGCGCTAATGTATCGCCATCGATCAATTCGGTGTATTTATATGACCGACTGGTGTCGCGCACGTCCTGTGTTCAACCCACCCGCGCAATTTGCTGGAAAATTGTTTATCTGTGATTTACGGATTAAAGGCGTACCGTGTTCTGTTTGCCTAGTAGCCAGGTTTAGAAGATACGAAATATATTTGTTTTTGTACTAAAGTATTGTAGAACTGCTCTTAAACGGGCAAATAATTTAGCAATTATTGGTGAAATAATATCATATCTGGGACTTCTCGTCCAACTTACCACAGTGTCTCAAGACGAATGTCTATGACCAGTGTGTGTTGCCAGCGATTACTTACGGGACAGAGACGTGGTCGCTCACAATAGCCTCAGCAGAAGGCTTAAGGTCACCCAAAGGGCAATGGAAAGAGCTATGCTCGGAGTTCCCTTGCGTGATCGAATTTCTGATTGAAGACAACCGCAAGAAAACCAAGGTTACCGACATAGCCCGAAAGAATTCCAAACTTAAATGGCAGTGGGCAGGGCACATTGCACGCAGAACGGATGGCAGTTGGAGCCGAAACGTTCTGGAAAGGCGACCGCGTACCGGCAGACGCAGCGTTGGAAGGCCTCCCTCTATGTGGAGCGACGACCTGGTCAAGACCGCAAGTGTCAGGTGGATGCGAAACGCACATGACCGATCAGTGTGGCGACTCTTGGGGGAGGCCTATGTCTAGCAGTGGACATATTTCGGCTGAATTGATGATGATGATGTGCGTGACATCACAACAATCCAGTGAGTGCATACATGCTCAATATCACTTGCTCGTGTTACCGTACCTTTAAGCTGATGATAAAAACTCGACGCTCGAGTACTTCTAAAATTCATCTCTCCCTACCGAATCTACCGATAGTATCGTAAGATGTCTTGCAAATAAAAATATAAGTCTTCAATGTCTAGTCTAGTTATTGATTTGTAGTTGAGCAGGTTATAAAGCTACGCTCGTGTAACCTACCTTTTAGTGTTACATGTTTTTCTTCAATTCAGAGGCTTTTCTGCTGATAACTATATTGCTGAAGCATACAACATCGAGTTGACCCAAATATGTAAACTTTCCTTTATCAAAATTTGGTTTTCTAAAGAATGTGAAACAATGCTTTTATGTAATTATGTACAAAGCCCGTACCTAGAGAAGGTCAACAACGTACATTGCCCATCAAATTAACAAACGCGTCGAGGATCTCAACCACAGTTATGTACGAGTACTCGCTTCCAAGGAAATTTCATATTCATCCTATCCTCGATTACGTCACGAGTAAAACAAAGGAACTCGATTTTATTCAGTCGCTATATAACACGGTTCTTACGTCTGAGTGCACACAAAGTTGAATCCTTCCATGGCTTTGACAGTTGGAGTTCTGAATCTATTAATCAGTTATTCTATTTAACTAACTTCGATGAGTCTTTTGATGCAAATAAAACTGTTACGCTTTCGAGACGTCGTCTGAGGAGCTATTGTATTCGAATCAATTAACTTTCTTTACTGTTTGGCTCTCCCCATTTCCGCTTCAATACATTCGGACCTTAAAGTTGGGAATATTCATCATAAATTTTCTATCATCGTCTCTCCGTATTTTGAATATTGAGTAGCATTTTCGCGGCCGTCAAGTTTCAGTTTAAATAAATGGATGACTTGCCGGAAAATAGAGTGTCCGTTTCATTTTAACTGTTTTATTTTGTAATGAGTTTCTGACGAGGAAAGGGAAGTTTGAGGAAGAATTATTGTATTCAATAACCATAATAATCAGTAATGGATATTTTTGGTATTGTGCTTACACAATGCCATATTGTAGATAGTTCTACATTTAGTTATTACCTAGTTTCTGCCAGCGGCTTCGCCCGTGTGAATGTCGATAATTACCCCAAGGGAACATATTCCCGGGATAAAAGTCCTAATAGAAAAATAATCCTATGTGCTATTCCAGACTATAATCTATCTCTGTCCTAAATTTCATCCAGATCCGTCCTGCCATTTGAGCGTGAATAAGTAACAAACATACAAACATGCACACACACTCACAAACTTTCGCCTTTATAATATTATAAAGTGATCAAGCAGACAACATTGAGTCCCTACACACGTTTAATGACTTCGGGCAAACTATCGCACATTTCAACATTTGATGTATAATTTTAAAATATAGTTATTATACCTTAAACTTTCTAATGAGGTCGTAACGGCATTTTTCAACTAAAATACGAGTTAGATTTTGTTATTAATTAATCATTATGGTATAATTATTACCCGGCTGCAAGGAAAGGGTTATGTTTTTCGCGCGTATCTCGTGTTTGTAGGTATGTATGTAATATTCTTTATTAACTCGTATCTTTCAAACCACTTGACGGATTTGTACAATTAAGATATCGTTAGATAGGTCTTGACCGCCCAAGTGTTCTTCGATACGTGCCGTTAAAAAAAGGAATATGGCGGATTTTGGGCGCCATATGTTGTTGCATTTTTTTTTTGTAAACCGTCGAGTGGGGTTTCAAAATGAAGGGTTTTAAGAGGTGATTACAAAAATATGTACCACTTATACGTTTAAAAGACATTTAAAAAAAGTAGTAAATAAAAAAAGTTAATAAAATCAAAAAATCCGACTGCAAAGATGTAAACAAGAAGAAAATAATGCTGTGCAGTATATAATAATTTTAAAATATACCTAGTTATTATTCATTAAACTTTGAATGAGGTCGTGAGCATTTTACTACACATCAATTAAAATACGAGTTACATTGTGTTATCAATAAATCATTATGGAATAATTTTGTCATATTTAATTAAACGATAACAAACTGAAACATCGACGGAACAACCGATCCAAAAATTAATCGTATAGATTATTCAACGGGACCGTGATCCTAACCGACCACTATCACAGATTTGTAAGGGCAAGGGTCTCAGAATCATATTATTATCGTGTTATAACAATAATAAATGTTTATTGATCATTTTTAAAATTAAAACGCATCATAGTTCAGGAGGGGGGTCTTCTGACGACATTTTGTCAGTATAAAGTGTAGCACACCGTGACGTCACACGATATTTCAATGCACTGTATCGTCCTAATTAGGGTCCCGTACCCAAAGGGTAAAAACGGGACCCTATTACTAAGATTCCGCGGTCCTTCTGTCTTTCCTTTCTCGTCTTTCTTTCCGTGTGTCACCAGGCTGTATCTCATAAACCGTGATAGCTAGACAGTTAAAATTTTCACTGATGAATACATCATCTGTAACAAATATTAAAAAAGAATAAAATAAATATTTAAGTGGGGCTCCCATACAAAAACATGTTGTACAGGGGGACCAAAAAACATTTTTTTTTTAAACTAATCGGCTTAACTTTGAACGAACTTGAGTATAGGAGCGTTTCGTTCTTCTTAATCTAATGTTCTGTACTCGAAATCACACAACTTCAGAATAAAAAAAAATCAAAATTTTATTTATTATAATAAAGTGTGTCATACTTACATTAAAAATAATCCAGTAATTACATATAAAACTATTTTTGCCCGGAGCGTCACTTAAACACTGCACACACTAATACAAATTGGCGCGGATACGCGGTTTTCGTGTCGTAGGTAATTGGTTCGTCGATAGATCCGCGGTATTGTTAATTTTGATATAGCTACTCGTCTTCTTATTCGTTTCGATTCAAAAAAATATCGTACGGGTCGACGCCAATCACAATCAGTTTCCTAAAACCGCGAAATCTCAATTTTGATTTTTTTTGTACATACGCAGTATTTAACAATGTTAGTTACTTGGACTATCAACGACTTTATATATCTTATGTTACTGATATTATAAATGCGAAAGTTTGGATGGATGTGTGTATGTTTGTTCCTCAATAACGCCACTATAGTGACACATCAGGCTCAGTGCATACAGGATGCTACTGGTGACAACAATGTATACATCCCAACTACCCGGCCGCAACTGCGTAAGAAGATCAGGGTAGGAACATGGAATGTCCGGGGCATGCTTCAACCAGGGAAAGTGGAGATTATAAGAGCAAAAATGTTACTATCTGGAGATTCTGGGGATTACGGAAACCCACATGAGAGGCTCAGGTTTCTTTACCACAGCTTCTGGACATACCATCTACTTTTCGGGTCCAGAAAGCGCAAGCAAAAATGGAGTAGGCGTCTGTGTATCTCCACTGATCAACAAGTCTGTTCTCGGATACAATCCAGTGAGTGACCGAATAATGACCATGAGAATTAACACAAAACCATGTCGCATGAATCTAGTTGTAGTGTATGCACCAACTTCTCAGTCGTCTGAAACAGAAATCGAGGAGTTTTATAGACTGCTCGAGGACATTCATAAAAGCTTCCCCAGAAGAGAGATCACCCTCTTGATGGGAGACCTGAACGCAAAGGTCGGATCAACAACGTGTGAGGACCATCTGAGAGATGTAGTCGGGAAATATGGTAGAGGTGAGATGTGACCATCATGAACACCTGTTTCCAGAACCACCCAAGATGTCTATATACGTGGGTAATGCCAGGAGATCGCTTCAGAAATCAAATCGACTACATTGCAATCGCAAAGCGATGGAGATCCTGTATTAGCAACACCAAAACGTACCCTGGAGCCGACTGCGGAAGTGATCATAAGCTTTTGGTGGCAGAAGTAACCATCAAGCTAAAGAGGTTTATTAGAACCACGTTCAAGCAGCAAATCCGACCCTCCCAGCCGACACTCTCCGCTTTTAAGGAATGTTTTAGCAGGAAAGCCGCAAAGTTTGAAGTGGATCCCAGTGCTGACATAGACACCAACTGGACGAGATTAAAACAGATAGTGATCCAATCATGGACACTGATCGTCCAAAAAAAGGAACGGATTACTGACGAGACATGGACGGCGATCAAAGAAAGAAAACAGCTACTGACAGCCAGAGACAACTCAGACCGTGCCCAATATCAGCTCCTTTCAGCAAAGGTACAGTGTTTATGCCGCAGAGACTACGATCAATACCTAAACTCAATATGTCAGGGTATTGAGGAGCTTGCGCAGCCTCTGCACACAAAAGATCTGTTTCTGAAAGTGAAGAGTATTACCCGGCACTTCTAACCGAAGACCTGGGCTATTGAAGATGATCAGGGGCACTTACTGACGGAAATAGACCTGGTTACGGAGAGATGGCGGCGGTGAGAGCTATACAAAGACACGGGGTAATCTGATGAGCCGGTGATCCAGTTTGAAGATCTCTTCTTAGAGCCGGAGATCCTGAAATCTGAAGTGGAAGGTGCGCTGACAAGTGTAAATAAAAGCAGATGCATGTCGTGATTGTGGCAAGAAGGCTTCCACTCAGCATAATGCTGTGCCTTGGGGGACCCGCAACACGGCGCTGTTTTTATGGGCTACTCCAAGGCGTTTGATTGTGTGAGGTGGGAATGCCTATGGAGAATACTCGAGGAAATGGGAGTACCTTCGCACTTGACAGCATTGGTCGCAAACTTATACGAGGGTGGTGAGTCGCTAGTCAGAATCAACAATGTGGTGTCGGGGCCTTTTAAGCCAGAGAAAGGAGTACGTCATTGCTGTATTCTGTCCACTCTTCTTTTTAACATCTATGGCGAATACATCATGAGGAGAGCCTTAGGAGTGGGAGGGAGGCATAGCGGTAGGTGGCAATAAAATCAGCAATCTCCGGTATGCAGATGACACCACATTGTTTGCATCTTCGGATCGCGAACGTGCTGAGCTATTTGTGAGGATAGAGCGTGAAAGCGAGATGGTCGGACTGTCTATCAACAAGTCCAAGACCAAAATCATGATCATCGACAGAGTTGGACTAATAGCACGCACGGGAGAACTTGTAGATCTAGAGTTCGTCAATGAGTTTGTGTACCCGGGCTCCATGATCAGCGATCAGGGAGGCTGCAGTCGGGAAATTCGGAGACGTACGCAGATGGCCAAAGTTTCTATGAGCAAGATGTCGAGGATATGGCAAGATAGGAATATCTCTACATATCCTATAACACCATGAAAAGACTCGTTAGAACCCTGGTATTCTCAATTTTCCTTTACGGCTCCGAATCTTGGGCATATCGCTCGGAGGATCAAAAAAAGATTGAGGCTTTCGAGATGTGGTGCTGAAGGAGAATTTTTCGCATTTCATGGACAACAAAACGCACAAATAAGTCCATTCTCGACCAGTTAAACATCAAAACCAGAGTCTGTCAGTCTCCACGATCTGCTTCCAAAGAGCCTTAAATTACTTTGGTCACATCGCTCGGCGACAGCCAGATAATCTAGAAAAACTGGTTGTTGTAGGAAAAGTGGATGGGAAAAGGCCACGCGGGCGCTCACCCACTAGGTGATTAGACCAGATCAGGGCGATTACGGGCCTTACGGTGACCACCGCCCTGAGAAGAGCCGAAGACAGAGTGGCTTGGAAGCAGCTCGTCAATGACTCCGTAACGACCTTCAGTAATGAAGACAACGAATAAGAAGAAGAGAGAACGCTAAACCGGCTGAACGGATCTGGATGAATTTTGGCACAAAGATATATTATAGTCTGGAATACCACATAGGCTACATTTCATCCCGGTATAATGTTCCCTTAGTATAAGAAAACACTTTTCCAGCGGTTTTGAAGCCGCTGGCAGAAGCTAGTTAAAATCTATACGCGATCCATAGTATAATTTTATATGCACGAATGGTCCCATATATATCGTTCTCACGGCGGCACGAACTTGTGAGAAACAATATGCATGCCGCGAGTTTTAATATTTTATTGGGCTGCGAGATATGTGCGATATCATCGGAACACGACGGAGAAATTGAAAATACATCATATTTTGTGCGGCGGAACGTAAAAGCTCTTGTTTATTGCTCAGATAAAACTAGAATTTATATTGCATTCATACGAAGACGATATGTGTCAGAGCAAGCCGACCGGTTATAAATCGAGGTTAGTTTCATATTTGGAACTAGCTTCTGCCAGTGGCTTCGCCCGTGTAAAAAGTGAATATTATACCGGTACTTAGATAATATAATACTAGCATACAGACGCCTCACCCCATAAAAAGAAACAATGCGACGTAACTAGCGTTTTTCATCTGGTTAAACTGAACAGCTTTCGTACATCGATCGCGTTCGGTTCTGTTCCACGGCGATAGATGGTGTTAGCAGCGACTTGCAAGTAAAAGGGTTTACTTGGTTCGTGAATATTTTCTTCTTTAAATACAGTTACGATTTGTTTTAAACAATCGAGTGGAATGCCTCGGAAATTTAATAACGCGCCATCTATTGGCATCAATTTTAAATGATCCGTTCAAATAATCTTTGAAATGTGAAATAAGAGCCTAATATTCCATAATTTTGTGCTTAGAAGAGTTGATTAAACAAGAACATACCATTTATATGCTCAATTCCAGAAAACTAGTTTTAAATCGGTGTATATCGCGCCATCTAGTGAGACTTTTTTGAACCTAGCGTTGGGACCCTGTGACCGGGATAAAAACGTATCCTATGTGCAATTCCAGATTATCTATATCTTTGCCAAACTTCATCCAGATCCGTTCAGCCGTTCTGGCGTGATTGACAAACATACATCCACGCACACATCCCTCCAAACTTTCATATTTATAATATTATTAAGTAAGATAAGATTATTTCGTTGTATTATATTATGATTCATGTACATAACATTACGCTAGTATTCCATAAAGGGTAGACAGAGGTTCCCTTACAGTACAAGTAAATGGGTGTACTGTAAGTGAACCTCTTCTTAAGCAGTCGGGATTTTTGATTTCTGGAAATAACTTTTTTTTTGTTTATAACTTTTTAGTAAACATTTTTTATTCGAATGATGTACAATCGGCCAAAGCTATATCTGATCACCGTAAGGACTATTTCTGCTTGCAGGGCTCGCCCGCTAAATTAACGCCGACTTGTACTCATCAACCAATAGCATCGCAGCATCGGGTGACTGTTTCTCTAGTACCTGTCAGCCCCTTGTTTTTGTAATTAAAAAAGACGGCAAAAACAACAAATAAGTCATTTGGCTATGGTCGACGCAAAATGGGCGGACGCAGCTGTGGTCATCTTGTGCACGGGATTTTGTTATCAATGTGATCAGATATAGCGTTGGCCCATAGGATCAGATATAGCGTTGGCCCATAGTACATAAACATATAAGAGATATATATTTTTTAAATCACAAATCCTCAAACACTTTATTTCGATACCCCATTCGATGAGTTTGAAAGAACAAAAAAAAAATGGGTCCCACAATATGGCGCCCGAAATCCGCCAGTTTAATATAGCAACTCGCAAGGTTAAGACGAATCGATTGACGTGAGAATCATCTAAATCGGCCAACGCGTTTGGTCTCTAGAACGTTACTTAGGAACAAACATGCATACATACATGGACTGATAAACACATTACCCTCCTTCGGCAGTCGGGTAAAAAAGCCATTGTGTCGGACTCGGGAGGCAAGTCCTTGGCAGCGAATGTGTTAAATCCCATGTTATAATTATGAGGCGAGCCTATCGCCATTAATCGGGCACAAATCCTAACTCCGGGTTAAGAAATTCCAGATGGCAATACCTGTATCGACCTCCGGTCTCCGAAGAGGAGTCATGTAGCGGCACCAACGCCGCTAATTACGAACGAATGACATGACGTCACACAAATTCTGCATCACGCTAGCAAAGTTTTTGCCGCAATTTGGACACACAACAGTCCGACATAACCATTGGGCAGCAGTTGCCCTTTTCTATGGTGGTTTGTAGAACTTTCTACCCTGTTCTGCATACCTTTAAATACCCAATAACACTGCCCGACCCGGCCATCGAAACGGACCTCGTGCTCAGCAGTAACGCTTGCGGCTACTACACCAACGAGGCATATAAGCCATGAAATGTTTTAATAGAAATAGTTTGCTTTATTACCCAGCTGCAAGGAGAGGGTTATGTTTTTCGCGTGTGTCATGTATATTATTCTTTATTAACTCATATATTTCAAACCGCTAGACGGATTTATTTAATTAAGACATCGTTAGATTTGTCTTGACCGCCCAAGTGCTCTTATATAGGAGTCGTTAAAAAACAACCATGTCTGATTTTGGGCGCCATACTGTTCATGTCCCAATTTTTTTGACATGAACCCGTCGATTGGGCTATGAAAATGAAGGGTTTTAAGAGGTGGTTACCACTTATATGCTTAAAAGTAATTTAAAAAAAAAGTAAAATCTGTAAATAAAAAAGGTAATTAAAAAATCAAAAACCAGACTGCTTAAGAAACGAACTAAAAATATGTTAACAAGAAGAAAATCATGCTGTGTAGTCGGAGCTGGCTGACCACCTGATCCTTCAACTGCACAGCGTGATTTTCTTATATATGACACCGGTTCATATACGTTGAACCTACAACGTGTATTTAAAATGACGTCAAATGCACAACGCCATCTATCGAATATGAAGTTCAACTGTCCGAATATCTGAATTATTGTGTGTGTTGTGATATTTTACTTCTTGAACGATAGAGTGAACCGTTTGCGATGAAACAAAAACTAAGTAATTCTTCAAGTCACGCACATTTTTTATGTATAAAAGTTATCTACTTTGGTTTTGTAGATTTTACGTGATGCTTGCACAACTAAACAGACAAAAATTCCAAAAATGCTGGCAATGGGTTCTGTTGGTTATCCTTTAACACCCTGGCTATGTATAGATAGGACATGTTCGTATAAAAATCTGTACGTAACCCTAACATTTTGTATCACAATTTGCAATTCAGAGCCAATATTTTAGTCGCAAAATCTTTTGTTACTCAGGTCAAGTGATTTGATTGACCGTTCCTATTTCGGTCGGGCAATCGCAGCGGACCGTTGATATGAGATTCAGAGTCTGTTTGCTTTTTTTTACCGGACTGCCGAAGGAGGGGTTTGTTTGATTTACCGGTGAATGTGCTTCACGTCCAACCAAGGACGTGTCTTGAAGTAATTATTCCTAAAAAAAAACAGGCTTAAGGATATAATGAGGTATTGAGGTACTTACAGGATACTTGGAACACTGCATGGAGTCGGGTGATCACCACACTTGCCCTTTTAGTCTTATTTCACGATAGTTTTTCTTCGCGCACGCGAAAGTTAGCCGGCCGGCATTTTTACCGAGTTCTTACTGAATGGTTCTGTTACCCGCCGTCAGATGGCGGGATTGAGGTAATGTCTTTTGTGCACTCGCAGATGTAGGAGTGCGTTTTGGCGGCAGATTTGAAATACATAGATAAAGGAAAGGAAGGGACTAGGGAATCCATCCTAAAGCCTGTTCAACCGGTATATGTATGTTTGCTCCTATGTGGCGTTCTAGAGGCCAAACGCGTGGGCCGATTTTTATGATTCTTACGTCAATCTATTCGTATTAACCTTGCGAGTGTCACTAAAGACATGACAGTAATCAAAGTTCACCACAGCTATTACCAGACGCCATATTGTCAAAATGAAAATAAGAAATCGGCGAACTATGTCAAGTGGTGTAATGTTGAATAAGTTTTTAAAAATCATTGCTAAGTCCCTTTCATCATTTCTCACTTTAAATAACAGGTTATCTGCGATACCCCATTTTTTATTGATTTAATACTAGCTTATTTTTGGCCGCCTTCACTAACTGCACAGAAGAGAGTTATTTATAGGATAAACGAAAACACGCGAACGAAGTCGCGGGCAAAGTGCTAGTAATATATGTAAGGATTTAAAGTTGGTTACCAGAAAATCATGCTATGTAGTCGGAGTACATATGGTTTTGGTCAGCCAGCTCGAGAATATGTATCTATGTGATTTTCTTCTTGTTCACATCTTTTAAGATCGCTTCCTAAGCAGTTGGGCTTTTGTTTAATTTTTTTCATTATTTTCTTTTAGCCTTTAGACACCGGGTTTAATTAATCTTTTCTTTCTCTTAGAATCCGTGCGACGACATTCGTCACCGTCGAATCTGGTCGAAGAGCAAATGGTGCGGAACTCTACCACGGGTGCTGGTTATAGGACCACAGAAGACGGGCAGCACTGCCCTTTATACGTTCTTAGCGATGCACCCGGCACTGGCACCAAACTTGCCAAGTCCTACCACATATGAAGAGCTCCAGTTCTTCAATAACAACAACTACCTGAAGGGGCTTGATTGGTAAGTCAATAATTTTAGACTACTTTCTTGATTGCAAGGAAGACGGTAGCAATGAATTCAGCTACTCTTTACCTACTAAAGTACACTGCGATACTAGTTAAATTCTAGAGGTGGCATAGTGCGGTAACCTCGCATTCAACGCTACCACTGATTTGGTTGCGATGCTCTTTTATTCCAGCTTGTGTACCGAAGAGCAAGCGCTGCGGTGTTCAACCGCGGTTCTTTGCAAAGAGGCCACTTTAGGCTTCAGCACCGCGCTATAAACATCCCTCACCACACACTCAGCGGTCGAGGCGTTCCTCGCAAGTCCTAAACACACGCGAAAACTCTGTTTTTGAAAGCAAACAAAAATACAACAACATCAATTTTCCCCGCGCATTTTCACACAATATTAATTTATCGAAATGTCGAGGAATATGAGACGCAACATTTAACAAACATTTCAAAAAGCTGTTAAAGTTAACAAATGTCCACGGTGTAGGCATGTGAAAAAACTCCACAATATATTTCACTGTTTTTTCCACCAATTTATTAGGCACGTCCAACACAGATTTTCCGGGAAAAATATATTTTAAAACAAGATATGTATCTAGGGTGTGCGGGGTTAATTATTCTATTCACTTTATTGCAATGTTCTCTTTCTACGCGGTTCTCATTTGGGTAAAAAGTATTACCTGTTTAAGTATGCCGCGGTGGTTACAAAGCCCACGAATATTTCAGAACTGGCGTGACGCGTTACATCTCATTAATATAACAGCCGAGCTACGCTTAAATTAAAGTATTATACGAGCTTCATTTAAGGCGGTATATACGCCCCGATGTTAACGCCGTACTGGCCGTGCGCCCGCTCGATGCCAAAATATCAATATTGAACCTCCTTTTGAACCGTTTTGTTTACAAAATATTATTTGATTTACATATGCTATATTAGTTATGAAGAAATTCCAGCCATATTTTTTTCTGTGTAAAAATATTTTTAAACAGCCTAGTCATTTTGCAGGAGTTTCCAAAAGTTGCGAAAAAATATCGTGTTATAATTATTTTTTTAAAGCATAACTATTAGTTACACAAAAAAACCTTGTGTTCAAAATTATGTAAATGAATCAATAATAAATATATATTTGTTTCAATCCTTTTAACCTAGCCGTTAGTTACTAAGGAGTATGCTTTAGAAAGTTACCGTTTTATGGCATTAAAGGGTATGTAGGCCCTTAAGTTAATATTCTAAACTACAGAAACTACAGAAATACGGCGAAACTATTAATTAGGCGTCGTATATAACTGTCGAGTTGAGCTTTCCCGAAGGGTAAGGTAGTGTACCAAGTTTACAAGTGTTAGGTCGTTAATCGGGGACTATGCCAATCCTGAGCGGTTAATACTGAGAATTTTCTCCACAGAATCCCCGATAACACTGCCAGTTCTAGGAATTGTAGCCAAAACTTCTCACTTTAGTAGCCGCATCCACGACCGCGGGTCCAATGAAGCGGTCATGCCAACTATTAATTATCCCACGAATAATGAATGAATGCGGCTACAAAATATTCCAGAATATAGCCGATATTAAAAGTTTTGTTTACCAAACATAATACGTATACGATTTCACCGCAAAAATGTGTTTTCTCAATTTGGCAATACACAGAAACTCAATAACGGATGAATACATTTTTGTAGTTTATTTTTCTGAAGAAGTGAAACTATGTTTGGTAAATATGTTGTGGTACATTGGTATGGGAAGTTCATGGCTTTGAAGGCTGTAATCGCGATCAAACGGAGCCGGCAGTAAACCGAATGCAACCATACTGCAAATAGAGGTATTGGTAACAAAAAAGTCAATACGCTGAAGGCCAAGTGTAAACGAAAAGCCTAACAAGTAAAACAAACAGAAAGGTTGGAGTGAATCATCATCATATCAGCCGAAAGACGTCCACTGCTGGACACAGGCCTCCCCCAAGCGTCGCCACTTTGACCGGTTCCGTGCGTCCCGCAACCAGCGGATCCCTGCAACCTTCACCAGGTCATCGGTCCACCTGGTGAGAGGCTTTCCAACGCAACGTCTCCCGGTTCACGGTCGCCACTCCAGAACCTTTCTGCCCCATCGGCCATCCATTCTGCGAGCAATGTGCCCTGCCCACTGCCACTTAAGTTTGGCAATTCTTCGGGCTATGTCGGTAACCCTGGTTCTCTTGCGGATCAAGGAAACTCCAAGCATAGCCCTCTCCATTGCCCTTTGAGTGACTGTAAGCTTATTGCTTTCTGATTTCAGCTTTTTTGGAGTGAATAGTTACATAAATTTAACTTGTGGACTGCGTTTACACTACCGAGTATTTGATTTTAGTCCAGCCAATCTTTAACTGTTCCAGGAATACAGGGCGTAATGAGTTTAGATCTTGAATTGAGTGTACCTTCTGTACATATTTGATCCCGGTCTTGATAAAATCGAATCGTTCTTTACCCGACAGTGTTACTGTACAGTTTTATTTCCTTGATTTTAGCCTCATGGAAATGGTTCCTTTTCTTTGCAATGCGTTCCATGTGAAGCTAAAGTGCGGAAGTATTCCCCTTCAAATTGATTAGACATTTGCCTTTGTAGTCCTACAGTGTAGTTTACAATGTTTTTTATGAGTGTCCAGACTCCAGAGACTCATATTTTCATTGTATTTGTCTGTATCTTTGCCATTAGCGAGAAAGTTTAATACAGACTGGAGACGGAGACGACGCGTTTGCAACGGTTTAAATAAATCCAAACAAAACCATTTAAATAAAACCTTCATCGCTTAATCTAAAAGGCATTAAACTGTCAACTCGACTCCTCTCGGTAACGCTTTGTGAAAAATATCTGAATAACTCATGCGCAATCTAATATTATCAAGTACTATAACAGAAGTAGCGGTGTCTTAGAAACGTGCCAGTATTCGTCAGAACGCTGCGAAGCTGGATCAACTCAACACAGACATGGAATGGCCACAGAAGGTTTTAATGCTTTCAGCGAATGCTTTTCTCCTTATTATTTTTTTTGACGTCACCGGGTGCATGTTAATGTGCATTTTGGTGAATAGAATTTAAATGGCTTTTACACTTACAGAAGTGTTCGTTTAACATAAGTGCTCTTGAAAAAATTGTGGTTTTTATACCTTCCGGAATTTAAATATATTGTTGCTTGGCTGGGAGCTTGTGGCTAACAAATAACAGCCGATCATCAAGGTTAAGCAACGCTTGAGGAGGTCGGGCCGTGGATGGGTGACTATTTCAACATACCGAGTTTCCTCCGTGCCTCGGAAAGCACGTTAAGCTGTTGGTCCCGGCTGTCATTTGAAGATCTTTGACAGTCGTTACGAGTAGTCAGAAGCTTGAGATCTGACACCAGTCTAGCCAAGGGGTACCGTGTTACCCAGTTACTGGGCTGTGGAGGTCAGATAGGCAGTAGCTCCATGTAAAACACTGGTACAGAGCTGAATCCGGTAAGACTGGAAACCGACCCCAACATAGTTGGGAAAAAGGCTGGGCAGATTGATTGTTGCTTGGCTGTCGTTTGCTTGATTGAAATATTATTTTAACTGGTAGCGGCGATTTAATCAACTGTAGAGGGTAATATTCTCGGATTTAAAACATTAATAAACATACCTTGTACATCAACATTAACTCGCAAAACAAATCGTTAATCAACCGTACCTTATACAAAACATCATCAATACAAATCACACAGACGAGTTTCTAGCAAGATCCTGCATAATGAGCTCGTAAGAAGACTCATGTTTATCCAACGTGTAGCCTAGATAAGTTCTAGACCACTAGGTGAACCCAGGCACGTGTATTACCTTGTTAACGTCGTACGTGTGTTGCAAACAGGCACGCCTTTACATTCTTCGTTCCTCTGGCATCCAATGAGAAGATTGAGTCTCGATAAATATACGGCTAATTAGGCATTCAGACCTTTAGATGTGTTTCTTATTAGGTTTCCTTTGAATTTGTGAATACGCGATAATTTGCCGTGTAGAACTAGTGATGGACTGACTGGAAGTTTTCATTTATTTATTTATTTTAATTTATTTATTGACACACACACAAGTTACAACAAATAAACATTTTGCACAACGATTTATGATAAACTTGTTAAAAAATTTAAGTGGCAATGGGCCCAAACTAGGCACAGCCTGTATTTTGTACATAAGTCAAATACAATTATCTTAATTAGAATTAACAAAATCAAAGTAACAAATTAAAATTGAATATAAGATTATGATTGACAGCCCCTGACCCTGAAGTTGGGTACAATGGCTGCGCAATAGTAAATCTCATACAAAATCTGAACCATTTCTTGCCTCGCGCATCCAGAAAGCAAACTTCAGAGCGGCCCATAACTTTAGCGAGAACTATACAAACATAAATAAACATATAATTTCAGCTCTTTGGTTAAGATTAAGATATAAAACGGTGATATATTTTTAATAGGTATAATTAAAGTCTAGTTAAGTAGAGTCTAGGGACTAACGATTCAATTACTAGGCTTACGAATCAACAGGTACCTACCTATTAATTAAACGTGTTAGTTGGAAGGTGATATTACATTGATTTTGTTCCATACCGTGTTTCTTTAGTAGTACCTACACGGGGTCGTATTGCCCAGCATTGATTTTCATAAGGTATTCTTATGTATAATGGCTTGTGCAATTATGGACGCCATGCAGCAGATAAAGGAAAATCGATTGATGGTCTGTACTACAACTAGCGCATAAATTGCACTACCTATGTGTGTACTTGTACAATGGGGTAGTTGACAAAAAATATCTGTTCAAGTCCGTCAGTATGTATTTTCTATTGCCACGTAAAGAAAAAATTGGGATGATACAGTGCATTGTAATATAGTGTGACGTCACGGTGTGCTACACTTTATACTGACAAAGTGACGTCACAAACCCCACTCCTGAACTTTGATGCGCTTTATCTTTGTACATTTTTATTTATTTGATAAAACAAAAAATACGGATCCATTATTATTTGATAATCTCATTGATGGACTAAATAGAATTATCACTTTTCTACACAAGCAACATCCCTATTATAATAAAACCATTTTACGCGTTAGAAAAACAAATTGTATCATACGCTATCTTTAATAGCTCAATTTAGAACGCTTTTAGAGTGGAACCCTCGTTTCTGCAATCATTCTTTCAGACCAAAACTTGGCACTGCTGGAAACAAGCCTACCCTTTGTTTCTACATGGAGTAATTAAAATAGCTCACAATCTTTTCGGGGGTCATTATACTTATCGTAATAATCAATCTTTACTAAACCAAACCTAAAATCAAGAAAAATAAACTGCGTCTAGTACTTTATATCGAGTCATGCGAATCTTATTAACAGTTGTTCAGTTATTTCGATTAGGTACGCTAACTAGATATTTATTCGTAGTTATTTTTCTTTGCTTCTATTATAAATGCCCGTCTTTTCCACCAGGTACCTGAACTTCTTCCCACCCAACATGAGCAACGCCACTGCTCAGATGACGTTCGAGAAGTCCGCCACATATTTCGATGGCGATCTGGTGCCGCGGCGGGCGCACGCGCTCCTACCCAACGCTAAGGTCATCGCCATCCTGATATCACCCTCTAAAAGGTAAGAAAGTAAACACTGTGATATCAATCAATCTACCTGGTCTTTTTTCAGTTAGGTATATTAGAGTCTCCACTCCAGATCCTTTCTGCCCCATGGGCCATCCGTTCTGCGAGTAATATGCCCAGTGCCACTTAAGTTTGTCATTTTTTCGGGATATGTCGGTAACCCTAACGGATGGCCGATAAGGCAGAAAGGTTCTGGAGTGGTGACCGCAAACCGGAAGACGTTGCGTTGGAAGGCCTCCCACCAGGTGGACCGATGACCTCGTGAAGGTTGCGGGGGTCCGCTGGATGCGAGACGCACGGGACCGATCGATGTGGCGACGCTTGGGGGAGGCCTATGTCAGCAGTGGCCGTCTTTCGGCTGATATGATGATGATGATGATATTAGAGTCGGCTTCCAGTCTAATCAGATGCAGTTGTAAACCGGAGCATTTCTACATGGAGCAACTACCTGTCTAGCCTCCACAACCCAGTATTTGCGTAACACGATATCTGTTGGAAAGACTGGTCAGTTTATGGACTTTTGACCACTCGTAACAACTATTAAAGATCTTCAAATGACAGTCGCTATCAATAGAAGTCCTTGCAGTATCCAATTGGGAATACAATTACAGGCAGATAACGGATCTGTATGTCGCACTCGCTGAGCGATTCGCTTTTGAGAAAGGTGATTTTCAGCCTTCCGCTTACAAATCCGACAGCCACAGGCTACTGCTGGTCATAGGCTTTTCCCAAGTTGCCACAACACCCGGTTTACCTTCCGCATTCAGTCTGTACCAGCCACCTTCATTTCTGCCTATATCCACGCAAAAAGCCTTGCATTTATGTAAATGTTAACAATTGAGAGAGAATTATACGGCAGCTGCACAAGTGCCCATACATTGCGTTGGTCACGGTATCGTGCGCACTGGTTTGTATGTAAATCCCGAGGATCTAGGACTTAACGCGTTGGCGATCCCACCGCGCGTCGGAATGCGTAGCGAAGCGACTCGCATTCGAATATGGAATGCTGTGATGCTAAGTTGTATGCGGCCAGTATTCACGAACTGAGGGAATTAAATTGTTTTATTTTCAATTAATAAATTGGTTTGAAGCTATTGAGAGTGTACATATAAATGGGGAATTAAGTTAGCAACGAACATCAATGAAACAACTCTTTATCTTTGCGGTCGCGTAGTCGGGTAAAAATAGGCTGATTCAACAGTCTGATTGCTTATCTATACTAATATTATAAAGCTAAAGAGTTTGTTTGTTTGTTTGAACGCGCTAATCTCAGGAACTACTGGTTGAAATTGTTTTTTTTTTGTATTGGATGGCTATATAACATCACGCTATGACCAATAGGAGCGGAAAAATAAATGAAAAATGTTGCAAAATCGGGCAAAAATATTACTTTTTGAGAGCTGCGCACGCAATGCGCTGCGTAAATGGTTTAAAAGAGCTGCGTAAAAGTGTTCTCAAAATTATTTTATGTGCCACTCGGAAATAACTATCAAGTCAACAATCATGTATGTAGGGTAGATGGGTAGGTAGGTAGCCAGTTGACGGGAGCAAAGCCGCGTGGGACAGCTAGTTGAAAATGAAATCAGTACACTTAGTCTATTTTAATATCGGTCTTTAGAAACATGTTTAAATAAGAAATAACGTATTAAACATTCTTTCTTTAAAAAAAAAGACCTTATCCAAGTCATCTTTGTTTTAATTAATATTCCTCTTATTTATATTTTCTTAGCTTTTCGAAAAGAAGAAATATTATATCGGCTTCATAAATCTCGGCCCGTCGAACGATAAAACCACACAGCGTTCAGGCAACAATTAAAATGAGAAATTGCACATCAATATTATAGCCTCAATCGTAATTAGTAGATTATAGAAGAAAATATTTTATCAACCGTTCGTCAGGCCTCCTTCATGAAAATGCAAATTTTAAATCTGAATTTATATCCACAAAAGTTCTCAAGAAAATTCATTTGAATTCCTTTATAGAGGTATTTTGATTACATTACTTAGTAACGCCAAAACGTAGCCTTTAGTAAAAACTTTTAAAACTTCTTCATGGTCCTTTCGATTAGAAAATAAGTTAAATTCCTGCTTGGAATAAAATACTCTGACAAAGAGTTAAGTTCCTAGATTTAGTTAGAAACTAGCTGACTCGACAATCTTTGTTTTGCCATAAAACACCAAACATTCATCTACCCTACCCACCCTACCCTACCCTACCCTACCTGCCCTACCCTATTGTGAATATAAACCATCCGGGGCACCACCCAAACGCATGCAAAAAATTTCATTCAAATCGGTCCAGCCGTTTAGGAGGAGTTTAGTGAAATAACACGTACAGTAGAATTTTATATATAAAGATGTGCAGTTATTATATAGTGAGTTCTGATACCATTCAACTGTTTTAGTCCTTAGTCAAACTGCCGACTCAGCTTGTCGTAATTGATCTCGAAGGCGTCCTAAATAAAAGCGTTGGTACACAAGCACGCCATGTGACTGATGCCTTTGTTTTTAGTTGTCGCAACACTATTCTATGAATAACTCCAGTTATATCCATATTTATTATATGTACTTCTTAGTTAAACGACAAAAGAGAATAAAATACTTAAAGAAGATACGGTATAATTAATTACGGTACGTGTGAAGCATCTATGAATTGAGGACATAGTTAACAAAGAACGCCTTTGAAGAAAGAGCGCGCCGTGTCTTCCTTTCTGTGTCTTCTTTGGTTGGTTGCTTGGATCTGTTGGTTGTTGGTATTGTATAAGTGAGTTTAAATGTTTGTAAACGCACCCCCCAATACAGGAAAAAATTCCTAGCGTTGGGAAACGTTTTTTTTTAAATAAATTAATAAATAAAAAAACAGTACGAAAATCACGAGTTTTCGAGGGGTCTACTCCCTTACTCCGTCAACGAAGTTACGGGCCCGTCTGTAAGTACTCCGGAATTTCGGAGTGAACCTTAATCCGTAATGAGACAATTTTTCGGACGGGTTAAAGCACATCGGGAGTACAACTGTCAAATTGTGATGTCATTCGTTAGTAGTTTGGGCCCCGAACGAATCTTGTGTCCGTATGTGATACGGAGTAGGAAACGCTCGTAACGAAGGCTGAAAGTAAAGAATTCGTGCTTAGGGAGTAGACCCCCAGTATGGAGAAGATGTATGGGAATCGTAACAAAATAACCTGCTGAAAACATTAACTTATGAAATACCCAAAAACGTTATAAATATATAAACTATTATTGATTGTTGTATTAAAACTTATTAAAAAAAATTACGTTGCTTCGATTTCATTATATTTATGTTAAGATAGATAGATAACCTTTTACAGAAACTTTTGGAAAAATGTCGTTGTTATGTTCAAAGCACCCAAAAACAGTTAAGAAAAACATACTTGACGTACTACCCACTTCTGCGTCAAACTTACTCATAAACCAAACCCAAAAACCTAAATAAATAAAAGAAAAAACATCAAGGAAAAGCCATCTCGTGTAATTCGTCATTAGTAGTCTTAAGTAAATTACATTCGATCGAGGAAAAACGTTTGGACTGCAGAAGAAGCTCGTAACTCAAGCCAGTAAAATGCTTGCTCAAATCCGAAACGTTATGGCTATGCGGTGTCAAGGAATTGCTACACATCTTGAATTTATTCTCAAGACTTTGCATTTGTATTTTAATCCAATGCTGTGAAATATTTAGATTTATAATTCTTTTTTTCAGAATTTACTATGAATTCCGAATATGTGATTTGAAAAAATCTTTCCGTTTTTGCGATTGAAATGATTTTATTAAGCCATCGCAGTGTTTCGGAATTGATCTAGAAAATCTCCTTCGCTTATTCTAATACTGGATGTCTCAGAAAAAAGTAACTTTTGTAGACGCATACAAAATTAACAAATATATTTGTTGGTGTAGGTAGTACACGTTGAATTACAAAATCAGATAATTTGAGGCGTGAGGTCTGGGCTACTCAACTTTTGAGGCGCGTTTTCATGAATGTTAGAGAGATCGCTTTGAAGAGTGCCAGAGCCGCGAAGGATGACATTTGAGTTTTTTTTTTTTAATAATTTTGCTGTCTTCAGTTTCTGATTTTGTAATTTAACGTATATATAGATTATTTTTTATTTTCTTATGCATCCACAAAAGTTAGTTTTTTTCTCTGAGACACCCTTTATTATTTATTGTCATTCTTTTGGGAAAATCACAGAACAGAGAAGACAGTAGAAGTCGCTTAGCGCTTCATTAGTATTGGGACTAGCGTACCCAAACTCACACATTTAAAGGTTAATTTTACTTCCTAACACTAAGAAACCTATGGTGTGATTGGTAGTTTAAAAGTAGGAAATATATCAGTCGTCGCTTGTTTGAAAATAATCCACAATTTTATGAACATAGAGTTGTTAATTATCTACTCTTTTTAGGTATTTATTACTTTTTCCGTTCAAAGCTGACACGGAATGGTTTAATGAGCAAGTTATGCTACCCGCCGCTAGATGTCAGTATAGTAAATGCATTCAATTTATAGCTGTATTTCGTTACTCATAAGATTTATATTTGCGTAATGAGGTGTATGTTAATCCGTTTTTATTTTTCACTTTGTCGAAACTAAATATTACACTTTGTAGATTTTGAAGGCTGTTGTCTTTTTTATCACGATACTACATGTGCGAAATCGCGTCTACTCATTCGTATTTTTTTTAAACTTGGACTTATGATCTCTATTGATAATAAACAATGGTTTTATTAATTATCTAAGTAAAAACAGCTAGAGACTAAATACACAGATTATTAAGAAGTTGCCTTTTTGTTTGTTAAATATTAATATAGATGGTGTATCCGCACATTAATATAGCGTTCTGTAATAGCTTTTGTCAATTCAGTTACATGGTTTTATGTGGGAAATTTTCCAATTTGATGATTATTCTTATCTTCGAACAATTTTTCTCTAATAAACTTAATTAATATTTTGGGCATTATTTCTTCTTTTTAAATAGTTTTCCATAGTTCGAATGACAACTTGAGCCACTTGATTTTTTTATCATGTCGCTTGATGGATATACAAGCAAATATGTTATAAAATATGGAACCGTAAAAATGACTAGTTACATTTTCCTTAGGACAACAGAGAAATAATAACATAATTACGTAACTTCTTGAAAATTTTGAAATTTTTGTTTTGTCACTGCTGGGTCGGCTAGGTATTTTTTGTCGCTTTTAATAAAAAAATCTAGTTCTACGAAGTGATCTGAACAAATTATAGATATAATAATTTTTTGCAGGCAACTAACTTTGCCTTCCAGACGCTTCAATCCATTTTTCTTTACTGTCTGGATCCTTAGCAAATCTACAGTCACAAAATAAAACGAAACCCACTTTTTTAAAGGTTGTATTACACTTTTTCGATTAACCTTTTCTCAATAAAAATATTACGTATGTTTTATTTATTTCAAACTTGGTTAAGGCAAAATTAGAAAAAAAAAGGTTTAAATATGGAAATTTGTTTGATTACTAATACTGAATCACCAAAAAAAATTATCGATAACTCATTATCGATAGCGGCAATCTCTAATTGAGTAGCTGACTATGACATGTGTATAGTTGGAATCTTCGAGAACAAAATGTTTGAGTTTAAAAGAAAGTAGACCTTAAATGTAACAAAATAAAAACAACTTTTACTTGTGTTGTTTAATAAAATATATTTTTGCAAATTTTAATCGAAATAAAATCAATTAAGACTGCCCGATGGTATGATATACCTCCAATAGTAAATTTTTTGGTTCTGGTATCGTGTTTACATTTTAAAACAGCAGAATAGGGCATTTTTGTATTATTTTTCAATTTCTTTTCATCGTGACGGTTGTAACAAGACTGATGTGCTTGGTGTGGGCGGGGCAGCAGACATATGCTAAGCTGTGCAAAACTCGGGGTACGCGGGCCCCGCCTACTTGCGATTTCTACTGTAGAAGGCGTTTTTTCTGTTCTGTGGGGAAAATAATCGCCCTGTGGTGAGACAGTTACAGGCTGTATTATTTTGAAAATTAATAATCATAAATGTAACTATTTATTTCAGTTTCATTCCGTAAAACGGTAATAAATTCTGTCCGTAAACAGCGAACACAAACACCGAATGGAACTTATTAAAAAGCGCAGTCCAAAATCAACAGCAAACCGAAAAAAAGGCCATCAGACCTCTGCAGATATTAACCAATATTTTTAATATCACAGTAACATGTCATGCTCTGAATAATTCACATGAAATCCGTGTGTTTATTGTGCAGGGCGTATTCGTGGTACCAGCACATTCGGTCGCACGGTGATGCGGTGGCGAACAACTACTCGTTTCATACAGTCATCGCGGCGAATGATTCCGCACCGAAACCCCTTAGGGATTTGAGGTAAGCAGTTTTACAATTCTTTTTTTATATATTTTTTAGGATAGTATGTTGTTTTCTTGATGGCGAGTTCGAGTTTTGTAACTGGGATGAGACGGATTTGTGTAATGTGTTTTAAATAGTTTGGTTGGTACTTACATGGAGGAGCTCGTGACTAAATAATAATAGCCGCACGGGTCCATCTTCAAGGTTAAGCAACGCTTAACTAGGTCGGTCCGTGGATGGTTGACCATTTCAACATACCGAGTTTCCTCTGTGCCGTTGCAAAGCACGTTTAGCCGTTGGTCCCGGCTGTCATTTAAAGATCTTTGACAGTCGTTACGGGTAGTCAGAAGCTTGATATCTGACACCAGTCTAGCCAAGGGGTACCGTGTTACCCAGTTACTGGGTTGTGGAGGTCAGATAGGCAGTTGTTCCATGTAAAACACTGGTACTCAGCTGAATCCGGTTAGTCTGGAAGCCAACCCCAACATGTTGGGAAAAGGCTAGGCAGATTGATTGATACAGGTACCATACCTATACCTACCAGGTACTTACATGATTTTGTTGGCAAAGATATTATTATAACATTAAGGATATAGTACATTACTGCAGCGGCCAGCAAAACAGGCATTGATGGACGAAAGTATAAATGTGGGCCGAGGCGAAGCCGAGGGAAATTAAAACTAAGTAGTACCTAGAACTAATTTTGTCAAAATCAATGTCGAACAACAATAATTGTCTCCGCGTTAGTGTTCAATTGTTTTTTTTTTCATTAAATAGCATTTTATTTGCAAGCCAGTTCGAAATTTAAATAAAACCTTGACACAGATAATATAATACTAGCATGCCGTCGTAACTAGCGTTTTTCATCTGATTAATCTTGTTATTTTTGTAAGTACATCATTTGCGTTCGGTCCCGTTTCACGGCAATAGATGGTGTTAGCAGCGACGTTGCAAGAAGGGTTACATGGATTTACTTTTATTCCTATTAGATGGCGTTAAAAGCGCACTGTACTTTTGTACTGCTGCCACAGGCTGCTACGTACTCATATATCTGTGATATTACCTACAATCCTACAATGTCAGATCTTGACCTTGAAGCTTTAGACGTCGCTTATTTTATTTTCTTTGAAGTCGCATTCTTAAATGCCTACTTTGCGGTTGCGCATGGCGTATGAATTCTCGGTAACTAAAATAGTGTTGGGATTTTATCAGTAGGTATAAATACTACTCAAAATGAATTCATTCGGTTTTTATTCGAGTTGGTACCTATTTTATCCAAAACAGTGTAATTTTCGTTTCTAGTATAATACTCACAACGGATCTTTGTGTTTCTGAATTGGCTGCAAGAGCCTGCGCAGTAGCAATTTTTTTGTCAATATTGAAAGTGAAGTTATCATTGTATAACTGTCTCTTTCACTCGCTTATGTTTGTCGCATCATCCTATCTCACTTACTCTATGCAGTTAAACTGTTTCCTGTGCATTATTTGACAGAACCAACTTCAGAGACACAAAGATCCGTTGTGAGTATTATAGCTACGTTATGTAGGAACCTACCTAACGTTAATGTCATTTTACAAAACAAAAAGATTGGATAGCATGAATACGTAAAGATTTTACCATAATTACCTACTTACTTTAATCACTTTCAAACATTAAAACTCCTATTAATATTAAGTATATTAATAGGAGATATTATAACGCTTGTCATGTACCTACATACATTTTTGTGGTGTAGGTACCCAAGTTTTTTTACGTGAAACACGATGTTTATTTACTTAACTAGCTTCTGCCAGCGGCTTCGCCCGCGTGAAAAGTGTATTCTTGTGTTCACTGAATTCGCGGTCACTTGGGGATCGGTTTTGAAAATTCTTTTTTTTTCAGAATTTGTCTAATTTTATTGCAGATTCGGTTTAACCTTAACCATAAAACCATTTAGGTTCTGAGAAGCATAGTCCTACGGCGCATTGTTTCCGAATTTTATTATATATATATATATCCAAATATCTCCAAAACGGTGTGTCCTAGGCAAAAAATAACCATAATTTAGCCCCCCCCTGTATTACCCCCGTGCTAGCAGCATCCCAACATGAATACTATACTACCATTTTGGAAATATAGACAGTTTTATACAAAATCACGGGGTCTCATTGCTAATAAAGAAAATTTGGTTCAAATAAATCTCACTAGATGGCGCGACATGTACACACAATTCAATAGAATTTTGTAAAATTATCATTTTCTGGAATTGAACATAAAAATTGTATGTTCTTGTTTAATCGACTCTCCTAAGTACAAAATTATGGAATATTGGGCTCTTAATTCACATTTCAAAGATTATTTGAACGTATCATTTTAAATTGATGCCAATAGATGGCGCATTTTTAAATTTCTGTGGCATTCCACACGATTATTAAAATTTGCATTGTAACACATTTTGGTGCAAAAAAAACTTTAAAAACGTGCAAAAAAATACTATAAAACGAACCTTCATTGTATTTAAAGAAAAAAATATTCTCGAACCTAGTAAACCCTTTTACTTGCAAATCGCTGCTAACACCATCTATTGCCGTGAAACGAGATCGAACGCGATTGATGTACTTACAAAAATAACAAGATTAATCAGATGAAAAACGCTAGTTACGTCGGCACGGTTTCTTTGTATGGGATGAGGCATCTGTATGCTAGTATTATATTATCTGTGACAAAATACAATAAAATTCGGTGGCCCATAATTCGGAAACAGTGCGTCATAGGACCATGTGTCTCAGAGCCTAAATGATTGTTATGGTCAAGGTCAACTCGGTACTGCAATAAATTTGGGAAATTTCGGCATTTTTTTTTTTTTCATGATAAGTTTTTAAAACACCAAAAAAAATATTTTTTGGTTTTCTTTGTTGCTTAATAGTGCCCCTAAGCGTATACTCCAACTCCTAAAACTCCGCCCCTAAGACGACTCAATGACCGGTATACTCCCGAGGTGGTCCCATTGTCACCTAGTCAGAACCTTATGATGGGACCCCATGGAAATCGAGGGAATTTCTCAAATATTATGGGTATACAAATGATATTCTAGTAAACAGATATGTTATGAGCGCGCGCATTGTGAAGACTCGAATACGTCCTAATTGGGCCGTACAGTCTTTAGTCTATGCCACGCATGGCGTAGAGTGATACGCTTACACACAACAAAATTTTTAAAATGCCATCGTGTGTATTTAGAAAGTGTACCAATTATGATACAAAAGTACATGAAACAGAAGGGATCTCATACTGTATGTAAGTACGCAATACACCTCAATTTACTAATTTATTTCAATTATTTTTCCTAATATTCTAATATTTGGAGGTTAGAGAAAGAAAAACATTGGTGGTCAGAATAATGTTTGTTTACATTCACACGCAAGTGACAAACACTAGCTGTCTCTTTTATTCTTGTTTGTTTTATCAAGCCATCCCTTTCGACTTGTAGTGAAATGTCAGATGAATGAAAAGTGTGTACCTATCATTGAGCTAGGAAAAACATGGAGGCGCCCCATTATTCTATACATTCATTAGCTTATACAAATACTAGAGGACGCCTCGCGGTTTCACCCGCGTAGTTCCCGTTCCCGTGGGAATACAGGGATAAAAAGTAGCCTATGTCACCCGGGGATAGAGTAGCTTCCCAACGGTCCAGTAGTTTTGGAGCCTATTCGGTACAAACAAACAAACAATCAAACAAACAAACAAAAAAATCTTTCCTCTTTATAATATTGGTATAGATGAGTGAAATACGATACAGAATGTGAAACATTATTTTGTCTCATTTCTTCTAATGTAGTAATCGTATTTGACAAAAGAGACAACAATATTTCAGTTGTTGCTCATTATGTCAACATTTTGTTATGACGTAGTGACAGCTGTCAGTACGTGCCATATTCGCCATATTAGTTGCCGAAATTTGTGGTTGTGTTCGTGGTAGTCCTGCTGTCAAATGGTTGTTTACTTTTTGTTTTATTAATGTGTGTGTGTTCCGTGATTAACACAACCATAGCATCGGCAGCCATTTTAAGTGCCATTTCAAGGTTTAGGTAGGCACGTTTTTTTTGTAGGTATTTCGAGTCCATACTATTTATTAGGTCTATGGTACCTATGTGTGCTGCCGCTGCCGCGCGGAACACTTTTTTCGGTTGTTTTGTGAGTGTATAAGTATCTGTTTACTAGAATATCATTCAGGTATACAAATAGCAATTTTGGTATTTTCATCAACCACAGATAATAATATAATACTAACATCCGAGGTGAAAAAGTCAATAGTTAATCGTAATAACAGCGGAGTCGGAGTCCGTTTACGTGCCAAAAGTCGATCGAGGCAGAAAGCCTTATCAGAGTCCGTTTTATGTCCAGGTTAATAATAAAAATCACGAAAGCTCAAAGATTCAAACGAAGTTAAAAGATCACAGAAAATATTTCGTCGCTCAATTTCAAAGTTGAGTTGACACTTGCGTTTTGTTGTTCCTCTATGACCATGATCGTAGTAATCTGTGGTGTTTAAATAATTGTTACTCGGTTCGTTTTTTTTTAAAGCGACGAGTTATTTTATATTGTATTTTTTCTCCTGCTTTGAAGTTTTAATTTAAAAAAATGTGTTTTAATACAAATTTTAAAAAGTCGGGTGGTTAACCTCTGAAATTTAATACAGCGCCTTCTATTAGTATAGATATTAACTGTCCATTCCAATCATCTTTGAAATTTGATATAAGAGCTCATTATTCCATAATTTTGTGCGTATAGTAATTGATTATATATGAATAAACATTAAAGAAAACCAAAAAAAAATAATTGTAAATTCTACACACTTCAATACATGTCGCGCCATCTAGTGAGATTTATTTGTACCAAACTTTCTTTCTTAGGAATGAGACCCCGTGACCTTGATAAGTTACCTCCTTGGTTGCCATGTTTCGGAGTAAAAGATCGTTCCATTTTTTAATAACACGACAGATATGAATTTACTATGTAATTTATTTGGCCGCTGGACACGACAGATATGGATTTTCATACAACTTTTGCCGGCCGCTGCTCGCATGTATTTAGCCAGTACAGCAATTTCGATTTATCTCGAAGAAGGTTGTCAAAATAATGCTCACATTTCCAAGCATGTTTGAGTAAATATATTTACTGTTTCCTTAATAGTTTCCTTCTTCAGCGTTATTCATGTAAATTTACTTGACGTGATTTTAAGTAAACTTCGTAAAGATAACATTAATTATAATGTACTATGTCAAGTTCAAAGTGTTTTCCTGCTTCAGCAAAGTCACGTTCTATTACACCAGTGTACCATTTAAACTTTAATTTACAGTAGAGCGTGTCCAAAACAAACATAAAATAAAATACATGTTCTGTGTTCCTCCCGGTAATAAAACATCTCGTAGACATTGCAACTACGGTTTCTAATATAGTCATTTTTTTCGATCTCAGGCTTAGGCGTATATTTTACGTCCTCCTTCGACCCTCTCATATTGGATCACAATTTTTCTGCGCGAGCCGGGTGCTTGTACATTAATAACAAATGTAATGCCTTCACTGTACTATTATTTCATCCCCCTACTCGTTTATACCATTTGGTTTCTTAAGGGGCGGATGAAGTGGGGGACTTATTGACTTACGTAATCCCGATTGGAGGGTCAATAGGCATGAAAACGATTTAGTTTCAATTAACAGCCGAACTTGGGGATAGTAAAATATGTTGTGCTTAATCGTGTAAAGTGCAGCCTTCTACTAATATTGTAAATGTGAATGTCTACAAGTTTGGACGTTTGTTAATCAGTCAGTTTCGGGAGAGTGAATTCATGCTTAAAAGGGCACTTGAAATACTTCATATAGTACAGTCATGTAAAAGCAAATAAATTATTCATGTTATTTGTATATATATAACTAGCTGACCCTCGGGGCTTCGCTCCCGTCAACTGGCTACCTACCTACCCTGCCTACCCGGCTACCATGGCTAATCTGGCTACCCTGCCCCAAACCTGGCTACCCTGGCTACTCTGGCTACCCTGGCTTCCCTGGCTACTCTGGCTACCCTGGCTACTTTGCCCCTACCCTGGCTACCATGGCTATCCTGGCTACCATGGCTACCTTGGCCACCCTGGCCACCCTGGCCACCCTGGCTTCCCTGGCTACTCTGGTTAATCTGGCTACTCTGGCTACCCTGGCTACCTTGCCCCTACCCTGCCTTCCGTGGCTACCCTGGCTACACTGCCCCAAACCTGGCTACCCTGGCTACCCTGGCCACCCTGGCTACCCTGGCTACCCTGGCCACCCTGGCTACCCTGGCTACCTTGGCAACCATGGCTACTCTGGCTACCTTGGCTACCCTGGTCTCCCTGGCTACCCTGGCTTCCCTGGCTACTCTGGCTACCCTGGCTACCCTGCCCCAAAGCTGGCTACAATGGCTACCCTGGCCACCCTGGCTACCCTAGCTACCATGGCTACCCTGGCTACTCTGGCTACCCTGGCCACCCTGGCTACCCTGGCTTCCCTGGCTACTCTGGCTTCTCTGGCTGCCCTGCCCCAAACCTGGCTACCATGGCTACCCTGGCCACCCTGGCTACCGTGGCTTCCCTGGCTACTCGGGCTACTCTGGCTGCCCTGGCTATCTTTCCTCTACCCTGCCTACTCTAGCTATCCTGGCTACCATGGCTACCCTGCCTACCCTGCCTCTACCCTGGCTACTATGGCTACCCTGGCAACCCTGCCCCAAACCTAGCTACCCTGGCTACCATGGCTACCCTGGCTACCCTGGCTCCCTGGCTTCCCTGGCTACTCTGGCTACCCTGGCTACCTTGCCATACCTTGCCTATAATGGCTACCCTGACTACCCTGCCTACCCTGGCTACCCTGCATACCCTGGCTACCCTGCCCAAAACCTGCCTACCCTGGCTACCATGGCTACCCTGCCCAAAACCTGCCTACCCTGGCTACCCTGCCCAAAACCTGCCTACCCTGGCTACCATGGCTACCCTGGCTACCATGGCTACCTTGGCTACCCTGGCCATTCTGGCTACCCTGGCTACCCTACCTACCATGGCTACCCTGCCTACCTATCTACAAATTTTTATCTATCGTTAATAGTTTCCTCAGCGCATGCCAAATAATGTATTTTACAGTCAACATTTTGCTACCTTGGGTTACATTATTGCAATTTTCATAAGGATCTCTAATTTTTTTGGAAATATATTATAGCCTATGACACTCAGGAATAATGTAGCTTTCTACTGGTGAAAGAATTTTTTAAATCGGTTCAGTAGATCCAGAGATTACCCCTTACAACGTCACAAACTCACAAACTCACAAACCCACAAACTTTACCTCTTTATAATATTAGTATAGATTACACCTTGAATAGAATATGGAGCTTGAGTAGATCAAGACCTGGATTAGGATACCTTTTTATCACGGTATTACATTCCCGTGGGAAATTTTAGGACTTTCATGCGGGCGAAGACTCTGGAAATAGTAGATTGTTTATCTTAGCGAGCAAATAACTATTTTAAAGGGGTGTTTTTTTCGCAGCGAGGGATTCAAAGTACGTCACTCGAGCTTAAAATAGTGTTGCGCCCGAGGTGGATACTCTACTTTTTATCACCCTCTATGAGCATATAAGTAAGTGCAACTTATGAACAAGACATGAACATATGTATTACGTTTATTTATTTTCATACAATTAGAAACCATAGACATAAGATAGAAATAATAAGAGGCTAATGTTTATATTTGAACAATTATGGATGTGCATCGTAATAATTTTATTAGTACCATCCGTTATAGTTGTAGATTTATTTTTTAATTTGGTTCGTTGGCGGTTTTCCAGCCGGTCACTTGTTTAATACAATATTCCCGTGTGGCCCGAAATGGAATTACAATCGCTTATTAATGGCTACATTCACCTCATACATTCATTGTAATCGATGTTAGCGATGTAATACTATTTTGGACCGCATGGTTTGTGATTCATATCTTTGCTGATTGGAACATTTACTAACAATATCCACATTCCAAATTCAAATCACTTTTTGTCCCTAGGGATTAATAAGCTATTTTAGTCCTTGTTTACGAAGAATAAACTAGCTATTTTGGAATAGGTTTGATAAAAAAGATTGTAAAAGTCTAAGTAAGTTAAGTTTTATAGTAGTACTAGCTGACCCTCGGGGCTTTGCTCCCGTCTTCTGGCTACCTACCTACCGACCTACCCTGGCTACCATGACTAACATAGCTACCATGGCTACTCTGGCTACCCTGGCTACCCTGGCCACCCTAGCTACCCTGGCTTCCCTGGCTACACTGGCTACTCTGGCTACCTTGCCCCTACCCTGCCTACCCTGGCTACCATGGCTATCCTAGCTACCATGGCTACCCTGGCTACTCTGGCTACCATGGCTACCCTGGCTACTCTGGCTACCTTGGCTACCCTGGCTACTCTGGCTACCCTGGCTACCTTGCCCCTACCCAGCCTACCCTGGCTGTCATGGCTACCCTGCCTACCCTGCCCCTACCCTGCCTACCTTGCCTACCCTGGCTACCGTGGCCACCCTGGCTTCCCTGGCTACTCTGGCTACCCTGGCTACCCTGCCTACCCTGGCTACCCTGCCTACCCTGGCTACCCTGCCTACCCTGGCTACCCTACCCCAAACCTGGCTACCCTGGCTACTCTAGCTACCTTGGCTACCCTGGCCACCCTGGCTACCCAGCTTCCCTGGCTACTCTGGCTACCCTGGCTACCTTGCCCCTACCCTGCCTACCCTGGCTACCCCGCCTACCCTGGCTACCCTGCCCAAAACCTGCCTACCGTAGCTACCAAGGCTACCCTGGCCACCCTGACTACCCTGGCTACGCTGCCTACCCTACCTACCCTGCCTACCTACCTACAATTTTTTATCTATCATCAATAATTTCCTCAGCGCACGCCAAATAATTTATTTTACAGGCACCATTTTGCTACCTTGGGTTACATTATTGCAATTTTCATAAGGATCTCAAATTTTTTTGGAAATATATTATAGCCTATGACACTCAGGAATAAAGTAGCTTTCTACTGGTGAAAGAATTTTCAAAATCGGTTCAGTAGATCCAGAGATTACCCCTTACAACGTCACAAACTTACAAACTCACAAACTTTACCTCTTTATCATATACCAAACTATTGATAAATTGTTACGGGACCCTAAATGTGCGAAGTCCGACACGCACTTGGCCGATTTTTCATAATAGAAAAGAGTTTGGCAAGTTCTCAACTTATTTTTTTTTATTGATAAACAGTTGGTTAGTCCTCAAAAACTTTTAGATATTTTATTATTCATAGTTCCAAGCACCACCTTGTATTACAGCGTTTGTAATCCAGCTCAACTCCCCAAGACTACGTGACGGTACATCCTCGAAATCCATTTAACATTAAAATAAGCCAGTTATATTTGTGAGCGTGCGGCTCAAAGATTATTGTGTACTTGACAACGCTATGAATTTATTATCAGGCATCACGCGCATTTCCTCCGCTAGCTAATGTGCTTAGAATGGATTATTAAAATTGATATTGTTCGCGTTTTTTACCCTAAATATTATTATGAATTTCGTTTAATGGAGAACTGAGAGCTTTAAGGAACCTTTTTTGTTGATTTTATATTTCATGTTTCATTAGAAGGATTTGATTTACCTCAATACTTTGGAAATATTTTCCTTTGCCATAGCATTTGCCCACAAACAATCATAAAATCAATTAGGTTTTACTGCACAATATTTGCAAAACAAATAACAATCAATCTACCTAGCCTTTTCCCAAGTATATTGGGGTCGGCTTTCAGTCTTACCGGGTTTAGCTGAGTACTAGTGTTTTACATGGAGCGACTGCCTATCTGACCTACACAACCAAGTAGCTGGGTAACACGGTACCGCTTGGCAAGACTGGTGTCAGATCTCTAGCTTCTGACTACACGACGACTGTCAAAGATCTTCAAATGACAGCCGGGACCAACGGCTTAACGTGCTTGCCGAGGCACGGAGGAAACTCGGTATGTTGAAATGGTCACCCATCCACGGACCGACCTCGTCAAGCGTTGCTTAACCTTGATTATCGACCAGTGCGGCTGTTATTATTTAGCCACGAGCTTCTCATAAAATTTATCATGCTTAACACATATATCAACGTGAAGGTCTTGAAACTAATGCCTTTAGAAATGAAATTGAAAAGTCGTCATCCGGGAACTTACGTATAAAGGTTGCCATTTCAGCCCAAAATATCAATATATCAATTTTTCATCTCTGTCATAATTCCATAGAAACCGCTGCCTGAATCCGGGGAAGTATAGCCACTACCTGGAGCGCTGGCTGGCGGAGTACAGCAGCCACCAGCTGCACATAATCGACGGCTCGCAGCTGCGCTCGGAGCCGGCCGCCGTCATGAACACGCTGCAGAAGTTCCTCAAGATATCGCCGCATATCGACTATAACAAGTTGCTCAAGTAAGTCTCGACCAACCAGAGGAAGACCTATCAGTAATACCAGCGATAACAAAATGTTGTGTACCACGTGGCAATTAGGTAGCGCATCTTAATCCCCAAGGCCCTGCGCCGAGCCAGGATCTTGCGCGCGTGCTAAGATAGACGGGCGCAAAGTATCATACATATGAAACATTTGCGTCCATAGTGAAGTGAAAATGGTGACCTAGCTAGACGCGTCGGAGCCTCCTTGCTTACGAACGGTCGTCTATGGTTTTACCCTGAAGTGACATGTCTAGCCTCTGCTACAACTATTAAGCTTTATGCTATTAGCTAAAGGCAGCCGCACCCGCCCTTGTCACCGCTCGTTCATTAAGGACAAGGCACATTTTAGACTTTTCGACAACATTCTATGTTATAGAATGCCATACTCTCTAATCTAGGCCCTCAGAAAATTTCTGTTGCACTGTCTTTCCACAGCGAATGTTTGCGAACTTAAAAAGATACCACTTTGGTATAAAGAAATCATTCAGTTTGCAGTAAGCAATTATATTGCATTTTTTTTACAGGTTAACGATTAACGGGAATGTTCTATAAATTGGTTTCGCTGAAAACCCGAAATATGGTCGTAATTATGAATATATTTTTTACTATGGGGCCAAGCCTGAAATCACAAAAAAAAACTACTCTATTAACTTTTTTTTTGCGTTTGCGTGTACGTATAATCCTCGTAAAAGGTCATATTATCTTTGCGTAGGAATACCTACTAACTCTCGTAACGTCCCGAAAGTTCTCATTTCCATATTATCTTCGTAATTTGATATTCCGTCTTGTTACTGTCAAATATTATCTACCTACACTTTTTGCTCCGGGCACCAAAAATAATGACGCCACGCTGAATTAATGTAAAAGATAATGCTGTTTAAGTACATTAAGTCACACCTTGTTTTCGTCCGACGTTCTATTGTGCTGAGACAACAAACTCGAGAAGATACGAAGACATAAAACTGGTCCACACCTTGTAAAGTGATATTGTACGGTCGCCGGCGAGACCAGCAACCTCTGCAATTGGCGATAACTTAGCTACAATCGCCCCTTTAACTCTAGGCGCACAACTTCGCCTGAGTAACTCGCTGGGACTAATACCACTGCATAATGCCCTATCTACATAAAGCAGCTTGTTGCAATTCTAAGCCTTCCTTAGGAAAATAGACTTTCGTTCCTCGCCGCCGGACTCATCTGCAATGAGAATTCTGTGTCACATTCGTATTCTCAAATGTATACTTGTTTCGATTTAAACCACGTCAAATAGTTAATTTTACTCGTCGTTTCGACATAATGGGCACTGAATAATAATATATATGCTATAGAGACCTAAATAGAAAGGTTTGCAATAACAGAAAAGCATGCTGCGTTGATTCGGACGCTTCTAGCAAAATTGATGATGAAATTATTGAAAGATTCACAGAATAATAGACATGAACTATGAGAAAGGGATTATTAATGTAGGCAAATAATGTCGAAGAAGGATCGGTTGCGTACTGTCCTGTATATAATAGTCCTATATACATTAAACGTCAATAGGACAAAGGCGCCTCGTGATGTATGAGTAGGTAGATAGACTTCCATACAAATATTTGACTACAAATTTTTGTTTCAGGTACGATGTGAAAAAAGGATTTTTCTGCCAAGCAGTAGGCAACGACAGGACAAAATGTCTGGGTAAATCCAAAGGTCGGATATATCCGCCAATGGAGGAGAAGTCTGCCAAGTTCCTGAAGCGGTACTACACGCCGCATAATACAGCGCTGTCCAAACTCCTCGTGAGGATAGGCCGGCCCGTCCCGCAGTGGCTCAAAGATGAACTTTCGTCTAACGGATAGCATATCTTTCAACCTGTAAGGTTGAGACGAAACAAGAAAGTGGTACACGACTTGATCAAAGTCTGTGTCATCCGGATCCCTTGACGAGGCCAAGGGTCGATGCGACAGTCCTCAAGTTACAAACTGCGGGCTTCGCGACGCGCATACGCATGTTGTTTTTTCAAGTGTTTCAATGTGAGAGTATCCTTGTTGAACAAATGTCTTTGTCTATCGATTCTTGTAATATAATGTTTTAAAGAGTGATATTAAACGACTTAAAGTTCTTGATCTGTTGGAACGAGATGAAGATTGATATTATTGTTTTAGTTTTATTTTGACTCTACGTAGGGTGTAGTGAATGACTGTGTGTTCCCAGTGAAACGGTTACGATTCGACTTTGCTTGCCTGATCATGTTGTTTCTTAGCCATACGTGTATGGACAGCGCCCGGCACTCGTGCGCCGGTCTAGGTGCTATTTGTTAGTAGTTTCATTCAACTTGTACATTTCATTTATTAAGTATCGTCTTGTTTGTATTAAACACAATTATGTTGTTATCCCATCATGATTTTATGCTAAATTGATAACGCTTGGTAATTAGGAATAATTATTAATATTTTATGTTATACATATGAAATGGTTGCTTGTAATCTTTCATTCCACGCTCTAACCGACCGTCGCTACGCGCTTATTTTAATATTTTTGTTTAATTACAATGTACGTACCTGATGCAATTTGTAAATTTGTAGTTAATTTTGTACGTTTCATATTAGTGTAAGTCTAACGTTATTTTAACAATCTCCTTGTCCTTCTGTGCCATAATTATAAAGTGACGCAAGTGGCACTGAAATGTATTTTATTTTAATTATTAATTTAATGTCTGAATATATTTTACAATAGAACAAATCACTAGTCTTTTTTTGTAATGCGGCAGAATCACTTTCGTTGAACAGTATCACAAGTGGACAGTTCGTATCTCATATGTCATGAGCTGTTGAACACTACTACATAAAGACACATCACGTATATGTTCAGTTACCGAATTAGCCGTAAGAATTTTTAATATACATATTGAAGATGTCGCGTTATATTTTAAATAAATGATATCAATGACGACCCAATGAATAAAACATAAATGTATTTGGTATATATTTTGATATGCATAAATTTATTGGCGAGATAACTCGGCAAGGAAGATGAAAGTTTTTGTAAACTGATTCATTATAGAACGTTTCTTACTATTTGTTGTAATAGATGTCGGTACTTAAAACATGTAAAAATCCTTTTCTCTTGAGAAGTACATAGAAGAGTACAGAAAAATAAATAATACAGAATCGATATTTGAATATAGCGTTAAATGTTAATATTTTTATGGTACATAATTACGTTAATTATATTTTTGTTTAATGTTTGTCGAGAGGCTTCATATTAAATTTATATAACACTTCTGATGTTCTTGATATATTGTGAAGATGTGTGTTACGTAGAAAACTGCCTTACAATGTTTAGAAGCGAGCTATGAAACTTGCTACACTCAATGCAACAGACGAGGACGCAAAGTTCTCAAAAATATTTAAGCTCCACTCGGAAATAACTATCAAGTTTGTATCAGTGTGAAATCTATTAGAAAACGCCCAAGCTCATTTCTCATAATAGATCTTATTTTATTTAGAGAATCGCCGATACAGCCAATGACTGCTCTTAAAATGTGTTCTTTAGAAGAAATTAATACATCACTTATTTTATTAAATGATTTAAACCTCAACTGCGTTTGTGTTTAATCCTCTAAAAAATTCATGTGTGCTCTAACTCGAATTAATTCAAATGATTAGCAGTGTAATGGTCTCTACAAACGTTCAGATAACGACGCGGATCTGCGCAGCTAGACATTCAACTGAGACGTGTAGATAGATTGGTTCTCTTAAATATCCCTCCGTATATTTGCAGTTATACGTAACACTGGCAGTCGAGTGCAATTCTGAGGAGATACATCCTAACCGCTCCCGAGTGCCTTGAAAAATGTATTACCTACTGCTTCAGTATTGTTCGATAGTCAATACGGAACGCCCGGGAAATATGTTCCAGCCATAAGTTGCGGTTTCGATATGTGCATACTTAAACAAAAGAAACGCATTAGCTGCGCTCCTTTGTTCCGTTTTCTTTTACAGTGAAAAATGAAAGGAAATTTCTGTGAAATACAAAAGTTAATAAGAAACTTGGGATTGGTAATAAGATTTTGTGCTTCGAGGAATAGAAGATTGAAGAATATCAGTCCAACACGAATGGCGTGACAAATTTCATTGAGCTGCCGACGTCGATAAGATAATGGTAAATTAGAGATAAAATATTGTCATTCTTTTTTACAAAATATATTTCCAAGGCAGACATTTTCTGTGAAGGTCCTACCTTCCTATCCGGTCTCTAATGAGTTAGTTGCTCCTAGAAAAACCAAAGGTAATTTCAAAAGTGTGAGTACCTTTAACTAGTAAGTATTAACAGGTCCTGTCCCAACTAACTCATTAGAGATAATATCTTACCTACACGGAAAATGACACTGTTTCGTAGAAAAAACTACCTACCTAATTTGAAAAGGAAGGTACCTAACTTAGTTACATGAGAAGAAATTGCCTACTAAAACAGAATTAATTAAAGAGCAGTGTTGTTTTTGTACACGCTCGGCAGAGTCTAGTTTTAAGTGAATTTCGACTGTCACATGCGCAAGTTGATGTTGTAGGTTTTTTCTTACTTAAGACTTTTGTGAACAGCCGTAAGTACTTCGTCAGATAAAAAAAAATATCCCAGTTCATATGTGAACAAGCATGGTCATAGGGAAAATGGATGTAAATTTTTAATTTGCTAAATGAAATACTTATTAACTACTAGCTTCTGCCACAGCCTTCGCCCGCGTGAATGTTGTAATTTACGACTCGTAAATTATCCCAAGGGAACATATACCCAGGATAAAAAGTATCCTATGTGCTATTCCTACCTATAATCTATCCCTGTGCCAAATTTAATCTAGATCCATCCAGCAGTTTGAGCGTGAAAAAGTAAAGAAGTAATAAACACACACAAACTTTCGTCTTTATAATATTGGTGTGATAGTAAACAAATATGAAATATTTGACACCCCTAAAACAGACATTTAAACCGGCGTTTTCGTAGAGAGGGACAGATACGGGTGGCCAATTTGGAGGTTTACAAGTTTTATTTGCCGCCATATAACAATATTGTTTTGGCGGCAAATTTTACAGCTGTTTGGTAACAATTATTTGTGTAGATGTGGCAAATTAGTTATGGAGCGTTTTGCGCTTGATCAACGTGTTTTAATAATCAAAACTTTCTATGCAAACCAGTCTTCCTTCTGTTGTGGTCGAAAACAATCCAGATTTTCATCAAAAACTCATGATTGACATAGCCCATTTTGATCTCAGTAGAGAAACTTCGTTGATTCATGAACGACTACTGCATCCTCTCGATTAACAGTTTGGAGTGGAAATTGGTCAGGAGGAGTAATTAAGCCCTAGTGCTTCGTAAATGCTACTGGTGATGTTGTAATAGTGAACAGCGATCGTTAACGTGAGATGGTTAACATTTTTTTTCGTACCACTTGCTTAAAAAAGTGACATTCTATGCTACAAAAAGCGAACATAACAATAGTAATTTTTAATCTGTTAAAAACAGGGAAAGAAAATTGTACCGAATTTCATTTATCCTCTAGGGGGAGAATGTGATTTAAATTTGGAATACTTACCGAAATTTATACTGAACTACATCTGTGTTTACGCCATTGAGTTTGTATATAAAGCATTATACATCTTTTTGAAAAAGGAATACGCATTTATTATGCAGTTATGATTATTAAATAAAATTCCGAAAACCGACGAGGCCGTATGAGCTTGATGCCTTTGCTTTTCCGACAAAAAAATATAAGTCTAGGAATTTGCCGCGTTTTTGTTTTCTTCAAATACATAAACGTTAAGTTTATTTTAATGCTTATCTGTTGGGGAATTTTGGGTGACTCTTCAAGGAAACTCCAAAAATGCTGATATTTAGTCAAACATGTATTGTCTCGATGACGAACAAAAATGGAAGGGGCTTAATGACAAGCAAGTACAAAAATCCTTACATCTAATTACTACTAATTAACACGCAACGTTGATTTGCTCATTCTAAACGAGCAGGCGTAGGCTCGAACATGCCCCCGGACGTTGGAAGCAGCAGAGGCGCTTTCAACCAAACGCAGAATCAACGGGCAGTGGGCAAATCCTGTTAAAAGCTCTTCTGACGACTCCAGCGGATGTTTTGACGTCGGCTACACGAACAATTCCATCTGACCCTGGATGGACGGCGACGACTCTTCCCAATCTCCATTTAAGAGGCGGAAGGTGGTCCTCCTTTATGATGACTAAAGAACCCATCTTTAGCGTGTCTTTGCAGGTATGCCACTTGGTCCTTTGCTGCAGCTCGGACACATACTCCTTACTCCAACGAGCCCAAAAGTGCTGTCGTAACTGCTCAATCCGTTGGAACCGAGACAATGAAGCAGTGGAGTGGTTCTGTAGATCTCGCTGCGGAAGTGACGTTAGCGGCCGACCAACGAGAAAATGACCTGGAGTCAGTGGGGTGCAGTCAGCTGGATCGGATGACAACGGCGTCAGTGGACGTGAATTGAGTATCGCCTCAATTTGGACTAATGTGGTGTTAAGCTCTTCAAAAGTTAGTTTACAATTTCCCAACACTCGCCTGAGATGATATTTTGTTGACTTAACACCCGCTTCCCAGAGTCCGCCAAAATGAGGAGTATACGCTGGTATAAAATGGAATTTAATTCCGTCATTGGCCAGTTGCTCGCCCAAGCAATTGCAATTAGACTTAAGGAACTTCGAAAGTTCGTTGTAGGCGCCAACGAAAGAGGTACCGTTGTCGGAGTAGATGTCACTGGGTTTTCCCCGTCGCGAGATAAATCTAGATAAAGCTAGTAAATACTTATTGCTGGTTAAGTCACTCACCAGCTCTAAATGAATAGCCTTAGTGGTGAAGCATACAAAGATGGCTATGTACACTTTTACTAGCCTGCATCCCCGACCTTGCCTACTAGCAGCCATGATGGGACCCGCATAGTCCACACCAGTGCTTTCAAAAGGATATCCGCCTGGAATGAGACGCTGCTGTGGCAAATTACCCATCAAAGGAGTAACTGTTCTACCCGACATGCGACAACAACGCACGCAATTACGATAACAACTCTTAGCTAGGCTTCGTCCGCCTATAGGCCAGTATGAATCTCTAATCGAAGCCAGCAATAACTGAGGGCCTGCATGCATCAGCTTTACATGTTCAAATTCGAATAACAACTTCGTAAATTTGTGAGTGGACTGTAAAAGAATAGGGTGCTTTTTATCAAAAGCAAAAGTTGAATTTGCTAAGCGTCCTCCGACACGCATGGTTTTATTATCATCTAAGAATACGTTAAATTTTATAAGGGCGCTTTTATAAGGCAACTTCTGATTATTAATGAGTAATTCATACTCAGGAAAAGACTCAATTTGGCTTCTAATTATAATAATATTTAATGCATCCTGCAACTCGGCTTGTGATAGAAATTTACCAATAGAAGGAATTTTCTTACACAATTTTATAAACCTTAAAACTGTTGCTACACTTCGGATCAGCCTTAAATAACTGGAAAATCTATTAAAATCGATGAATGTATGACATTTACTATTATTGCTAACATTGGAGCTCAGTAAAACATGAGGTCGAGTTTCAGGCAGCTTTTCTGGCTCTAACGATTTATGTTGAGACGGCCAATGAGACTGGTCTTGCTTCAAAAAACTGGGACCACTCCACCACAAGTCCAAAGATTGCAGAACACTAATATCCACGCCACGAGATATAAGGTCTGCAGGGTTTTTGGCGGTTGGGATGTGTCGCCAAGTACAGTGTCCTGCCTTATCTAGAACTTCAGCAACGCGATTTCGCACAAATGGCTGAAGCTTAGAAGGTAACATCTGCAACCATCCCAACACGACGGTGGAGTCAGTCCAATTCCAAATCCACCAAAATGGTGTGCCGACGCCAGTGGGCTTTATTACAAAGACTGAGTCACCGAGATAACGTCGCTCGAAATTCTGAGATCTTTCGTCTGTGATGTGCCTTGTGGAGTTGCAATATGGACTGCAGAATGCGCCCATTCAAGAGCAGTATTTGGAAAGAGGTGAGACGAGGCGGCGGCGCGAGCCCGCCTGTCTAGTGTTTGTTAGTGCCAGAGATAACGCGAATTTGACGAGCTCTTCGACCTCTCTCGAAGTATTCTATCAATTTTTGACGTCCGTTTGATCACTACCTTCTACAAATACACTGAGAACTTAGATGCATCAAATGGGAGCAAGCTAAGCGTCCTGTTTAAATTATGTAGGTAGGTATTTGATATCAAGACAGTGTAAATGAGATATTTCCTTATTTCACAACCCTTAACATAAATATTCCAATAGATACGAAATAAGCTTTCAATAAATAACGAACTGAAAATGTTGAGGGTAAATACAATCTGATTAAAAAATAAACAAAGATCTTTAATGTTAATTAGTACTTATATTACAGTATTAACTGTGCCGTTGTTTACGAAAACAAATAACACTAATGAAGCCGTTTTATTATGATTCAAGCTTTGTTTTTTAAATTACGAAATAAGCAGCTACGGAGTAATTAGTGCGATTATGTAGATATTACCGATCCAAAATTAATGAGGTACCTTCCGACTAAAATTAGAATACATAAGTGGGGTGAGGAAATGCCAAGATAAACAGTTGATTGTTGCCTACCTAATAAATACGACCCGCGTCTTGTGGCGCAATCTACGACAGAAGTATGGCCAACAAACAAGTTTGTGTCGCTTTGTCGTAATATTTGCCAAGACTGTGAAAGACCCGGCAGAGTTTGAGCGACTTCTCGAGCTTATTACTATTTGTGTTGCCAAGATTCCCGTCTCCTACATTTTGTGACGAAGGTAACCATCTAGGAAGGCACGCCGCGCACCAAATGTCCCTTTGTATGTCGTGTATTCGAATATGTCTTAAAGTTCTGTTGTGCCCTGAAAATAATACAAAAGGTCAAAACAGAAGTGACGTCGTTCAAAAAATGGACTTTTAAATAAAAGTTGCCCGCGATCGCGTATTCTGACGCTAAGTAATGACCATAATCTTCCCGCTACATAAACAAGCCTCAGCGAAAGCTCCCATTAAACATCTCCCGAATATAAAAATACGAAACGCACGTAGCACTTACTAAGTCGCGTTCTCTTTATTTCGCTACGTACCGGACGGTGGCGGTGGAATGAACGGCATGTGTTTACGTCACACTAAGTAAGAATAATGGGCGCTCATAAATCAGTGGCATCTTCACGTCGTTTTGAATACTCACAAAAGATGTCAACTCGTAGCTAAGTGTAACTCCGTTCGAGACAAAGTGCACGAGCAACCTTAATTGTAGTCTTGTTGTTTGAATTTAAACAACAAAGGTTAAATGCTTCAGTCTTTGGGTGAAGTTAAAGATTCGTAGCACAGTGCTACGTTATTGCATTGTCGTAGCGTTGCGGCTACAAGTCGCCGTAGCGGTGTAGCGGCCGGTGCGGCGCGGCGTAGGCATTGCTACGACGCGGCGCGCGGCTTTTAGTAATAAAATACCAAATACGTTTTTGATAAACGAGAAGAGTTTTTTCACCCTATGATTTAGGTACCTGAAATAATTCCTATATGCCTAATAAATAAACAAATTTTAATTTAGTTATCATACAAAACATATTTAGACTACGTAATAAGTGTACAGTATTCAGTATAATATATAACCTAGGTACTACAGGTATAGTGTAACCGCGTTCACGGTGATTACAACATCAAGTTTGAAGCGTCGATCCGACTAACCGTCGGTGACACCTGTCAAATCAATGCTAGCGCAGTTCGCCAAACGCGAGCCGACAACAATCAAGAGAGATTAAATTTTACGAACACTTCAGTATTTATAATAACAGCCTATATATAAAATCATAATGTATTGAGTAGTGGAATTCGCTTGTTATTGAAATATAAAGGAAATTAAAGGAATGCTCTCGTTAAAATGTATAGGTATTCACCTAATCCAATTTCCATTTCCTGTTTAAATTGTATGGTTGATTGAAACGTCGCTATTAAATATGTATTTTGATGTCATTTCCTTAATAAAACATTAATTTCTTAGGTTGTAATTCATTTGATTTTTTTGTAGGTGGTATAGTAATAGTAATATTTTATATCTACTTATCTCCCAAAAACAAAATACAATTTTGTTTCTATATTGTATTACAATTATCGGAGGTACAAAGGTTTGTGGTAGTCAGGCATCCAAACAAGGATATTCTGTGCTATGGACTCCTGGCCTCCCTCGCCGAGATTGGGATTTACAAAAATGTAGAACGTAGATCCTGTAGGACTATTGTAAGAAAATAAATACAAAAAAAAGTACCACATTCTTTTTGTCTGTCCGTATTGATACATTCTTTCTGAATGACTATTTGGTTCAAACCAGAAAGTGATTTTATCCCTATTGTAAGTTTGTAAAACAGATATATAAATTTGATATAAGTAACTATTTCATAGGTACCAATAAGATCATAAATCATGTCTCTTACAAAACAATAGTAAATGTACAAGTTCCAAACGAATCCAATAAAATAACCTATATTCGACGACTTATTGTTTGATTCCAAAGATGGCTTTTGTAGTACGAAACTAAAACGGCTCATCGTGCTTATTTGTTCGAATATTTATGTTGATTCAATTGATCCTAGAAATATCAAATTTATATTTTCTGCTATAAAAATGAAATAGTTTTGTTCCAAATACAATTTAGGTTCAATTGTTCTGAGCTAGAAATACTAACCCTAATCTCCTTCATACAATAGGATGAGTCACGCACAACGGACAAATTACTTTCAGATTTTCCATTTGTTACAAATCAATCACATTTAAAACATCGTTGAAAGTTTGTTACACGAATTTGTCTGCACGCCAATTAATCTGAAACCCAAACGGAACACAAATCCAGCGAGATGACGTAAAGTCGAATGAAGCTTTCTGCCATAAAGTTGTGACTCTAGTTGGGAGAGCGGTGCGGGCATGGCGGCCGGTCGGCCCAGGGCGAACTTGCGCGGTTGCTAACTGTCCCATGGTGAACTTGCCCGGCTGTTAGCATTTATTGAGCGGAAAGCGAGTGACGTGGCTAGTCGCCGACGCAGCCCACCACCACCTCGCTGTCCAACTTTATTTTGTTCTGAAGTTGCGCCCTAACTTTTTTTAACGGCAGTTACCCATATCTGTAACAATTATCTCGCGACCCTACGTCCCTACTTTGTCAAAACACAAATTGCATTTCACATTCAAAGTGCTCAGGTTGTAAAAATTGATTCTTACAGAACATTGAAACACAAATATTGTTTGGAGTAAGAAGCAATTTCGCGCGTCCCTTCTGAAGGCGAGGACTCTTATAAACATCGGGGCACCGGCAATCTGCTAGTGTCGTAATCTCCCGAAAACATAAAAGCGTATGAAAACTTTAGTGTCCAATAAATTTTGTCAATACAGCGAGCCCAGGGCATAATATTTAAACCAAACAACGTTTTAGCCACAATAGTATGATTTCACATCATACTATTGTGGCATGGCCACGCTTTACCGTGAAAATACCAGCAATAAACAACTGCAAGAATTCATAAAATTGCTTTTGATAGAAATAACTATTAAAATGTTGGTATGTAGAATATTAATTGTGTGCTTATCGCCCTAAAATAAATCTGCCACCCTTTCGTTACTCAGCCCACATTATTAAAACCGCTGTAATCGCAGCGAAATTATTATCTGACTACCGACGTATGTTAGATGAAAATTTAGTCGTAATACAATAGTCGGTAGAAAAGTACCTATTGTACTTAAACATAGGAAAACACAACCTTGAGCGGACTCAACGAGCTCTCTAAAAATGATGTATTTCAAAAAACTTAGATATCCTACTCAAAGTCTTTACCAAATTAGTAATTTACTCTCGGTGCGGAAACTATACATTGTTAAAAGGGTCCTAAAAAAACACAAAACCCTCCTTTATGATCCTGATTATGATTTAAGAAGAGACATCATAGCGGAGGTTCCTAAAGCTAAAACTAAGTTCGCTCAAATACAGTACAAAAATAGTTCAGCTCAATTGTACAATCGATTGAACAATAGTATATTATGCAACTAGTGAATAAAAGACGGATTTAATGCGACGGCCGTAGATGAATCACGAGTAAGCGAAGGATTCTAACGACTGAATCACGACCGTAGGGAGTGATTCATGATGATTGAATCACTAGCAAAGCGAGTGATTCAAGTGTTAGAATCCTGAGCGACGCGAGTGGTTCATGGCCCTCGATATAAATCCGTTTTATTCAAGAGTTGCTATCTCTAACTCTATCTCTAACTCTATCTCTAACTCTATCTCTAACTCTATCACTAACTCTATCTCTATGTCTATCTCTGTCTCTTCCTCTATTTCTATCTCTATCTAAGTTTGTATCGAATATTTTATGCGCAAGGAGGTTGTATAGCATTGAAATGGAGTTTGAATATTATATTGGTTTGTTATAAATTCAAACACCAAAACAATGATTAAAAGTGCTTTTTATTCACTGTTTTCAGTGAATAAAATAAGCTTTTTAGAGGGGGAATGGTATAAAGAGATTTACGTGTATAATAAGAAACATAAAGAGTGTAAAACAATCATAATAAACTGGATTAAACTATTAACTTATGAAGACACCGAAGCCCTCTTGTAGCATACATAGTAATTATGGCACCCACACACGTAGTCGCACATATACACTTTACACGCTCTCGCACACATTCACCCCACACGGACTCGTACACTTACATTCTACAAGTAGCTGCGTAGCTACCATGACACATACACAAAAAACACAATCTATTATCTTCCAACCTACTGATATGTTAATTATAATATTTTAAGATTCATAATTGATAATTTATAGATAACCCTGTAACTTTCATTTATTTTAAATTACTATTCCTGAAATTGTGAGTACCACATAACTAATGTAAAAACAAACTTCGGAAGAGCGAAGTGTCCTAACACAGACAATCATTTGCCTAAAGGGACACTTCAATCACTAATGTATGTATTTCTCACTGTTAAAGCAAATAAAATTATTATTAATAATAATTATTAAAATTATTAAATTATTAACAACAGCGTGTAGTTTTGGTCCAATTTCCCGATGATTTCGTTTGGAGTGTATTTGATCGACCGGCGCGGGCGAGGGCTCGTCAAAGCCATCATTAAGCAAATAATTACGTGGCAGTCGGTAGAGCTCTCACCGCCCGCGCCGCCGCCCCAACGATCGATTAATTATACTTCTGATCTAATTAGCTGACCGTGACCGTCAATCGACGCACGCGATGCTGGACAATTTGCATTTTGTTTGATCCTGTTTTTTAGGAACTATAGTACCAATTAATCACATTAAGCTGTCTGGATTCATATATATAATTACCTACTGCTATTTAGAGACTCTCAACCTACAATATTACTGGCAAAGTTAACTAAATTATGCTGTTGAATTTTCGTAATTACATTATCAACGAGTAAGTGAGTTATGAATATTTGGAGCGGTACGATCTACATACAAGCGCTCGCACCTTCCTACATAAGCATAATGTATTTCTGATTGTTATTCTGCGAACACCCTTGTATGGTCCGAGTATCACTTTTCGGATTTTTCCGCTGAATTTCGTAGGTATATTAGCCGACGGACAGGCACGTTCACAATTTGCGGCTGCGGATTGGCACGAATGGACCGTGCAATATCAAAGTTGTGGCGGTATATAGTATCGAATATTGGACTCGATTGCCGAATGACGGACCACCAGTGTTCCGTAACCGCACCGCACCGCACAGTACGGCCTCGCTCCGCTCGCTCTCCACACTATGATTTGTAATTCAATTATGACTAGTAGAGACCGCAATTCTTGCTACAATCGTCCGTTCTCGACCGCGGCGCGCTATAAAATTCATGAGAGGAATTGGAAAAAATACTGTGTAAATACGTTTGCAATACACGAGAGATGTAGATTTTATGTGCGCGTGTCACGAACCCGCCTTGCGCCCGCCGCCACCGTGCGCTACCTACACTTCCTCCGTTGTGTATTTTTTATATTTTATCTTACAGCCAAAACTTTCCCCAACGTGATACCGGTATTAAGATTACAAGATTTTCAAACATTCAGGCGACTTCTAAATGAAGCAGATCTAACATTGCTCGAAAAATACTGTAAAAGTTTTCTTATTCTTGTTTCATTAATAATTCAGGAGGCTCAGCAAAAGGGGGCCTCAGTCTAATTTTATTAAGGACTAGCAAATAAGCATCACCTCTGCCTACTCCCGGTATTATAATCGCACCTATTATGTATTCTGATTTAATTCTATGTTATTACAATGGGTCGTTGGTAGTAATTTTGCATTTTGTTAAAAAGTCTTTGAAGGTTTCAAAGGCTTATTATCTACCCACCTAACACTATCTACCCAACTCTACCTACCCTACTACACTATCTACCCAACTCTACCTACCCTACCCTACCTACCCTACCCTACCTACCCTACCCTACCTACCCTACCCTACCTACCCTACCCTCCTACCTACCCAACTCTACCTACCCTACCCTACCTACCCTACCCTACCTACCCTACCCTACCTACCCTACCCTACCTACCCTACCCTACCTACCCTACCTACCCTACCTACCCTACCTACCCTACCTACCCTACCTACCCTACCTACCCTACCTACCCTACCTACCCTACCTACCCTACCTACCCTACCTACCCTACCTACCCTACCTACCCTACCTACCCTACCTACCCTACCTACCCTACCTACCCTACCTACCCTACCTACCCTACCTACCCTACCTACCCTACCTACCCTACCTACCCTACCTACCCTACCTACCCTACCTACCCTACCTACCCTACCTACCCTACCTACCCTACCTACCCTACCTACCCTACCTACCCCTACCTACCCTACCTACCCTACCTACCCTACCTACCCTACCTACCCTACCTACCCTACCTACCCTACCTACCCTACCTACCCTACCTACCCTACCTACCCTACCTACCCTACCTACCCTACCTACCCTACCTACCCTACCTACCCTACCTACCCTACCTACCCTACCTACCCTACCTACCCTACCTACCCTACCTACCCTACCTACCCTACCTACCCTACCTACCCTACCTACCCTACCTACCCTACCTACCCTACCTACCCTACCTACCCTACCTACCCTACCTACCCTACCTACCCTACCTACCCTACCTACCCTACCTACCCTACCTACCCTACCTACCCTACCTACCCTACCTACCCTACCTACCCTACCTACCCTACCTACCCTACCTACCCTACCTACCCTACCTACCCTACCTACCCTACCTACCCTACCTACCCTACCTACCCTACCTACCCTACCTACCCTACCTACCCTACCTACCCTACCTACCCTACCTACCCTACCTACCCTACCTACCCTACCTACCCTACCTACCCTACCTACCCTACCTACCCTACCTACCCTACCTACCCTACCTACCCTACCTACCCTACCTACCCTACCTACCCTACCTACCCTACCTACCCTACCTACCCTACCTACCCTACCTACCCTACCTACCCTACCTACCCTACCTACCCTACCTACCCTACCTACCCTACCTACCCTACCTACCCTACCTACCCTACCTACCCTACCTACCCTACCTACCCTACCTACCCTACCTACCCTACCTACCCTACCTACCCTACCTACCCTACCTACCCTACCTACCCTACCTACCCTACCTACCCTACCTACCCTACCTACCCTACCTACCCTACCTACCCTACCTACCCTACCTACCCTACCTACCCTACCTACCCTACCTACCCTACCTACCCTACCTACCCTACCTACCCTACCTACCCTACCTACCCTACCTACCCTACCTACCCTACCTACCCTACCTACCCTACCTACCCTACCTACCCTACCTACCCTACCTACCCTACCTACCCTACCTACCCTACCTACCCTACCTACCCTACCTACCCTACCTACCCTACCTACCCTACCTACCCTACCTACCCTACCTACCCTACCTACCCTACCTACCCTACCTACCCTACCTACCCTACCTACCCTACCTACCCTACCTACCCTACCTACCCTACCTACCCTACCTACCCTACCTACCCTACCTACCCTACCTACCCTACCTACCCTACCTACCCTACCTACCCTACCTACCCTACCTACCCTACCTACCCTACCTACACTACCTACCCTACCTACCCTACCTACCCTACCTACCCTACCTACCCTACCTACCCTACCTACCCTACCTACCCTACCTACCCTACCTACCCTACCTACCCTACCTACCCTACCTACCCTACCTACCCTACCTACCCTACCTACCCTACCTACCCTACCTACCCTACCTACCCTACCTACCCTACCTACCCTACCTACCCTACCTACCCTACCTACCCTACCTACCCTACCTACCCTACCTACCCTACCTACCCTACCTACCCTACCTACCCTACCTACCCTACCTACCCTACCTACCCTACCTACCCTACCTACCCTACCTACCCTACCTACCCTACCTACCCTACCTACCCTACCTACCCTACCTACCCTACCTACCCTACCTACCCTACCTACCCTACCTACCCTACCTACCCTACCTACCCTACCTACCCTACCTACCCTACCTACCCTACCTACCTACCTACCTACCCTACCTACCCTACCTACCCTACCTACCCTACCTACCCTACCTACCCTACCTACCCTACCTACCCTACCTACCCTACCTACCCTACCTACCCTACCTACCCTACCTACCCTACCTACCCTACCTACCCTACCTACCCTACCTACCCTACCTACCCTACCTACCCTACCTACCCTACCTACCCTACCTACCCTACCTACCCTACCTACCCTACCTACCCTACCTACCCTACCTACCCTACCTACCCTACCTACCCTACCTACCCTACCTACCCTACCTACCCTACCTACCCTACCTACCCTACCTACCCTACCTACCCTACCTACCCTACCTACCCTACCTACCCTACCTACCCTACCTACCCTACCTACCCTACCTACCCTACCTACCCTACCTACCCTACCTACCCTACCTACCCTACCTACCCTACCTACCCTACCTACCCTACCTACCCTACCTACCCTACCTACCCTACCTACCCTACCTACCCTACCTACCCTACCTACCCTACCTACCCTACCTACCCTACCTACCCTACCTACCCTACCCTACCTACCCTACCCTACCTACCCTACCCTACCTACCCTACCCTACCTACCCTACCCTACCTACCCTACCCTACCTACCCTACCCTACCTACCTACCCTACCCTACCAACACTACCCTACCTACCCTACCCTACCTACCCTACCCTACCTACCCTACCCTACCTACCCTACCCTACCTACCCTACCCTACCTACCCTACCCTACCTACCCTACCCTACCTACCCTACCCTACCTACCCTACCCTACCTACCCTACCCTACCTACCCTACCCTACCTACCCTACCCTACCTACCCTACCCTACCTACCCTACCCTACCTACCCTACCCTACCTACCCTACCCTACCTACCCTACCCTACCTACCCTACCCTACCTACCCTACCCTACCTACCCTACCCTACCTACCCTACCCTACCTACCCTACCCTACCTACCCTACCCTACCTACCCAACCCTACCTACCCTACCCTACCTACCCTACCCTACCTACCCTACCCTACCTACCCTACCTACCCTACCTACCCTACCCTACCTACCCTACCCTACCTACCCTACCCTACCTACCCTACCCTACCTACCCTACCCTACCTACCCTACCCTACCTACCCTACCCTACCTACCCTACCCTACCTACCCTACCCTACCTACCCTACCCTACCTACCCTACCCTACCTACCCTACCCTACCTACCCTACCCTACCTACCCTACCCTACCTACCCTACCCTACCTACCCTACCCTACCTACCCTACCCTACCTACCCTACCCTACCTACCCTACCCTACCTACCCTCAGTCACCCGCGAACCGCTAGACCGATCGGCCACGTTTTTCCAAGCTCCGCGCCTCAAAAATCAAGTGTGCGGTCTTTTGTTAGTAAAAAACACAAACGATACGTCAAAAGTTGCGGGCTAGTGAGAGCTTTATTATAATGGATAACAAATAAAAATTGGTTGAGAGACATAGACTCAGTGATCAATAAACCGGATTTTCAAAGTGAAAAGTGACACTAAATTGACAAAAGTGCGTGCGGCGTCAGATTTGTCGCGACGAGTCCCAAATTGTCTATGAACATAAGAGGTGCCACCTCAGTACCTACACCCTGCAGTACTACTGGATTTTTATGTGTACCAGGGAGGGCTAGGACACCAATTTTCTGACGCGCGAAGTGCCAAAGACGAATCGCACGGGTTTCCTTCCTGCCGAGTTTGGGGGGGGCTTCGGCTTCTCTGGATGCATCTTGGTGAGCGTCTCAGCGGCCCCGACGTTCCTAGTGATCTTGGAATTTTCCCAGGAGATCCCAGGAAGTAGTCCGCAGTTCCAGCCGTCCGGAATTTTTTCTGCGTGTTTACATCGCGCGGAAGACCAGCTTGGAGGTGCGAGCAGTGAAACCTGAGTACCAGATCGGCTTCCAGGAGCAGCCGGCAGTGAACCTTCAAAATTTTCGGCGAGATCGGGAGATCCCAAATATCAAAACAAGGGATTTGCGGTTGACTTTTTGTTTGTTCCTCAGTGAAAAAATTTTTTGTTTCCCGAAATATTAATAAAATCCCGAAATTTAAAATAGACCTAGTTAGTATATATAATAACCAAGACAAGAAAAAATCTGCGTGAGAATCGGACACAGTATTCTGGCAAAAACAAAACTGTTTAAAGAAATAATTTTGGTTCTCACGCTACCTGATAAGTTTGTTTTCCTAGTTTTATATTTAAAAACCTGTAATAGGCTAGATCTCGGTCTAGGGTTAACCTAGCCGGGAACTAAGGATAGATTTGGCGTTTCTGGCACCTAAGCTAGTCGACCATAACTAAAGAAATTTGAAATAGATTAAAATAAAGAAGTCCTATTTCAAGTATACATCGTAATAAGTATACGTCATACGATTGCATCTTGGTAAAAAGTTTGCCAAGCGAAATTAGGTCCCGAAATCAGAAAAACGTGGATAACTCGGGAACGGAGCGAGTTAGCCAAATTTCGACACTGGTCAGGATCTATCACTATCAGTTTACTGGTCCAACCCACAGATAACCTCCCAATAGATTCCGCATAGAAGACAACTTACGCGCACCACACATCAGCCTATTTAGGCTGATATAACTCAGTGCACGGAATGATCTCTTTAGTCTCGACCAGACATTAGAGCTGTAGGGACGCAAGCGATTTCTAGTTTTAATTCTGTTTAAAAAATAGTTATAAACGTTTTGTTTAAAAAAAAAATGACGAATTGTGCAGTAAAATGGTGTGGAAAATCAAACAGCCCTTCAAGTTTAAAAAAAGATGGGTTAATATTCCACCAGTAGGCAAAGTTATAAATATTGACCAATCTAAAAAAGGTCAAGTTATAATGGTTATCAAATCAAAATTGCACACTTTACAGTAGCGCTCGTTGATGTCTTTTGTGAAAGTCCCTTTCACTCATAAGGAATTATTATATTGCTATCTTTTTCCCACAGAAGTAAAAATGTTGAGACAAATACGTTTTTTGCTTATCGAAAAGTATCGATGATCGATGTTTAATTAGATATATAGGAGAATAAAATGATTTTGTTAAAATGGATTATTTAAAATTAACAAATTAGTTTATTTTTACTTTGAACTAATTGTACTCTACTCATAACGAGAGCTCAGAGTGGCCCTGTTTACATAGGATTACAATTAAATTAAATCACGTTTGGCCAAAATCAAAATCTTTTCTCGATCGATGTTTTTCTTTATCATTATTAAAGTAATTATAAAATCGCCGGCTAAGAAATTTTACATAAAATATCATTCTGTTTGAAAAATATCGATATTTTTATCGACATTTAATGCGCATGTCCCGTCACTACGACAGGTACCGTGACCTTGAATAGCCAATCACGGCGCACTTGTCAATCCCCGCGCTACCCGTGCCTTCCGCCAAATTTGGTGATCTTGGAATCAAACAAAACAGTAGGCATGCGGTATCTATTGGGAGGTAATCTATGGGTCCAACCCCACAGTCCACTCCCTTCAGAAAACACCATTTTAATAAAAAAAAATAAAAAAAAAATAAAAAAAAAAAAAAAATTGCTTTTTTTTTTTTTTGGCACAAAGTAGTAGATGATATAATCCCTAGTATATATACCCCTCCTGACCCCCCAAGACCCCCTCTGGGCTTGTAAAAACAAAACTTGGATCCATGCATCTCCAGAACCCTTTGAGCTAGAGAGGTCGTGCTGGGGTTTATCTGAAAGGGCTCAGAGAGACATGTTCCCTGGTGAATAGAGACGGACTCTACATAGAGCCAAAAATAGGAATTAGTTGACGGGAGACGGCTTTTAAGGGTCCCTGACACCAGACGGTGGTCTAAGTTTATTTAAGTTTTTAAGAAAATTGACAGAGCAAGTTCGGAAAAGGTCACACTGCTATTGCTTGTGACATCTGTAACAAAAACTGGACTGTATTCACACAGAGGCAGCTGTAATTAATAACTTTAGTCCTTCTGACCTGCTACTAACTTTATTAGTAGATCAAACTGGAGGGTGCCTGTTGACCTCCCCAGCCGCGTACGCAAACTAGAGTGTACCTGGGAACAGAGGGAAAGTCAAGTTGAGTTGACAAGGTTTTTTTTTTTTTTTATTGAATCTTATGTTTATTTATTCTGTTGTTGCTGTTGTTATTGACTTTTATTTTACTTTTACATACTTATTTTAATAGACTAGGGTACTCTTTACAATACCCCATTTGACGTCGGACTAGTTAAAATCCGAACCCATACAGAATGATGGGAATACGCACGCCTACTGGCAAGCCGGCAAGCCGACCAAACAAAACCCCACCAAACTCAACAGAGGAGGCCGGACCCTCCGCGCAAAGCATTAGAAGGAGTGTGGGTGAGTGGGAGGCCGGTAAGCCAGCAAGCAAACAGACCCCCCCGGTCAAAGAAGCTGAGAGGAAGATACCGCCTAGATCGACACCGGAGGCGCCAAGACGAACATCCGCTGATATTATTTGCATAAGTCCGCCGCCGCCAGTAGTAAAAACTAGAATTGCAGAGGCAGATATGCCTAGTCAAAATTAAGGCCAATATGACAAACTCCAAAAACACCAAAAGGGAGATAAAGGAAGAGGTCAAGGCCCAGGCAGACAGACTCTACCAGCTCATAAAAGAGTATGAGCAGGAGAAGGTACAAGCGCCGCTCCCTAAGGTCAAAACCGACTCAAATGGGACACAAGCGCAGAGCGAATATAAAATAGTACCTAGCACCACAGAGGTGGAGACAGAGTCTCTCAAAAAAGCGTTGGAGGAGCATAGCCGGCACCTGGTGGAGAACAGTGAGAAGCTCGATAGGCTGAACGAGGCACTAAAAACTAGCGAGGAGAAGCTCTCCTACGCAAGTGTAGCGGCAAGTCGGCCTATCGAGAGACCATCAAAGCAGACGGCGCTCCATTCCATTGTGGTCACCTCGACCAAGGAAACAGAGACCGGGGATCAAATAATTGACCATATCAGAAAGGCGGTAAACGCGAAGGAGGGATGGGTCACAGTTGACAGGATTAGAAAAGCAAAGGACAGAAAAGTGGTACTGGGATGCAGAACAGAAGAGGATAGAGAAAGGGTCAAGAAAAGACTGGCAAGTGTGGGGGAGGTGTTGAGGGTCGAGGACGTAAAAAACAAGGACCCGCTGGTTATGTTGAAAGGCGTCTTGACCTACAACACGGACGAAGACATTCTGAAGGCTCTTCGAAATCAAAACAGGGATGTGTTTGAGGAGCTTAAGAAAGAGGATGACCGGGTAGAGATAGTTTTTAAAAAGAGAAACAAAAACCCCCACACACACCACGTGGTCCTCCGGGTATCCCCAAGACTGTGGAATAGACTGCAGGACAGACGGACCGTCCACATCGAAATGCAGAAGATCGTCCACATCGAAATGCAGAAGATCCATGTAACTGACCACACTCCGCTGGTCCAGTGTTCCCTGTGTCTTGGATTTGGGCATGGGCGAAGGCTCTGTAAGGAGCAAGTGGAGAAATGCAGTCACTGCGGAGGCCCACACGTGAGGAAGCAATGTGCAGAGTGGCTGGCCGGAACAGCTCCGTCTTGCTGTAACTGCATACGAGCAAAGCTGGAGAGTGTAGAGCATAATGCCTTTAGTGACGAATGCCCAGTTAAAAGGAGATGCGAAGTTCTGGCCAGATCCAGGGTAGCATACCATTGCTAAGGTGGATACGGGCGACAGGGCAGGCACCCCCACCAGAAGATATGGAGTGGCTCAAGCCAACCTACAAAGGAAGGAACTGGCAACCACCGAGCTCTTCTTAGAGGCCAGTGAGCGTAACATCGCATGGGCACTGATCCAGGAACCCTATGTGGGGGGAGCACGAAGTATGAAGAGCTACCGTGGCGCGAGAGTCTACCAGTGCGAGGTTGAAGGAAGTGGGAGGGTAAAGGCGGCAATAGCCGTCTTTGATAATGACCTTGATGTCATTCCCTACCCAAAACTCACCACGAACAACATCGTCGTGGTGGGGATCCGGACCAAAGCCTGGGAAATCGCAGTAGTCTCTTATTACTTCGAGCCAGACCAACCCATAGGGCCCTACCTGGAACAGCTGACCAAAATAAAGTTGGAGATGAGTACCAGACTACTCCTTATAGGCGGAGATGCAAACGCAAAGAGCACCTGGTGGGGAAGTACCAGTGAAGACCCCAGGGGAGAAGAGATGTCCGGGACCCTGTGGGAGTTGGAGCTTCAGATACTCAACACTGGAGATATGCCGACCTTTTACACAATAAGAGGCGGTGTAGTATTCAAGAGCCATGTGGACGTGACGGCATGTTCGCTCGAGCTTTTTGACTTGGTGGACGGCTGGCGGGTTGACACAGGGGCAACGAGCTCGGACCACAACACCATTTTGTTTAACGTAAGAAAAAAGAGAGAAAAAGGGATTAGCATAATTAGAACAACAAGGAAGTACAATACAAAAAAGGCAAATTGGGAAAACTTTA